>JAVLVB010000802.1:2816377-2828320 GCA_032876305.1 Orestias chungarensis
TTTCTCAAAACTTGCAAGCTGACCCTGAAGGCTTTTTGATAAACGTCCGCTTTTGAGCGTAATACATATGTCGTATTATAAGTGAGGGAGTTCCAGAGCCAGGAAACCTGAACAGCAAGAGCGAGATCAGATTAGAAGAGGCAGCCAGAGACAGGAGGAGGAAAAGATGACATGTGACAGGAACGACTACCACGTGGGTATGTAACGAGTTGGTGGATGTGATAGTGGAGACATTCTGCTGGTAAAAACGAAGGCATATAACGAAGGATACATGTGCCGAGGTTGTGAACTAAGCTTCAGGAATTTTTAGTGGAGTTTTTTGTATGTTTTAGGTGTGTTGATGTTGGAAAAATTGAATAATGTTCTCAGTAAAGTTTGGCAGTACAGTGTGGTTTTCTTTTCATGGCATCATGGCATTCATCATGCCCTGATGGTGTATTTCTATTTTCATTTACAAGCAGATCTCTAAATAACTCCTGCATATTAGACAACCTCTTATATCTCCATTGTGTTTCCTTTTTTTGTTCTTTGCAGATACTAGAGATGCAACAATCAGATCTTTACTTTCCATTTCTGACATAGCTCGACTAGTTTTTGGCAATTAAAGCTTCTGCTTTGTCCTATAGTTTGAGCCGTCATAAACAATTTTCATTAGTAGTTGCAACATCATGTCACATGGAGAAACAAACAAAAACATTTTACGCATCTGGGATGTTGAACTGTGTTTAGCATTTTATATTGATTAATAGTGATTGGCAGGGTAAGAACAACAAGGTGTGGTGACTATAAAGTTTCAATGTGACTTTTAGCATATGTGACGGAGAATATTCCTGTAAAATAAGGTTTTACTAATATGTCCAAAAAATGGAAGTTTATTATAGATGTGAAACAAACTGAATGTATGATCCTTTATTAGTAACTACTGTATAATGCATGAAAAGTGGGATTTTTGTCAGTATACAGCCATGTGTATTGTTCTGTGAATTACCTGTGAATTTGCTAGCTCCTCCGAAATCAGGTGGAAATGGTCACGAATGAACTTAAAAATTATGACCCTGAAAAACCATGGTGTTAAATGAAACTTGTTTGTTTGGATTTATATTTTCGTTTTTGAAAAAAAAATCCCAGATTATTTAATCCTCCTGTACTTTACCACTGCTACAATGATTTAAAAAATAAGAAAAACTGTGTTATTGTCCAAAAATATTTGAATGACAAATCATTATGATTTTTCAACCAAATGTGGTTTACTGATTAAACAAAAACAAGTGGCAGTTTACGTTCCATAACATAATTGGTCGCAAAAAGGTAGAAATAATTTATAAGTATTTCTAGAAAAAGGTAGTTGCAATCCTTAAAGTAGATTGAATAACAAAATTGTGTGTGAAAGCTTCTGTTACTATGTAAGCTTTTTTTTTTCTTATATTTTGTTTCCTTTGTTGAATTTTCTAATGCATCCCATTAATTAACTAAACGAGGAAAGAACACATATTTTCTACCAATCTACTGCCTTAAAAATACAATTTAAACACAGCCTCTAATCCCCATTCATACGTCTCTTTTTCTTCTTTCCCTTTTTATTTTCTCCCGTATCCTGTCTTTGCAAGCGGCACCGTTTGTTTAGTTGCTGCACAGTGTCGAGGCAGATTTGTTCCACCAAAGGATGAAAATTAGATATTCCAAGAGTTGCGTAACTGACTCTACTGAACTTTCCACTTCTAACAATCTTTGCAGTGTGTCGATTTAAAACAGACTTTAATCAGCCTTCATTGGTGATCTATCCAAAAAGTTTTTTGCCTTACATTTTTATGGGCTCCCAGCCTCAAAATCTGTTCTAAATATCACAAAAAATTTATATTTGTGTATTTTGTAATTTCTTTGTTATTATTAACAATTAGAATGCATTTCATAAGGGCCATAATCCACCAGTGATTACCTATTTGTTTTAGGCAAAGCCTTGAAAATCAGTTAATGTATTTGCCAATGTTTATCACTACAGTTTTGTTTTTGTTTTTCGGCCAGAGCTGCATCCCTTCAAGTCTCTGTATCTGTTACCGTGATTGACATCTTCACTCCTCCTAACAACCAGTGACACGCCTCAGCAACGATCTGCCACTCATCAACCCTGTCGCCACAGTAAAGGGAGTCTGGAAAAAGGAAGCGAATGATACAAGGGGAATGTCCATGGCAGCCAGTCACTTTGAGCCACTTTACCTTCCACTGGCTTAGCTTTACTCTTTTGTTACTCTTTCAGATTAACTTCATTCAGGACTTCTTTGGTGTTAATGGCTCTCTTAAAAAAAAAAAAAGTAATCTCAGAGTACATGCATTTACTGAAGATTCTCCGGCACTGAGCAGGTGACTCAGCACTCGGGCAATGCTTAAAATGAGGGTAGCTACTTGATTCCCACAGTGAGCTGTGGAAAAGAGCAGCTTCATAATTAAAGCACAACAGGATCCCTCGGTGCTAATGATAAAGAGTATTAACAAGGTTGTTAACCATATATCAAATGCCACAGCCAGTTCACAGTAGGGGATACGCCACATTGTGGCGTATCCCCTACTGGAGGAGGTCAGGTTGGGAAAATTAATAATAAGGACAAATTTTTTCAGGTTTTTCACCAGCCAGATCAGCGACAAAAATGAGTAATGAAAATAATGGTGAGACTGCGTTTATAGATTGGAATCAATCCGAGTCATTACGTTTCATCGCCTGACTTACAAATTACAATCAAGAATTGTGTAAGATTACGCAATAAGATAAAAAAGATTTTTCTGTGAATTGGGACAAACGGTACTTTTTGCTTTTCCAAAAATGCACAGGCTATCCTTTACTAACAAAATAAACATGAAGTATGATTGATTTATTTTTTGCAGCTGTCCACATTTATTCCCACCTAATTACATATGGGGGTGTCACATATGCACACAAAAATAAGTAAAATATCATTCATATTTTGAGAGAGGTAGGCTCTGATATTAGTTCTACGTTCTAATGAACAATATAGTAAGACCAAAATAGGTCCCTGAGGCTCGTACACATGCTACTATTACAGACTTTTACTACAGATGTGAAAACTAATATTGCTATGACTAGGGCTAAAAAATATATCCCCAATGTATTTTCACAGTATCACTGCTTGCAGTATGAATACCACTAAGAACTGCTTGGACTTCATTAAATTATTGCTAATTATTGAAGCAACCTTCTTACAGGGTCTGCATTTCCTGATTTCTGACCTACATGCAGAAACACACACACACACACACACACACACACACAAAGTCATGGAGCTTAAGTTTTGAAGATACTTTAAAATGAAATGATTATAATAGAAATATGCTCTGTAGTTCAAAATGGGAAACCTGAAGTTCTGTAATTTCCAGTTAGTGGATGATCTTGGATGAGAGATGAGACCAAGAACAGAAGAGTGTTGAAACAAAGCTTACAGAGTTAAGGCTGAAGGTGAGCACAGAAGATGATGCTCGTTGGTGTATGTGGGGGATTGTACGTGGATATGGATGGAGAGCAGGCAGATTGGGAGATCTGGAGCTTGGTGTGGCTTTAGTGTATGTGGTTTCTTGAGAACCTGAATTCTGGCTTGATTTTTAAAGTGTGTTTCCAAGCCAGCGCAGCTTGACCTGAGAGAGACAAAACATGGAGGTAAGCTTGGCAAAAAATACAAAACATTTTCTGAACAATAGCGTGGCTTGAAATAGACTTGGCATGGACCTGAGGGTTTTTATTGTAACAACCGATTGGGACAATTCAACATAGACTGACTGCTGAGCAGCACCAACTCCAGCTTGTAATTGCTGGAATTAACCACACCTGCAAGACTCTCTCATGAATTTACCTGCTGACACACAAACAGAATCCTGACAACATACAGTATGTCTGATATATAGTAGATGGCATTGGTTGCTTAATCCTGCATAAAAACATTTAGAAGGTACAGATTTAGAAGTTAGCCAGTTTGTGTTAGCCAGACACAAAAGATAGCGATCAATTCAGCAAGAAATAACTGAGACTCTACCAAAGGGAAAGTGGTACAGTTTACTCACAGTCCAGATTTGTCTACAGTTTGTTCTTTTCCTTTGATGTGGGATGACTTGAAACTGATTTTACCCATAGTAAATCATTTTAAGATATTACCGCTGGAATTAAAGAGTGGGGCAAACAATCCCCAGACCGATTTCAGGCACTGGAAGACATCTATAAGAAGCATCTCAGTGTAGTTAATTTCGCCAAAGGGGGTAAGAAACAAGGTCATTTTGTTGCAAATACAACTCATTTTTATCTTTTTCATAGGTAATACGTTTTGTGTTCTCCCAGAATCTGGGGATCTTTAATAAAAGTATAGGATAGAATATGTTTTTTTTATTTTTTTTTACATTGTGTCTTTTAGCTTGATTCATAATAAAGTACAGCTTTATTACTCTTTACTGTTAAAATAAATGCTTATTACCTCACAATTTTTTAACAGAAGACAGTGCTACCTAACCACATGTTGATATTGATGTTTTATTTCTAATTAAATAAAAGACCTTTCAATTGTAGAAAGTGGATATTTTTCTGTGGCAATAATATTGACAACCTGGATCTCCACCAACAATTTCTAGTTAATCAGCACTGTGTCACCAAGATTAAACATTGTAAATGAGGTGCAGATAGAAGTAAAGCAACCTTGCACTAAACCTTGCTCTCTCTTGTCGTTCACATCTTCACACTGTTCTGTCTTTTTTTTATTTTCAATGTTGCTTTGTTTGTCGTTCAGTCAGTCAAATAACCTCCATGTAGGACTCTGACTTAAAGTCATCAATGACATTCAAAGGGAATATTGAATGTGAAGATGAAAGTTTCTACGACATTGTACAAGTGTCTCAAAGGCAGAGTGTAGGCAACTGAGTATAAGAGTATGTGAATATACTTGAACTGTCATTTCTCTCTAAAAGGTTTTTGGCTCTTTTTGAGTTTTTGAGTGTGAATTGAGTTTTTTTAGAGAATGTTTGGTTTTCAGGGATTAAAAAAAAAAAGGATGATAAACAAGAGGACAGAGAGTAGGCATCAACCACATGGGTAAATACTGGTATTTTGCTTGTTGTTTTAATTAAAAAGGTTCTAATTTTTAGTATAATTTATTACTTGATTTCTTTCCTGAAGCTCTAACATGTCACCATTTTGTTTTATGAAAAAAAAAATTACATTTAGAAATAGAGAAAAAATTACAATCACCTGCTTAACTCTCTCGTTCCAGGAGGATCAATTACGTTGATTTGGGCTTTTATTTCCTTTATTCATTTCTTAATAGATATGTTTCTTTTCTCATCAATATAGTGCCATGCAAAGGAAAAATATCCTTTCATTATCTCCTATCCTATCATTATTCCATTTTGTCTCTTTGTACAAAATGTGTTTTATTCAGCTTTCAAAAATAGCCCAAAACAAAGAAAACACTTTTCTTCATAATTATGAAATGAAAGAAAAATTATGCACAGAAAAATTTTACATAGAAAAATCTAAAAAGCATTGCACAAACTGGTTTTCATTTCCCTGCAGTCAGTGGTTCTGTTTTATATTTTTTCAAGAAAGTTTTTTAGCAATATGCTTATTGTTTTGCTGAAATGGGTCAAATGGTTACAGTACATAAAAAGATATTCATGCTTAGAAGCAAGCAGATGTTAATTTTGGAGGAGCTGCAGAGATCCAGAGCTCAAGGCTAGAATCTGATTTTTTTTATTTATTTAAAAACATATTAAATTAATTTTGTAGGCAGGGGAAAATAGACTTCAAGAGGACCTACTGCTACTACTAAGCTGCAATAGACTGGTTCTAAAGCTCAGCTTCCATTATTGTGATGAGTCTAGAGAAAGCCATATGTATGTCTTGTTTATAATGTGTCGCTAGACTCTATCCATCAGTTCTAATATCCATCCTTAGTTTTCCATGCATCAGAAATTTGAGATAGCAGGTCATCCCTTTCCCAGAAGATTCACTGTTTAACAAGGACTATATAGTCCATGATAAATTTCAATAGGTCTAAGCCCAGAAAACTATCAAAGCAAGATGCCACAAGTCATTTTAGATAATGGGGTGGTGTAATTTCTCTTTTCTAGACTCCTCAGGCCGGTAAGCTAATTTCAGGCAGGGTCCAACCACCTTACAGTGGAAGCCTGTTTTAGCTACTTGTATTTGGCATCTTATTCTTTTGGTCACATATCTTCACTGCAGATGAGAGCTTGCATTCAAGCTGGTGCAGTAAATCTAGAGCTTTGCCCTTACCTCAACTCTTTCGTCACAGTGACAGACCAGAGAAGGTTCTGTCTATCTTACGTCTATCCATCTCACCTATCTCACGAAGGTCCTTTAAATCTTCTGTGGTGGGTGAAGGAGTTTAACTTATGTTATTTTGTTATACTGGATTAAAAACATGGGCTTTTTTGTCTTAGACAAAGATGCTGTCCTGCAGATAGAAAGACGGATAGAAGTCAAGGATGAGTGAAAGTGTAAAGAAGGTGTAACACAAGAGCTTAGTGATGTCCTAACAGAGGGGAATAAAGGTGTTATAGGAAGGTGAGGGGGAGTCAGTGGTGAATGAAAAAGCTGCTCCACCAATCTAAACTATTGTGTATATCAGGTTTTTTATATTTATTTACTTTCTCCTTGTGTTTTTTGCTGATCTTTGAATGTTCAGTCACAGAGAGCAGTGTTGTTTTTCTCGTTTTTATTTTCAGACACTGACGGTTTAAATGAGAGCATCTCTTTTTAACCTAAGGTGTCCAACCCTTTCATGAATTATAAATAGAAAGCAAATCAATAGAGCTCTGAACTACTGTGAACTGTGTTTGTGTAGCTCTGTTTGAGTTAGAGTTTGCACAAGTTTTTGTGCAATCGTGCTAGTATGTTGACTTCATTTTTCTTATGTTTGCAGAAAAGTGCAAAATAAAACTCTGTTATCTTATTTGTACCCATACAATTAAAATTTTAACCAAAAAATAATATTTTTTTAATCATTTGTGCGCTGATGAAACTGTCCTCTTAGACAACATCTTGTGCTCATAGCAGATACACACACGTAGACATCTTCACAAGGACTTTGAATTGTCTCCTATTTATTTTTCGTAATTTAAATAGCCTAACCCCTAGCTCTACTCTACACTTATCTATAGCCAGTATGCCTAACTCTAAACCTAAACCAAACTAAATTTACACCTTAGTCCTAAACCTAAAATCTTATTGAAAACCAGTGCTCCTTTTGAGGCATGGTTTTTGGGCCTTATGAGAAGCACTGGGTACTATCAAAGTAATTTTTTTTGCAAAAATGGGTCTCACAATGTCAGAAACGCAAGAATACAAACATAAACAGGATACGGGGGGGGGGCAGATTGTAATGGCCCAGCGACCCTCCAAGGACGGGTCAGTGGGAGAGAGCTGGGCAGAGTAATCACAGTTAAAGAGTGTGTGTGTCTTTAGGGAGGTGTGTGAATGCACTACGGGAGGACACAGAGTGGTTTGGTGCTGGAAAAATGGATGAGGTTATGAACAGAGTGGAACATCCTGTCCCATATACAATCCTTCACACGCTGGCTTGCCGTGGGAAAGTTAGTGCTGCTGAGCAATGAGGAGGAGGCCGATGAGTGAATCCAGAATGCAGAATATGTCCCCGCAGTCAAAACAAAGGCACATTCTGTTTCACTGTTTTTCTTACACTCAAAGCATCCTTAACATAAAGCCTCTCCACATGCCCAGTATTCAAATGCTGCCACTGAAGTGGAACATCAAAATCGAGTCAATACTTTTCTATTCACAGAGCACACATCATTCTATAGCCATCCAATGAACTGAAATAGACGTACTGTTGTTGTTGTTCTTTTAATTCATGCATATTTTATAGTATAGGACGGGCTTCAAATCTAACCCTTTTTACCAACTAGCAAAAGATGATCTACTCATTTTGACTGAACTTAATTATAACTACGATTGGAATGTATATTATTTAAATTTTTAAGTAACTATAGTCTCCCTCCTTCAGTTCCATGGCCTCCATTCTGCTACAACTGTTCCTCATTGCTTGTAATTAGTTCACCTGTTTCTTTGGCCAATTTCCAGCCCATTCCTCGATATATTAGCTTGCTAGTTTTCTTTGCTCAGTGGTGGATTCTTCTCTTAACTACTTGCGTTTTGTGATCTGCACTCCCAGTATTTCCCCTACTAGTTGTCCTTATTTCAAGTTCACTGTTTACCACAGTTTTTATTTTCTCCATATCCTGTCTACTGCAAACATGGTATTTTTTCACAAGGTGATGTCGTGAACACATGTAAAACCTCAAACAAGAAAACAGAGTGACATTAAAAGCATACTTTAGCCTCAGACTGTAATTAAGAATGTCTAAGGTTAAACTGTAAATAGATGCACACTGTAGTTGACATTTTGCAAATGTTTGAGAATGTTTCAGACTGTCTCCTGTCAAAGAAGATAAGCAGTTACTCACTCTCAGACCAATGTCGGAAGTAATGTATTTCCTTGATTAAAATATCTTACACTAGACTAAATCAAATACTGGTATATTTGTTTAGTCAGGGAAATATTTGACTGTCGATTATTAATGCCTCTGCTAACAGTTTGGGAATTGCTACATTACTGAAGTGACAAAGAGGAATATTTTACTGCATTTCAAATATTCTTTTGATAAGCTGGAATTGTGTATCTTCTAAGTCTTTAGATGTGAAACATCACAGTGCTTCATTTGTCTTTTGCACTATTTAACCTTTTACTGAGAGGCAGCTTAAACTCTACGGGAGTAACAGGCGTTCTTTCCAAATCATCTCTCTTCCATGCAGCGTCAGTTGAGACACTTGAAAGATTTGTCTGTATATGAGCCAACATCTTGGAGATATTGCTTGTGCATCAGCCATTGCAGTGTTTAATGAGGATTTGGTTGCATCAAGTGTACATGCTTGATTGTAGCTTTAAATACCAAACAATTTTGGAAGCTGCAATGGATACCTCTAATTGTTACACTTTACAAAGATTACAAAACAGTGGCACACATACTGTATGCCATGTTTCTATCTGTCTAAGGTCAAGAAGGTTCAAGGTCGCAGATCCAAGTGGCCGAAATGAGTTTCCTTCACAGTGCCTTCTGCTTTGCTGCTGAGATGTCCCAGGTATGTCCCTGCAAGAGTGGATCAAAAGGATCCAGGATACATGTTTCTCAACTAGCCAACTATGCTTGGGGTTCGCCCCAGAGAAGCTAGCTCAAGTGGCAGGTGAGAAGATGTCAAAGTGTAAGAACAGGCACTAGCCTATGTCTCTCTTTTGAGTGAAAGATGGATGGATGGATAGACAAATCGTTGGATTTTTCTAAAATGTAAAAGGACAGTATATTACTTTTTGGATGTATTATGCTCGTATTATAGGCGGAAAAAACTACTAGATTGTCATCAGGTTTTAAAGCTAAAAGTGTCTCAATTAATAGTGAAAACAGAATAATTGAGCATCTTCTTTGTTTCTCTTTTATATATTTATTACAGCTGCATTGATCAGCTTTGGACCAATGCAATGGCAAATTCAGTTGCAGTCACCATAACGACAAACTGTACCTTAACAACATTCTTGGAAAACATATTAGGCTCATGGAGGTTCGCATCTGCTGCTCTTCATTTTCCTGGGCCATTAGTTTTCTTATGGAAAAAAACTGATTGGAATCCAAAACAAGTTAATGTGTCATAGTAGGGGAGGCAGGACTGTCATTGGCTGTTTGTAGGTTTGATAATATACAGTCCAGTCATGGTAAACTAATGAGTCTCGTACAAGGGTATGCAAAGTACTTACAGACTCTAAACTTTTTGACATCAAACTACAAGCTTGTATGTATTTTATGTGATAGTGTATCTATCTATCTATCTATCTATCTATCTATCTATCTATCTATCTATCTATCTATCTATCTATCTATCTATCTATCTAGACCAGTTCACATGTTAAATGGATTGTAACAAACATATTTTAGATTGATTTAACAATACGTTTTCCCTACCTCTGTTGTAGTTGTGGTCATGTTTCAGGAAAGAGAGTGTCATACAACATAAAAACTTTACTGTTCAGTCTCCAACACCAAAAGGCCAATATCTGTAGCTTTCTGGATCATCACTGTAGAAGCAACTACATAACCTCCAATTAGGGTAAAAAAAAGTCAATTTGGATCAGTTTACATTGTTATTTCCTCTTTTCATCTACTTTATCAATGCAGACATTGTGATTTCTTTTTTGATCTCCATTATTTGATCACAGAGAAGGCCATTTCTAGGCTTTTATTTAATCACCTGAACAGTTGCACTAATGACAACAGTTATGTCGATTTCGAAATCCACTGAGAGAGACTTCCACTCTTGCTGGTGCTAAAATGCCTGTGTCAAGGGTTACGTTGCTGATTTCCTACTAAGGGTTTTAATACTCCCTCTATCTATATAATGGTTCCAAAGGTTTAGTGAAATGGTTTGGACAACAGCCAGAAAATGCCTTCCCAATCTATGCTGTCTTGCCAAACCTAAAAAAGTGTTTCACTCACAAACACAGCAATAAGTAAACATTTGTAAAGTAAGTGTGCTGCTTAATACAGTGTACAGGTTCAGATTCATCTGGTTCAGTGCACCAGCTTTATCTCTCATTGGATATGTATCTCTTTTCGTTTGGGGACCAGCACCAGCAGTGAGGCAGTTTCCAGTTTTAGAAGTCTGAAGCTTGTTAAAAGCAGGGCACTCCACTAACTGCTGACACCACTCCAGAGGCAACTGCACTGTGGTTTTTCAGTACATTATTGCATGCTTCAGGTTACCGAATGTAATATCACAACCACCTTTAAGAGGTAAAAATAAAAAAAAACTCTGTCATTTTTTAAATAAAATTTAAAATACAGAAAAAGTGAAAAAACCCAGGATGGAAAGAATTAGATAAATATATTTTGGTGCTTTTTGGTATATCTCATTTATGTATGTCTTTCTAAAGACATTACCACAAGAGAAATCCAAGTGGAAGAAATCTGATGCTTACACACCACTAGCAGTTTGGTTGCTGCTGTGGTTAAAGAGAAACAAGATAACTGTATGAGATTTTTTTAAGCTACTCTGCAAACCACTATAAAAAATAAAACAAAACATTACCATTGACAAACCTAAAATTAAAATGGTTGTTTACGATATGTTCTGACTATTTCTGTAACTACTTCTTATTTGCTGTACATGTACATTGAGTGAGGTGAAACAGAAAATATCCAGAGACCTGCAGTAATGTAAATGAATTTCTGTGTTAATCATGAATGTAAGAGGAAAACATGTTGACTGGTTTGAGATGATAGAACTCATTTAACTAAGGAGTTGTTGTAGATGGCTATGGCTGTTGGACAAGCACTTTCAATCCTTTCCCTTTCCTGCTTCTCTTTAAATCCAGATCTGCTTTTGTAGTCAGGAAACCTACAGAGAGACGTTGGAGTCAGGGATATGATCTTGCAGCCATTGTCTCAGTAAAACACATAATACTTCATTCCCGATACTCTTGCTGAGTCCTGGTCAGGGATTGAATTTCATCCAACTTGTTAGCTAATAATTGTCAGGATGGGTTTAAATGACTCGAGCAGAGGTGGAGTTGAGTGCTAAATAATTTATTGAAGGAGTGATAGTGAACAGAACACGAATGGAACCATACAGGGAACAACAGACAACGGAACAATGCGAGACGTAAACTAAGGGCGCGGAGGCGGAACTAAAAATGTCAACAAGCAGGGAAACAATAAACGCCGGAACTAAATGTAACACAACACAAAGACACTAATAAAATAACAAACACTAACACGGTACACGGGAAGAAAGAACTAAACTAACAGAATACAAAATAATAACAATAACGATCACGGGGGGGTACACAGGAACTGGGGACTAAGAAA
>JAVLVB010000802.1:2828420-2938122 GCA_032876305.1 Orestias chungarensis
GCTAGGAGCAACGAGGAATAGCAGGGGAAAACAACAGACGATCCAGCGGTGAGTGTGTGAATGAATGTGGCTTAAGTAGTGAGAACCGGGGTGTGATTGGTTGAGAAGAGGAGTGAATTATTGCAGACAGCTGTGAATGAAGGCGGAGTGACGAGACACAGGGAGGAAACGGAACCAAACAAAACACACATCATGACAATAATCTTACATTGCCCATGATGATAGCTAGAAGGGAGGGTTAAAATATCCGATATCAGCACTACTAAACAAGGAGTCCTTTACAGCATTTGATCTGTGCAACCCTCGAAACCTTTCTTTTTTAAGTATCAGAAGGTTATTTCTTTGATGAAAGTTTAATATTGATGTAACCCATTGATTAATAATAAATGGATAAGTTGTTCTCATAGCTACTGATGTTAACTAATACAACCAAATCAAGCTTTTTCTAACATTACACGTGCTAAAAACGTGCTAAAAGTCTGTATGACACACTTTCATAAACAACATTTAAAGACTGTTGAATGTCTGAATGGAAAACAAATGAATACAATGAAAAAAACTGCTACGAAAGCAAACTTGTTTTCACAGTAGGGCTGCACAAAACATAAATAAATCATCATCGCAATATCAGTATTATATATTCTGTATTTTAACAGTGTTATAAACATATATTTATTCATATGACAAATAACTTTTTGGAGTGGAAAAATTGTGGTGTGAGTTTTAAAGTTGTATTTTTAATGCTGATGTAAAGTTTAGCCAGTAGGACAGAGTTTCACTGCAATAATTGCCTTCACAGGACACGACTGCTAAAGGTCACATTGAGCAAGAACCATAGATTAGAGGAAAAAAAAAGAAAACAGGAATATATCAAGACTGATATCATCTGTGCAATATTTACCAATATTATGGCCATCACAATATTGTCTGAAATTGTTTAGCCCAGGGTGAAACTTGAACATTCTTTATAGTCCACAGCATAGCAGAATAAGGTTGCTGATGATTTCCAACTTTTTTTGTTACTTAAACAGTGTCTCTTGACTCTAGTGGAGACACTTTTGACTAGTGTCGATTTTGGATCATATGCTGGTTATAAGATTGTTTTTTTGTTTGTTTGTTTTTTGTTATCATCCCACTGATAGGCCAGTAGCAAAGAGAACATAGCTGAACACTTTGGAATGTTATTTCTCTTTAGTGAGAGTAAAAAAACAACTTGCTTGGCAACAGTTTAACCACAATGCCATATGCTGTCTCCTAGAGCCAGTGTACTGGATGCTCATATGTTATAAACCGCCATTCTTTTCTAGATGAGGACACGCAACATTACTCTCTGCTACGCCTCATATCAAAAAAGTGGAAAGACTGGGCTTGTAGCAATGTGTTGTACAGTACTTTTTTTTTTAAGTCAGCTTAAGTAAGTATGATATAGAGACAATATGAGAAGCAGCACTAACAATATATATTGACCAAAAACTTTCTTTTGTGTGGAAAAACTGTGGGTTTGGAGACATGCTTGCAAATAAAAAAAAGGGGAATATTTTTCTGGCATGTTGGAAGTTATTTAAGAACAGGTTGCAAAGTGCACCTGTCCGAATGTGTTATTGTAGTTAAAACAAAAACAAAAAAAATAGTAATATCAGCTTTTGGATGTCTCTTCTGCATCTTCTAGCTGGCAACTGACACAGGAAGATGACAAACATGATCCATCATAATCTCTGAAGCCAGCTGCTTCCTGCTGTGCAGTCTGTCTGCTGCTGTGCATGGAATGGTTGCTGGTTGTTTTTGTGTTTAGCCACATTTGTCAAGCATCCAGGTTTTAAAATGTGTAATCCCATCGCTTTCTTTAGGATATCCATGTTTTATATCTAGCTGAGTATTATGTGAGTGTAATTTTACACTGTAGGTGACATGACATGTTTAAAAGCCCCTCATGTCAGAGACTTTTAGCTCTTTCTAAAATGCAATGTATCTCCGGTAATTGTTTTTGAAAAAAGTTTCAATGTTGAATTCACTGTGCATCACAGTGCTGCAGGGTTAAATTTACTGTAATGCTCCAGTTATTTATGTCTCCTCACACAATTGTTCGGGCAACAAAAAATATGTAAATACATTGTTATTTACACTGCTGACATTTAACCACACTCTTCATAATGAAGTTATACATAAATAACAGTTACGTAATGTAAACATAATACATTCATCAAAGTTATTGTGTTTTAATGGGCCTCCTATGAGAACTGTTGGAGATGTGGAGACTACGTAAAGATTGTGGCTCTCATGTGTGACATTGACTCTCTACGAAGTGCAGTCCAGTGCCAGCATTTGCATCTAATAATCTGAAATTTATATCTTGAATCATGATCTGAGTAATTCAATTGTCAGACTCAACTACTTATCCTTGCTAAAGTATATTTACAATTTGAGTTATTTTACATATTTGTCAAATTACAATCACTAACATAATATTTTTTGTTAGGACTTGGCATTATATAGCAGAATAAATGAATCATTTTAAAGACTTCATTGTTAATAAAACATTTAACTCTGAGTTTTCTTTCCAAACTAAGAACCAATCGAATCAAGTAGCTGTAACATATGGTGCATTTACTGACCAGGATAAAATCTGACTTTTGAGTTGTCAATTGCTCAATCACTGGTCAAGAAAGAATTAAGCCATTTCTTAAATGCTTTTCTTTTATTGTAATAAAACAATTATTGCTTAATACTGAACTTTAGTTCTGTAGTGTACATAAACTAAATATCAACCAAAAATTGTATTCATAAAACATTTGGGCTCCTAATGTCATGTTTTTTAGCTTTCTGACCCACATACAATGGAGGACTCTCAGGAGATAATCAATTGAATAAAGTTTATTGAACAGAGTTGAATAATAATGATAATAATAATAATAATGGTTCTTGGAACCAGGCCTGTAAGAGATGAATGAGTTGAAGCCTGAAAAGAAAAGAGACCAACGGGACTGTCCGGAACTAAGGCGTTTAGCAGACTGAATGTATGCAAGGTTTTTATGATCGGTCCAGACCAGCACTGGGTGAGTTGTGCCGTCCAACCAGTGACGCCATTCTTCTAATGCTAGTTTAATGGCTAAAAGCTCCTGGTCTTCCACTTCATAATTACGCTTGGCAGGTGAGAGAAAACGGGAAAAAAAGTCACAAGGGTGAAGTTTGTTATCATCAGAGGATCTTTGCAAAAAAAACTGCTAGGACCCCCCCCATGTCCGAGGCATCAACCTACAGGACAAAGTGTTTAAGGGGGTCGGGCTGCACTAGAACATGGGCCTTGGAAAACATTTTCTTCATTTTAAGAAAAGCTGAGTCTGCCTTGGGTGACTATGAAAACTGACTCTTGGTGGAGGTTAATTAAGTGAGGGGTTAGGCGGTCTGACTAGTTGTGGATGAAACGGTGGAAGGAGTTTGTGAAACCCAGGAAGCCTTGTAGTTGCTTTCTGGATTCCGGTACTGGCCAATCTTGAACTGCTTTTATCTTGGCTGGGTCAGCTCATATCTGCCCGCCCTGAAAATAAAACCGAGGAAAGAGATGGATGTTTTGTTAAACCGGAATTTAAGTTGTAGAGTAGACATTGGAGAACCTGGCAGACATGTACTTTATGTTCTGAGGGATTTTGGAAAAAAAGAGGATGTCATCTAAATAAACAAAAATGTTCAGAACATCACAGAGACTGTTGTTGATAAGAGCCTGAAAAACGGATGGAGAATTACATCAACCAAAGGGCATTACTAAGAATTAAAAATGGCTGAGGGGTGTTTTGAACGCTGCTCCACTCATCTCCCTGGCGTAAAATGACGAGGTGGTATGCATTTCTTAAGTCTAGTTTAGTGAATATACTTGCTTTGTGTTGTGACTCGAAGGCGGCTGTGATGAGTGCCAAGGGATACCTGTTTTTGAAGGTAATGTTATTGAGTCCACGGTAGTCAATGCAAGGTTGGAGCAAACCATCCTTCTTGGAAACAAAGAAGAAGCCCACCCCTAACGGAGACAAGGAGGACCTGATGATGCCTGCTGCCAGAGTCTCATTTATGTAGGTCTCCATCTATACTTGCTCCTTGTCTGAGATGTTCTATACATGGCTGGATGGAAGTGGGGCTCCTGGTAACAGATCTATGACAAAATCATATGGACGATGGGGTGGTAATGAACATGCCTTACTTTTGTTGAAGACTTGCTTGAGGTCCGTGTAATCCTTTGGGACATTACGTAAGTCCTGAGAGTCAATTGACTTATGACATATTGACAATTGACATATGAATTCATCCACCTGTTCCCTTCGACATCATACCTACGAGTTTGCTCTTGAAGGTCTCAGATGTTTTTGTTCCTGTACTTCTACAAATAATTAATGAATCACTCTCCTCCGGAGTCATCCCTCAGGCTTTAAAGACAGGGGTAGTTAAACCACTTCTCAAAAAATATAATTGACTCTTTTTTGTTTCCATAGGCAGTTTTAAATCCAAACTGAATTAAGTTCCCTAGAGAGTTCCCCAAGGGTCCATCCTGGGGCGGCTTCTTATCAATATTTATATGCTTCCATTAATTCAAATTTTACGAAATAATAACATACAATACCACAACTACGACACACTGTACATTAGTCTTTCACCAGGAAACTACAGTCAGGTTCAAATACTCACTAAATGCAATCAGCTGATTAATGTTTGGATGAGCCATAACTTTCTCCAACTAATTCAAAACAAAAATGAAATATTTGTGTTCGGACCAAAAAATCAAAGATTAAAAATAATCACTCACCTTCAATTCGTTGGTTTAGAATACTCTGACAAAGCCTAAAATCTGGGGTGATAATGGATCCAAATCTGAACATCAATAACCACATGTAATCTATCATAAAATCATCATATTACCATCTCAAATATATTGCTAAAATTAGATGGCTAATGTCCCCACAAGATTCTGTGAAATTAGTTCATGTCTTTGTCTTTAGTAGACTCAATTACTGCAATGCCATTTTCACTGGATTACCTAAAAAAGTAATAAAACAGCTCCAGCTCCTCCAGAAGGCCGCTGCAAAAGTCCTAACTAAAACAAAAAGAGATGAGCATATCAGTCCAGTTCTAAGATCCCTGCACTGGATGCCTGTTGCTCAGAGAATATAATTTAAAATCTGCTTAATAGTTTGTAAAGCACTTCAATATAGAAACCCAGACTACATTTCAGATCTTCTTCAACCCTACATACCACTCAGACTTTTAAGATCACCAGAATCAAACCTATTAACGATACAGAGAGTCAGAACGAAACATAGTGAAGCAGCTTTTAGCTACTATGCTCTAACTATCTGGAATAGGCTTCCTGCTTACTGTAAGACGGGCCCTACATTGGATTCATTCAAAACAAGATTAAAAACCTTCTTATTTGAAGTTGCCTACTCTTATATTTTTAATTCTACTCATTCACTATATTTAAATTAATTCTTGCTTTGTTTATTTTTAATCTGCTTTATATTTTTTTATTATTTTTATCTTCTTGTTGTGTGTTGTTTTTAACTTTGTACTTGGAATTGCCTTTGGCTTAAAGGTGCTATATAAATAAAGTTGCCTAGCCTTGCCTTGCCTTGCGAAGGGGACAGGTGGCAAGGACGTGGGGTGGGTTTCCACAGTAGAGGCACTCTCTACACTGCATCCTCCTCTGCTGTTCCTCCTGTGTGAGCCTGGTTCCTCTGACCTGCATGGGTTCCGTTCCAGGTGGTGACAAGCTGCAGGGCTCAGAGGAAGTCCTGGGGATAGATTAAGCTGGTGGAGGAGGAGGCTGACTAGCTACAGGAGCTGGGCTAGCAGATGCTCTGCGGTAAACCCTCAACCGATTTCTCTCCCTTAGAAAACCATGGATACTGACGGCTAGCACTATTAGCTCATCGAGCGATGAAGGCTCATCCATCCATCCATCCTTTAATAGATCATTAATATACTAAAAAAGTGCTTTTTACAGCACCTGGATCCCAGCCCAAAGCTGCGGCAGTCTTGAACTCAATAGAGAAATCAGCTACCGATCTAGAACCTTGTCTTAATTTCAAAAGATTTAGGGATCAAGTTATGTGGTCAATATCTTGACCAAACGCATTATTAAACTTGTCTAAGAATGCTTGAAAACTTAAGCCGAAATCTGGATAACTCTGGAAATGAGCTTCCGCCCACCTGAGCGCCTTATCTGATAGCAGACCGATAATATAAGATATTCTAGCATCATCATTGGTAAAAGAATGTGGTGAAAAGGCAAAAACCAATGAACACTGCAGCAAGAACCCACTGCAACCGCCAGAACTCCCCTGAGTACTTTTCAGGATTGGGAAATGAAACCCTGTGGTGAATCAGAACTGGAAGTTGACAGGGAGGTAGTGGAGGTGATTGTGGATGGTACGCTGCATCGCCCTCATACGGCGGGGGGGGTGAATAGGCGACTCTGGGATGAAGATTCCGAAGCAATTGGGTTATGTGATTGACAGTTTGATTTATGCATATGCAATGGAGGACTCCTACGAGATGAATAACTAAGTGAATAAGTTTATTGAACAGTGTTGAATAATCCTGAAACAGGAAAGGCAAAAACGACGTGGGAGACCGGGAGCTTCTGGAAGGTGAGGACAGAGATGGTGAGTTGTAGTCGTGGTGAGTGGAAAACTTCTATTGGAGAGTGGAGATCCGCCTGGGAGAGATGAGTGGGTTGAACCTGGGTTGAGCACACAAGAGGATTAACTTGAAGAGCAACAAGGGACAAACTTGAGCGCAAAAATATAACACTGGAGAGTCACGAGAAAATCACTAGAAAACAACAAAGAGATCATAGAAACTGACTCTGAGAAATGTATTGTTACCGATCGTAACAAACACTCAGGCGCAGTGTACCTGGTCCATCATTCCTCTTAAGCAGCACCAGCTCATCAGCGGATGTGAAACACCTGTGCTTTCTGTGCAGGTGTTCTGATGTCCTCCGGCAAGGGAATAGCTCGACCCCCAGTGAACAACCTAAAAGGCAGCAAAACCCCTCAACCCTGACACCTAATATCAAGGAATCAAGGAACTTTAGTTTGCACCCTGATAGCAATTTTAAATATTATAATAAATTATAAAGAACTATGCGAGAAATAGGATTTGACTACACAGAATCTACAATATGGACACAGAATCTACAATATGGGACTTCGGACATAGCAGCAATGAAAATTCGGAGTGCAAGTGACATATTAAGTGACATTTTAAAGTGACATTTTAAAGTGACATTTTAAAGTGTGATATTAAAGTGAACATTGCCGGTTAAATGAGAAAGTGTTTAAATAGTAATAATAGTATTTAAAGTTTGAATTACCTCCTTTATTTATTGTCAAAAATAAATGTTACATAAAAGGAAACAATGTTACCATCTTATTAAACAGAATTATAGGAGATAAACAAAAATTCAGATATAGATTGGTTTTCTAAAAAGATAAGCAAACCTGTTTCCACCGGCCATTCATCTGAGCCAACATGTGTACGTATGTGTTTGTATTGTTGAAGGAGACAGTCCATCCCATGTTGGACCAGTCAACTCCCAGTACCTTATGTCTTCAGAAGATCAACTAAGAGACTTGACAGATGGGCCTCTCAGCAGTTGGTGATGGAGGGACACATGCATATATTATTTCCCTGAGGACAGCTCTCAAACAGAGAACCCTCTCATATCCCTATGGTGCAGTAATTACTGTGCGTTGATTTATGTAATGGATAGAACAAGTGTGTTTGTGTGTGAGAGCTTTGACTAATGATAATACTGTGGAGGGGAAGAAAAAAAATGTTCTCACACCTAAGAGGTGTTTGGCCTCAGATCGAAGATATCTGCCTTGGCTTTTAACGTCACACTAATCTTTTCTTTTCACACCTGAAATGAATGGCAAGGTTAGATATTATTAATTTTTTTCCAATATAATAGTGCCAGTTTTGCTATAAAGCACCAAAGCCAATTAACAAAAACGAAAAAAAGCCATCACTCACAACCTGTCCCTTTGTAATTTCAAGGTTTGTCCTGCCACTACCTGAGGTTCTTAGAGTCCTGGCTGGTTCTTATGGCTCTAACATGTCAGATATGTACTTTGGGGCTAAACCATGAAGAGATTTGTACACAATCAAGGCTGTTTCAAAGTCTATTTTTTGAGTGACAGGAAGCCAATGCAGAGACTTCAGCGCTGGACTAATGTGTATTCATAAAAAAAAATGCACCATTCAGTTTTTTTCTGGCTAAAATAAAATTCCACTTTTATACAAAGACAGACCTGCCACATGTTTTAGTGATATTTTAGTGTTTTAGCTGCTGATTTTAATCTGTAGCTGATCAAATGCTGCATTTCTTTTCAAGAATTCAAATTATCTTTTGTTAGTATTAATTTTTTTTGTTTTTTTTTGTTTGTTTTTTACACAGCCGTCCTGAATTGTCTAGACTAAATGCAAAACTGCATTTTTAAAACTATTGAGATACTGGATATTAGTGCGGATTTGAGATAATTCCATGTGTGACTACAGATGTCGAAAAGGCTTGTTTAGAGGTTTTATGTTTTCTCTCAGGTTGAGGCAGATTTAAAAATGCTTCCTAGACCTACAAAATGATTAAACCTATTAAATCATTTTGTAGGTCTTATGTCCCAGATGACTTTTACAGCACTGCAGAGACACAAAGAAATACTCCAGTATTGTTCAGCTCTAACAATCACAGCATGTAGCACAGAAGAGTTGAAGAGAGATGTTCACATTAGAAAAGGGGGAAAAAAGAATGCAGTGCTGCTGGTCTATGATGTTTACAGTAAAAACACAGAAGCTTCACAGCAAAGGAAAAATGAATGAACTTGAAAGCTTAATAGATGTTGCGCTTTTGTGTTTGTCTGTTGAAATTGAAATGTTGGACTATTAACTGTTCCTAAAGTACCAATGATAGGGAAATGATGATTGTTAATATTAACTTATGACTTACAACAACAAATGACAGTTGGAGCATTATTTAATTAATATTTTTGTAATAACCACATTTGAAATAATTGCTAATGCAGTACAGTCGTTTAAATACTATGTACATTATTTATAATTCTTTAAGAGTAATAAGCATTGCTGATATTGTACGAAAGGTATAAATGCTTTGTATACTAATTACAATTCGGTATTAGTTTGATTATTGTCAGTTCGACTGTTTTTGTCAGAGCCGTTTGTTGTGCCTGCTGAGTTATTTTTGAATAAAGCGTAATAAAGAAAGGATGTTAGCTGCGTCTTTGTCCTACACTATAGCTCAAAAGTTACCACCTACCTCTCCCAACTCACCAGAGCAGAGGCTTCAACACTTGTACAGAAAAATGTGTAGAGTTTATTGAAAGTAACATTCAAAAGAAAAAAACGCATAGTAAGTCTGTCAGGTAGGGACTTACCATAAAAAACTAAAATGGTTGTCTGTGGTTTGTTTTCCTTCAAACGTTCCCTTATAAAATATCTTGAAAGTAATAAGACCATATTGAGTGTTAATAAGTATAACATTTATGGACAGTTCATTTTTAAGTATTTGCAAATTTGTATGATAATCAAAACGTTTAGCAATCTTCAACGCAGACTTAGTAAGACCTTCATAGAAATATCAAGGATATTACAACACCCTTAAAGTAAATAAATTATCAGGTGGGATTTTTCTATTTCAAAATCTAGAACAAATACTGTAGCATAACTGTTCTGCCTCAGGAACTGTGGGGGAAAACACAGCACCCTATCTCTAGTTTTAGATTATCCCCACAGTAGAGAGAGAGCTGCAACCTCGCTTCTCCCAGCGCCAAGCAAAAACAAAACAGTTCCCCGATGAGACCCTTCAGGAGCCTCTACCACCCCACCTTTGTTGGTTAGGGGAGCAGAAATAAAGAAACAACAAAGAGACATAAGTGTAGCAGAAAGAGGAGAGAAAATGACAGTGAAAAGATGAGAGAGAGGTGAAAGGTTTTAATGCATAAGAAATTGTGGATGTAGCAAGAACATGGGAGAAACTGTGTAAACTTAAAGGACACTTACAGGGTAAGAGAGATGCAGGTTATACAATTCAATTAATCTAAATTTCCCTTTTTTATCCCTGTGTCTTTTTAGTCTTCACCACAATTATCATAACCTCAAATTTTCTGCAGAAGTAAAACCTTAAATTTTTTTTGTTTGTTTGATGCATAGCTAAATGCATTGCTTTTGTATTTTACACATACATTTAGACATTTGAAAGGTGTTTTTAAAAGGAATCCTGTGAAGCACAATGTTGTTTTTGATTCTTGTCTTCTGTAAACAGAGCTCAAATACATATTTTATAAATAGAGGTGCAATGTTCTATAACTACTGCTATAAGCTTTTCTTTTTCCAGTTTCCTCTGCATCCATTTGTGTCTCCTGTCTCTTCAAACCCCCAGTCGGTCACGACAGACGGCTGCTTGTGCTGAGTCAGGTTCTGCTGGATGTTTCTTCCTGTTAAAGGGGGAGTTTTTTCTCTCCACTGTCGCTTCATGTATGCTCAGTTAGAGGGATTGCTGTAAAGTCAACATTAACACAAGCTATTGTTTCGGTGTGCTGATCCCGGAGAATTGAATGCTGCAAGTTAATCACTCTATGCAATTTTCAGGAATTCCTTAGATTTGAAACTTTTTTTAAACTCATTTGTTTATGATGTATTTATGATTTTAATCAATTGATTTTATTGTAAAGTACCTTGAAACGACATGTGTTGTAAAGTGGCGCTATAAAAAAAAACTGATTCTTATTTTGATGAGTACAAGTTTTGAGATAAATCTTTTATTAACTGTACTTAACAACTACGTACAGGAACATACAAAGTAGATGCATTTCCTTTTATTAATGCAACATTTGTGTACATTTTCTTTCCCTCCATTTATTTCGTTTACCTTCTAAATCCAGCTTTTTTTGTGTGCATGCGTGTCACTATTCTTCCCAAACACAAACGTCATAGATCTATTGTACCTAAATGCACTCTGCTTAGGCACAGATGGAGCAGCGCCTGCTTGCAGCACTTCACAGCTCTGGAACACCTCTTTCTTGTGACAACATGAAAGCCCTCGTAAAGAAAGAGATGTCTCTGCAGAATGTTTTTTTTTTTTTTTTTGGAAGAACTTGAAGTGGCTCTAAAGCGCCCTCAAGTTAATCCAGTGTGAACTTTTGGGACAGTCTGAAAATTGAAGGTACGAGAAGTATCGACTAAGAATGTTTCCAGACACCAAAATGCTTTCTGAGAGCCTTAAGTCTAACGAAAAGCAGTCAAAGTTGGGGAACCAATACAGTATGCAGGTTTTCTGGTGTGTTGTGCCGGTCTCATGTGACAGACACGTTACAGTTAGTAGTGGTAACATCAAAAGGAACGGAAATCAGTGTTTTCTCAGTGTTTTTGACTCTGTTTCCTCTCATTGCGTCAAAGCTGATCTCATTCAGACATTAAAACCAGAGGCTGTTCTCTTCAGTGTAGCATCAAGGGAGTATCAACCAGCATATGTCTATAAAGGGAAGATGTGTGTGGGTGCATTATGTGTGTTCTACTGGTCCTCTCTGCGAGAAGATGAATTGTTTTTCTCTGTGTTTTTTTGTTCCACTTTGCTATTTGTTTACCTGGGTCTTATTTAACATTACCCCTCTTTCAGCACTGGTTTCCTTTAAGAACACGTCGGGTGTATGAAGTCTGTGCTGAGCCTTGCAGTTTTAGTATGGATGTGTCTTGCTGGTGAATGTTGTATTGTGTATTGTGGTGAGATTCTGAATGTCTCTGTTTCTATAGAGATAGTAGCAGATGTATTAGCTGTGTAATAAAAAAATGTGACCTCTTCAGTTATGGTGAATAATGTTGGAAAGTAAATGTGGCTACATTTCCTTTCAATGCAAAATCCAAAAACCTAACTAGTAAAACCATGTGTTCTAATAAATGTAGTGCTTTAATCATGATTCCACTTCTTTTTTGTTACATATGTCGGACAGAAAAGCAAGGCTGATCACACAATCGCAACATGTACTGTTTTTCTTTTTTAATTGCCGCCATCATCTTTCACAGATGTACACGGCAACAATCCTTTCAAAACTGTGTGTTTCAGGAAGGCCATTATAATGCTTAGGAGTGTCTTCTATTAACCAGGAAACAAGCAACATTGTGCAATCACTGATGTCACGGTATCCCAGCCTCAGCAGAGCTAGATCTCACATTCGGTGAGGAAAATCGGATGTGTTTGTTCCACAAGATGAGATCCAGACCGTTAGTGGGCCAATCTTAAGCAACGTTTATATAGTTATAAAATTATTCACAAAAGGTGCATTAAATTGTATTATTATTATTATTAATAATAATAATTATTATTATTATTACAGTTCCTCTGCAGTGGTTATAAATATACGGATATCATACCTGAAATGGATCAATCCCTCATTTTACTGTATTTAGCTAATGAAAAAAGTCTAATTTTGAAATTTACTATATGTATATTCTTGTACAAACTGTACTACACAAATTATTTTTGAACATATTTCCACCATTTATGGTTAAATCAACTTGTGTCAGTTTTTCTATTTTTAGGATCAACTGTCAGTTTCTACTGTTTATAATGTGTATCACCCACATTTACCCCATAATACAATGATTGTTAAAGGATTTATGTTTTACACAGGCTTTAACCATATGCACAGTTTTATTCAAAGAGGATGCTAAGAATGGGTTAAATATCCTTAACATCATATTGAAATGGACCTTCCAATGTTTATAACAAGGTTTATTTTAAGTTCCTGTGGTTTAGGCTTTTGTAAATAACATGTAGGAAATTCCCAGGGTAACTGAAATATTCTGTGAGAGCCAGCTTTCACAAAGAGACACACAAGACAGACAGCAACAGATACATTTTTGTGAATGATGCAGTGTACTGACCCAAGGTTATTATGTCTGAGCGTCACGGAATGTATATATTACATATTACAATAAAATGTCCCTATATTATTTTGTGTTGAAGTTTATATATTCCAGTTTCTTTGGTGGAAAACTGGATTAGTAGAATTCGGCTGAATTTCAGTGCAATGCTTTGACCATTTTGTTTTTATTTAGACTGTCTGATATCTGTTAGGTTGGGTCTGCTAGGGCTAATGGAGCAGTGGCTGTCAACCCAGGACGTGTGATAAGTGAAACACCACAGACCCCTTTTTGATGAAACTCCAGGGAATCATGTTTCGGCCAGCTTTGGCATTTTCAAAATTACTATGTTTGGCCCAAGGTAGGAGCAGCAATTACCTGACAAACATTTTAATACCCAGTCATATCTCACTCGGTGCTGACGGGAATATCCAACTATCCATGCTTTATAAATTAGTCTCCAGGGCCGACACTTTAAACCATATTTGCATTTGCCACTGTTTTCAGTTTTCTCCAAACCTGTTTGCTAGTGAGCCTTCTTGGTACATATTGGGTACTTTGTCGTGTTTTGACTTAATGTACAACTGGAGGAGTCATCAACTGATTTGTTTCTTCGATATAATCAGGGGTCAAAGTAACCCACTACTGTTCCAACTTATCTGTGTATATATTCACACATTTCAGCTGGGATATTTCTCAGTTAACATTCTGTTACAATATGGTGGTTTCATAATATTTTTTCACATCTGTACATTGAGTTTGAAGAAACACAACATCTAAAGTGGGATTGTAAGGGAATAACACCATTGCCATATCTCCACTCTTGCGGCGTATAATAAGTTATTACCAGAAAATGTTAGGAGCCTGAAAAAAACATTCGCTATTATCGTGTAAATAAACAGTGCAAATGTAACCAAACATTTCTGTTTTTTTACAAGAAAATGTTGTAGTGTAAAAAATCAGTTCATGATGCAAGGTCTACTAATTATACGTATTTCTGAACAAAGGATCCGTCTAATCAGTTTAAAAGCAGAAATGAATCTTTATAAGCACAGCAATTGAAAACTGGGACGCCCCCCCCCCCCCTTGATGTCATTAGGTTAAGAATCTAGGTCTCATGTCTCAAAAAATTAATATTGCAAGAAGAAAATACAAACTATGAGTTTTTTGAAGTTTTGAAGCCTTTCTAAACACAAATTCTTATATCTAATAAACCACATTACAGCCTAAAGTTTAAAGACTAAGCTTTTTGAGAGGTAGTTGCCGCTCATGATGTCAACACAGTGGCACTAATGACAGACATCAAAGATTTTAATTATCTGCAAAGCTCTCAAAATGTGCTGTGTGGTGTTTTAAGCAACACTTTTATGTCAAAGGCATACCTGTCACCTGGCAATTTTAAATAATAACTGTGTTAGACAGGAGCACCAAAAAGTGCCTTTTCAAGTTAGACTGAAAACTGGTTCCCGCTTTTAATTTTTATGTTTTGTTTGAAATGACAATTGTTATACTCATTTCTATCTCTCAAATCAGGAAACATGCAAAAAAACAAAAAAAACAACAACAACAACAAACGGTGAACGTTGAATACAAACTATAATTCATAACACTGATATTATGATACAGTAATATTCTGGGTTTTCTTCTCAGGTTACAGTGTAGCATAGTTTATTTTGATATACACAAGTGTGAAAAATTTCTTCAAGCAGTGCTACCAGGGGTTCCATGCAGACAGTTGCATATCTTAATTGTGTCCACATAAAAAAATTATTTTTACTTGTGGATGTTTAACTGTTATATGACTGATGTCAAGATATTTCTGTACTATCTATGAATCTACGGTTATAGTGAGTATTTTTTGAGAATGTATTTAGTTTGGCTTCACCTGTGTGACAAGACACTGAGTTTAAAATCTTTTGAGGATTTTCTTTGCTTAAAGGTATAGGAGAGGATCTTTTCAATAGAAAAATGTCAATGGAAAATCTCACAGAAAATGACAGTCAATCAGAAACGACCGGTGGTGAAAAATAACTGGCTGTCAATGCGGAAATAAAATTTAGGCGATGACGTATATCACTAATGTCCCCACCCACCCGACCCGTACAATGCGTGCTCATGTTTGAATTCGCGCATGTAGATTGTTGTTTAGGAAGTAAAACGGGACGGACAAGACGCATCATTCACCATTGAAGAGAGGTTCTCCCCGTACGGCAGCAAAAATGGTAGCTCGCAAGAGAAAAACCGTGTTCGAAGTTGCTGAGAAAAAAAGACGTGCGCGCTCCCGATATCAGGGGCCGTTACTGGACATGAGGTGGCGCATGCGCAGTGTTGCGAAAATGAGAATGAGTTGATCCTCTCCTGTACCTTTAAGGAATTGGTTGGAATAATTTTACAATCTGCTAAAAACTAGATCTTTAATAAGGTTAGAACCTTATCACTTTTTTTTGTTAACCTTTGCATGAAATTATGTTGTAAGTATGTTAAAAAAAAGGATATTTATAACAAGCAAGTGAGTTAATATTACCACTATGAGGAAATGCATCTGTATCTTGGCCAGACCAAAATTGAAAAAGCACATTGTCTTATGCCTGTTTTTTCTTCTATAAGGTATCTATGGCTTTTTGGGGGGGTTCTTAAAAACAGGTTTTGCCAAAGGAAATTTGTTTATGTCAACGCGTAGACAGTATATGTGACCAGAGGTTATGTTCCTCTGTGCTCAGACAAGGAAAAAAGTACATATTTATGGGTAAACACACAGCAGGGATACTTACAAAGAATACGAAAATCAGCAGATATTTCGTATTAATATAAAACATGTGAACTGTAGAAAAAAAACATGTTTTCTAACCAGATAAACTTTATGTTTATGCAATGTCAGCAGTCACCCCGGTAGTCAAGATTTGTGTTCAAGCTAACTAAAGTAGCTCTGAAATGTACTGTGAGCTGTCTTCTTTTTTCATCTGGACTTCCATGAATCCAAGATTCAAAATGTTAAATAATCTGGGGGGAGAAGGAGTTTAGAGCTGAGAACATCTGGCCTCATCCCTTGTTTTCTTCCATGTAGCGCATTTACATTTCCTGCCTAGCAGATCTGTGCAACAAATGTCCTCACTACACCCTTTCTCTTTTGTTAAATAGGTAGCTAATAATCCATTAAACATATGTTATTACATTTCCATACGGTGTCCTATTACCATTTACAAAGAAAATAGGCCTGGTTTCTTTAATACAGACACGATGTCCGTATCCATATTTGAAACCACTTCCTGTTTTAGAAGGTATGATTTAAAAGGCTCTTTTGTTGAGTTAGTTATGTTTCATAATTAAAATCAGCATCCCACACTAACCTAAAACAGTTTGGACGTCAACTGTGATTCCAAGCCAATACCAGATAAATAAACTGAATGCTATGGAGCAATATGTTCGCTGTCAATTCAATAAAGTAAAGCACCATTACTAGAATGTGTTAATGTCTGTGTTTTAATAAACGTATATGTGAAGCTTAATTGTGTGTTTATGTGCTTATATTTTACAGAATATCCCTGCACTGCCTTGTGGTAAAGCCCTCTACTCGTATGAGGGCAAGGAACCAGGAGACCTACAGTTTTCCAAGGGTGATATTATAATCCTGCGCCGTAAGGTGGATGACAACTGGTACCACGGGGAGCTTAACGGTTGTCATGGCTTTTTGCCAGCTAGTTACATCCAGCTGCTGCGTCCCCTGAGTCAAACTCCACCTCAGGGCAAAGCTTTGTACGACTTTGAGGTCAAAGACAAAGACCAGGATAAAGACTGCCTGGCCTTCAGCAAGGTAACACACATAGGCACAGTTTACACATCCACCTGTAAGATGAGGGTATTTTATGAGACAACCTTATTAATATACGTTTGACTTCTGTTGACACATCCAAATAGATATTTTAGCGATTGCCGTGCAAGATTACAAAAACAAACATTTACCTGCTTAGTTCAACCTGCCGGGTTGATTTTTTGCTTGGTGAATAATTCATTAGATCTTGCACTGTGTTTCATAGGCTCCTTCAGAGTAAAACAACCTCCGTTTATGGCCAACAATTGCCGTTTATGAACTGTAGAAAGTTTACAACTAGTTGTTATACCTTGGAAATTTATACATATATCTTGAACCTACCCAGATTGTGTTCAACTGAAATTGCAAAAAAAAATTCTTTTTTTTTTTTTTACAAATAAGTCTCTGAAGTACAGTTTACATCTGTATCTAGCCCCCCTGAGACAGTTGTTTCAGTTGCAGCTTAAAATGTTTTGCGTTATGTTGTCGTCAACAGTTATTTTTTTCCAGACTCTGTGATTAAAGCTCCTGTAACAAGTTAATATCATTTGATGTATTAGTTTACCTTTGAATTATTTTATATTCAGGTTTTCCAACCAGCTGCGAAGTAACATATTTTATCCTGCAACACTTTTTCTTAAAACCTGGTCCATATTTAGCTCCACCCAAACCATCACCAACTTTCATTACCTCCACATATTGAAGAAAGACAATCTATATTAGGTATTATGTTGTAATCGCCATGTTTCATTGTGGGGTTTGCGTGTTCACAGTTATGTGTAGAGTTTCTGCAACACATAGCATAAATGTATGCCAGACAGTTACGTTTTAGATTTGCCTGATCTGTGGACCTTTTACCACATCTTTGTTTTGTCCCCTATGTGGTTTGAGACGAATTGCAAACAGAAATAGGAAGTGCCAAACTCATAGATGTCCTTTTGAAAGTCTGTTCCTCCTGAGCTGGAGATCTCTACATGTCCTCCAGAGTCAGCTTGTGAGCATGTGTGTAATCTGCTTAATATTCATTTAGAGTTGCATGATTATGGGGGGGGGGATCTAAAAGTTAAAAAATATACATAATTTGTAACTTCTGTGAAGTAGAACTTTAAAATTAAGCTGTAAGTAAGCAACTGCTCGTTACTACGGAGCTAGAGGACTGATGTTTTTGGAGTAAGATTTTGGCATCTGATTTACGCATTGCTCATATTTAAACACTTTATGTTTACATGCCAAAACTGTACCGGCGCCACAATTACAATAAAAAAAACATTTGAAAAAAAATATTTAGGGTGGTCCAAAGCTTATATTTTTATTTCCATTCCCTGGATAAAATTGATGTGCAAAACTAATAAGATTAACTTTAAACTTCTTACTAATATACACAAAATTGTCAATTATTTCATGTTTATTTTTCACCACTATACAATATTTAGCTAATTCATTCTGATTCATTTCTCTCTCATGGAAAAAAGTTCTTTAAATAGAGGATGTTAAATTCTGATTAAATATTTCAAAGCTTGTGTCGTTTAGCATTATTTGCAGTAAGGTCAGACAGTATCCTTTCTCTAATTCTTTTGATAATCCCTGTGGTTTATAGAGACCCGTGATGTTTACTGAATGTAATTTAGTCCCTTTTTGGGATCACTATAATATTTTTAGATGCTTTACGTTAAAGATCCCACAAACAACTGTTTGTAGTTGAAATTGCATCAAGCTAAAAATTGACCCAATCAAAACATAATTAGTGGCTTTTAATAGTTTACAGTGTGTGATCGTATTTTCTACAATTGTGATGGGACATTAACTTAATGTTTCATTAAGAAATAAAATATTAAGGAGGACGTAAATAAAACTAAAACAGAGGCCTGGTAAGAGATATCCAGTCTTTCAATAACATATGTTACTCTGAGGCTGTTGGAAGTGTAACTTCTAATATCACGGCGCTTCTTTTGTTCCTGCTCTGTTAAAAAGCTCTGTGCACCCTTGTAATTTGGGGGGTGGTTTTGTTTTTTTCTTGCAGAGAAGGGAAGAAACAGTCGATTAAATGATTGCATTTATTGACTATTGCTCATTTGAACTGAGGCAGTTCATATCTAGATTAAGTGATAACAGCGAGCCATCAATAGTTCACACTATTTCTCATTTGGGGGTTAAGCTAATCAACAAGTTTATGACTGAATACTACATTAAGCCAATAAATTCACCCACAGACACATGGTTTGCTATATTTGTGTTGTCATGCAGAACCATTGAGAGTGGTCTTGTTGTCTCAGTGTGAGAGGTAATTACTCAGAATGACTAATATACAGCCATTTAACAGCATTATCACTGCCATCCTATAATGGCCTTACCAAGGCCTTGACATTAGGAAAGAAAGCAACATTTTTGTTTGACCTTCTTGGAAAGAGGAGGAGAAAGATGAAGCAGGATTTGCTAGATACTCATGCATTCTTTGTAAAAATCTCTTCTTACAATCTTGTAGCATTAATCAAACTGAGTATTATCTTTATAGATTTGAACTATATCTATGAAACACACATACATTACTAAACTGCTGCTAAAGGGAATCCCTATTTTCTAGGAGTGCCTCAAAATCTATTCCGTCTGTTTGTTTTTTACAAATCTTTTTTCCCAATTTATTTGTTTAAACTAAAATAATTTTCAATGGATGAACTCAAAAAAATCACCGAAATAAAACCTATCTGACAATATGATCTCAAAAGCAATGCTGTATGGTTTAATATATACAAAACTTTGTATATAAGTGCAGAATGTGTTTGTAAGCCATTTTAAAGCCTTTAGGACTCAAACCAGAGTAAGACCCATTTGCCACAAATGGTGATAATGATCAATATTTCAAAACCTTCCCATGATTTATGGGACCTATAAAAAATACCCAAGAAAAATATAATAATCTTAGACAGTAGTTCTCAATCCTCTTCTTCAGAAACCAGCGTCCTGCATGTTTTTTAGGCATTTTCTTTATGCTACACATGTGACCGGTGCACATGGAAGACAGTGGTCACTAGGGAACACTGCTCTAGGAGAGAGCCCGGAACAACATTTAAAGCACTTACCTGAGTGAAGATTGAAGTTCATAACTCAACAAAAGAAAGAGCAGGAGAAAAATGGAAACCATTGGAAGTTTTCCATACATACAGCTAATTTCATCAAAAAATACCAAGTTGATCCTGAAGAATTTTGGCTAAATATAATGTAAAACTAAAAGCAAATTGTTTACCCCTGTACACTTGGGCTAAACATAAGACAGCCTTTGAGAAAAAGAACTTCATATCAACATTTAAACAGAGCAATGGTCTGGGGCTGCTTTGCTGCTTCAGGACCTGAATAGTTTCCTGATGGAAGTAAAAATTATTCTCTCTGCTATAAATGAATGAAGATTATGGTTTGGCAATGACAAAATGCTCATTTTCCACTTTGAAACACATAATTTTTTCTGGTGTTTGCTACAAACATTTCACAACAAAGCACAATGATTTCTGGGACACCAACCCATCCTGTTCCTAAACAGCATATTTCTAGGGTTGTGGGAGAGTTTGTGCTTATCTCCAGCAATCATTGGGGAAGAGACAGGGTACAAACATTACTATTTACTATATTCATGCTCCCTATTGATAAAATGGTAAACAGAGAAACAAAGCACAGACAACTGTTAAGTCTTTCACACACTCATAACAAGGGCAATTTAGAGAGACAAATGGTCCTAAGTCATATTGTTGGGTGGCAGGAGGAAGCCAGAGTATCCAGAGAGAACCCACAAATGCACAAATCAAATTAAAAAAACCCAAGTCAGGATTCAAACCCAGGCTTTCTCTTTTTGCAAGGCAACATTGCTGTCGACTGCACTGAGGTTTATACAAAGAACATTTCATATCTATTTTCTTCAAAGTAGGGGCAAATGTGGAGGCCTCCGTATTTTTTCTTCTTTTAAACAAAACCCTCTTTTCTTTAAAACTGTGGAGGATTTTCTCTTTTAACTCAAGTCCAACTGAAAACACATTTTCTTTGAAGAAAATCACAGTTGCTGGACATTTTCCACTGGCTATAGAGAAAAAAAAGTTGGAGGCTGTCATTGTTTGAGTAATGTTAAATTTGAGGTAAACCGTGGACAAAAGGGTCAAGTGTATATTAATCTGCCAACACCCTTCCTACCTATCTATGCCAAAAGGGCAAATATCAGCTAATAGCACTGCAATATCTCTCATAATTATTCTACTAAACACTATATTAAATGCACATATATTTTGATATGCATTCCAACAAGAAGTGAGTTTAGACTTTTGATTGGCTAGAATTTTAATTGCACATAATCTAATTGAAGATGATCAATTGGTATGATGCATTTTCATTGAAAAACAGAAAACAGTCTGATATATGTATGGATAGCACCATGGCCACAGATAAGAATGGAAAATAAATTATTTGACAACAAATTTTAGTTTTTGTATTGCTTTAACTTATCTGTGGATTGTAACACAAATGTTTATTTTGTAAGTTAGTTTCATGAAAATGATGACAGATATCCTTGCAGTGATTCAAAGCTAACTGAAACATCTGCTATTGGTCCAAACACAATGCATTCCCAGTATACAGTGTGCATGTTTGTTTGTGTGTATGAATGTCTGCTATCATTCATTTCCTTTCTCTCCAGGACGAGGTTCTGACAGTGATCAGACGAGTAGATGAGAACTGGGCAGAGGGCATGCTGGGAGACAAGATTGGCATCTTCCCCATTCTTTATGTCGAGGTAAACTGAGTCACAAAGGAGCTGTGAACGCATCAGTTAAAAACTGCAGCAGCATACCTGTTTCACTCCGCATTTATCATCATTTGCATGTCTGCCTGAAAAAAAACACAAAAAAACACACATTTCTCCTGTAATCTTGAATTACATAAAGCTGAATGGTCTCAGGTGGGAGATATCAGCAGTGTTTGGTTTTTTGCTAAATTTAGAAAAGTGGAGGTTTCATGGTTTCGATTTATCGAAAACAAGAGGATTCGGCATATGAATCATCGTGATGATAAATGACGGCACCAGAGCTTATTTTTAACAGCCTCATTATCGCAAATGAATCTGACTCGGTTATCTCCAAACGTGAAAGATAACACATATTTCTTGTTTCCGAAGATGAGCAGAGTTATTTCACTTATCTTGCTATTAGACGGTCGGACGTTGTTCATACTAATTAGAGAATTTTATTCATACATTAAAAGGGTTATTTCTTCTATTTGATATAAATAAAAAAGAGCTCTATTCTAATTAAAGACTGGTTTACTTTATTTCCCACAGGGCCAAAAATATAAATTAAAACTCAAACACATTACCACACCATTCCACAAATTATTTTCTCAGGCGGTTGATATAATTCTGGATGCATTTTCTTACTAAAAACAGTAGAATTATTTTAAAAAGAAATAATTTGCTATAGATTTTACTTTTGATCACAATCAATACATATTCTATAGAGCTTGGATCCGAAATATTAACTGCCTTGATTGTGCTCCAAAACCAGTGTTCATGTGTTTCGTTTGGTTTGTCATTTCGAAACAGTTGCTGTTGCTGTCACGTTCACGTGACTTGCTGAAATTAATACGCGCACCTCCACGGGTGTTGGTATATGAGCTTGATGCATGCGCAGACGCACTGGTGTTGCCGGACCCATCACTAGTTTTCATCCATTATTCTGCTTTGATAATTTGTCCTTGTTGATTATTTTGGGTTCTTGCCATTTTAGTTTCTGTATTGTATTAGTTTGCTTTTGTGGTTTGTGCTTGTTTCCTCAGATACGTGTTTTTTCTACTGTTTATTTATTCTATTAGTTTTAGGTTTCTAAGCCTGTTCTCTCTCCCTGTCAGTCTGCTTTCCCTTCCCAGCTGTTCTCTATATCGCATCTATTCACTCTCCTTCCAGCTGCTCCCCATTTCCTGATAACTCCTTAAATGCCTCCAACATGATCCTCCCGCTGTCCTGCCGGCACTTTGGTTTGATCCCTGCTTGTAACACGACATTTCAAACTGGTCCTTCTTCATTATTTTCAGATTTTGTGCAAATATACCAATAAAAAAGCAGCACAGTGTATGCAAATATTTGACTGTGCATGCTAATTTAGAGCTTAGACCATTTTTAAATACGGTCTAACTAGCATTAAAGTAAACCTTTTAGGATTTAATGTTTTACAAGCCATCCACCCTAATATACATATATATATATATATATATGAATATTATTCCAGTCATGAATGTAAGTACTAACCTGCTAATATTTTTTGGTCAGAATCAGAACTTGAGCCTTCTAAAACTAAACCATAATCTAAATGCAACCAAATGCAATCAGTCCCAAAAAATGCATTAGCAAATGCAGTCATTGCAGTAATAGAGCTTTTCCCACAAGGATCTCTTCTCAGTAAATGGATAAAAAGCTTGTAAAACGTAAAAGCGTTTTACCTTCCCTCTTCACCCCATGCCTGTCAAGAACGAAATATGAATTTCTTTAATCCGTGTGTAAGTGAAGAAATATCATTCACAACTTGAAGCAGGATCCCTTTTTAAGGCTCTTAAGCAGTATTAAAAAGACGCTGGTGAAAAATGTGTTTTCTTCCTTTCTTTCCCCATCAACAAAAATGAGAAAAATACGTTTTTCCCCAATCTTTTCAAAAAGAGGTAATGCAAGCTTCAGAACTGAATGACAATACAGTCAAAGGAAAAAAATCGTTTGCATCTGTTTGCGTTTATCAGGTTTTTTGGGGGTCATCCCTGCAGAACCGGATTCATAAAGCACGATCTTTGTGAAGCTAAAAAAAAGTATCAATCCTATATGAAAGCAGAAAACCTGTATAAATTGATGCCATCCTAGTTGGTGATGTATACATTTCATAGAATAGACAGAAATAATCAGTTGAAAAAGTTTGTATCTTTTTTGAGTAGCATTAATAATTAAACATTTGAGATGTTGCGTTATCATTTGTCATGAATAGTTGCATTTAGATTCCTAAGATTGAGGAAGTTTATTCAAATGTTTTTGAACAAATTATTCAGATATCAACATTTGTAAACTTTCTTTTACCCATGTATTTTATAGACCATACACAAGCAAGTTTAATGTTGATAAAACTGAGCAAACTTGATGGAGTACTGAAGGAGTAGAGAAGCCTCAATACTCTCTCAAGTCATCAGTCAAAAACGGGTCATTTAAACTAAGGTTATAGATAGTGTCGAGATTTTTTTTTAGAATCAGTATATTTTATTTTTGTCAGCCAAGTTTTATTTACATTTGCAGTTGATATGCACAAGAAGAAGCCTTTTTTTTTTTTTTTGTCCACATTTGAGCTCTTTAAATCTTGTAATCCTCTGAACAATATTTTTCTGCATCTGTCTGGGGATGCTACTGACTCAGACTTTGAATCTAGACCACCCAAACGCGTTTCTGAAAGTTAGCTGGTTGACCAGACCGGTCTCTTAGGAATTAAGCCGTAGACTGAGCGAGGTTGGGACGAACACTCACACAGACACACAGGGGATCCCATTAAATGGAGATGCATCAATAATTTAGACCTCTCCATCACTGTGACACAACAGGGGTACAGGGGTCTTTGTTGAGATTGGTATGTGTGCGTATGCGGTAAAAAGCTAATGAGGGAGCTCAGCTGGAACCTCTGCTGATTTGTGTGTGTGTGTGTGTGTGTGTGTGTGTGTGTGTGTGTGTGTGTGTGTGTGTGTGTGTGTGTGTGTGTGTGTGTGTGTGTGTGTGTGTGTGTGTGTGTGTGTGTGTGTGTGTGTGTGTGTGTGTACAAAGCATCATGTTATTATCTGTATTAATATTTAAGACACTTCCCAAAATAGCAGGATAAGTTTGTCATGTGGCTGGCAGTTTGGTATTTTGGTAAATAGTTACGATGACATTCTTTTTATTCGACACACAGAAATCGCAGCAAAACCGTAGCGAAGGTAGAGGATGTAAAAGTCTGGAATAATCGTATGTTCTTTTCTACATCTTAAAAAAAACATTTCTGCCTTACTGGAAGCATCCAGATAAGCTAACAAGGATGCTTGGGACTGTGGTGGGGGGGCACCAAGCACATGAGAAAAATATGCAGACACTTTTCCTCAAGGGCTAAGCTTTATTAAAGTGAAGTACATGAGAGGAAGAAAAAGGTAGCAATGTAGGACCAAATATATATATATATATATATATAAATAATCAGGATTGAACTACAATTGAATATATTATAAAATGTTACATGCAGAATGCACTGTATTTACTTTAGATGGGATAGGAGGAGTGTGACATTGTGACAAAAGCTATCGCCTGATGTTTTCCTCTTACTTGTAAACATTAACATTGGTGATTAATATTTGTAAATTTAGCTATGATGTATATTTTTGCTTAGCTTTGTGTAGCCTTTATAGATATAAACCAGATATACAATTTATGTTCAAACTGAAATGTTTAGGTGATTTACCTTTTTTTTTTTGTTTTTTACTATTCAAAGAGGTCAAGAAAAAGGACATGGTCATTATAAGGCAGGTAATGAAGAACTTCTGGCTATCTATTCACACTAGGACTTAAACAAATCTGGCACTGTCTGCCAGTGAGTTGTATATAAAGGGAAATGAGCAGGTGTATGATATTAGCCAGATTGCGCTGTGGAGCAGAAGCATGCAGGTTGAATAGAACAGCTTGATTGTGAATCATGGGACCAGAGGGGAAAACACAGTAGACTGATGAGCTGTAATCATAAGAAAAAACACAGTAGCTTTATTTACTCTATGAAACATTCACTTTTTTTTTTTTACTCATTTCCCAATAGTAGTTCCATTCTTTATCTTTGTTTATTTTTTATGTTCTATGTTGTTTGTTCCCAAGTTTTATTATTTTTCTCTCTCAAAATTTAAGCAGTTTCTGCTGACAACAGTTTTCCTTACAACATCCACATTTTTATTAACTGTAGTGTCAGGTCCTCTGTGCTGTGATGAAATCTGCCCTACACAAAATGCTATTTGAGAAAGACCCGGGGCTGAGTTTTCTCTCTGCAGGGAGCTGCAGGCAGGTGCCAATGCACTGCTTGTTTTACCCAGGTAATTGTTGTAATGTAGGATAAACAGCTAGGTTATTAGCAGGATCCCAAATCTGAGAACACCATAATGGTTTGCACAGCCTACAATAAAGTCTAATACAGCAAATTGTTTAAACAGTTGAATTGTAGCTGTACCCTTCAACAATTTAGCTAAACTTGTGGAATTTCCATGTTTTGTTTTTTTCTTTGTCCATTTGTTTAATGGTCTGTTTAATTACAGAAATGTGATCCTCGTGTGTATTTCTTACAGCTTGCACTTTATTCTACATGTATTCTGTTAAACCGCCCTGACACACACATAAACTGGTGATGCTTTGTGTTGTGGTTCTTGTGATGAAATCTGCCCTACACAAAATGCTATTTGAGAAAGACCCGGGGCTGAGTTTTCTCTCTGCAGGGAGCTGCAGGCAGGAGCCAATGCACTGCTTGTTTTACCCAGGTAATTGTTGTAATGTAGGATAAACAGCTAGGTTATTAGCAGGATCCCAAATCTGAGATCACCATAATGGTTTGCACAGCCTACAATAAAGTCTAATACAGCAAATTGTTTAAACAGTTGAATTGTAGCTGTACCCTTCAACAATTTAGCTAAACTTGTGGAATTTCCATGTTTTGTTTTTGTCTTTGTCCATTTGTTTAATGGTCTGTTTAATTACAGAAATGTGATCCTTGTGTGTATTTCTTACAGCTTGCACTTTATTCTACATGTATTCTGTTAAACTACCCTGACACACACATAAACTGGTGATGCTTTGTGTTGTGGTTCTTGTGGTAATCCTTTACATTGGCTTGCCTAATTTGACATTGTGGAGGTTGCATTTAAACTAGATGCAGTACCATTAAGCATCCTAAAATGATCCAAAGCAATTTGAAAGCTGAGAGGCCCCAAGACAGTTGTGAAACCGCTTTCAGTTTTCCAGCTGTCTTGAACAAAACCGAATGATGCATGTAGACTGTGTCTAAATTATGCCTTATCATTTCTGGTAACAGAGTGTACTTTAGAAAATAATTACTGGACGAGAAAGCATTGAAAGCGTCTGCAAGAGTTGGCAGCACTGTGTCTTATCTTACCTTTAGATACAGACAGAAAGAAATGCGGAGGAGAGGACAATAATGAATTAAATTATCTAGCTTCAGGCTCCGGGCAATTGAATTTAAGATTGCTTTGATTTTGTTATGAGAGTAGATGGATATATTGAGTGTGAACTTGGGTTTGAATTTAGAGTGTCCCAGTTTATTAATGCAGATGTAAAGGTATAGCTGTGTCTGCTGGACATGATGTTTGTGGGGGATCTCTATACATGCAAGGTCAGTGTAGATGGTTATGTGTCTGATCCTGCTGCTGCAGCCGAAACATCTAATAAATCTGTTAAATGCTCGCTGTTGTGTCTGACTGAATTTTGAATCTCTGCCATGGACATTACAGCATTGTTGTATGCATTTTTTTTTTGGGTCCGATTTTATTATAGATAAATTATCCTTAAACTAACCCTTTTAATCCTGTAAATCAATGTTCTGAGTTTATCGCTATCTGGAACCTTGATCATCATGTTTCATTGCAAAGAGGCTATTCTTTTGTGTAATTTGTAAAGCACAATTTTATATTAGTTTGTTGTGTCCTCTCTCTTACTCGCCATGACTTTAAATGTGATTTTTGTTAATACCACTTTTTAAAAAGTTGTATTCTTGCTCCTGTTCCTTAATGACCTGATTTGTGGAATTAATAGATTTCCTTACCTGAGCTGCAGTTTTCTCTTTATACAATCTGACCGATGCACTTTGAGACATTCAAAGCTTAGGACTTTTTTTTATTCTAGCCCTGCTTGAAACTTCCTTTCAGATTTATCCTTGATCAGTCCACAGGTCAACCAGGATAAAACTGGTCTTCAAAAAAACATCAGAAGCCTTTACAAAGCAGCTAGAGCTGTTTGAGATTAATTTCCCACCCAGTTCAATTCTTATGCATACTTTTGATCGGCACCATACTTTTTTAAGAGGTAGACTGTTTTCAAAAGCTGCACGTTTCTTGCTGGCCTACCATTTTCTTAGCCGCACTTTTGCCTCATCACAGTGTTACTTTGAGGAAAGACTCTGCAAATATTATTCGGTGCAGTTTGCTGAACACATACAAATGGATTACCTTGGATTATTTATGTAGCAGGAAGCACCAGGTAACAATCTTGCTGCCACATAAAAACAAACACTTCTTCATGTGCTTTGCGGCCTAATAGGTATATTAGAATTTAGCAAAAAAACTGACACAACAGTAATTTGTATGTGTGTGTGGTGTCTATGTGTTTGTTTAACAAGTACTTACTGGATCAATTAATGGATTCAAACTGTAACTTACTAAAAAAGTCACGTGTGGCCTTGTTGACCTTTGTAGTGTGCGTTTGTCTGTGTGTGTGGTTTACATTTATGCTTGTGTTTGTGTCAGCCCCATGAGAGTTACATCTCAGTTATATCTCTAGCGTCAATTCATCATGCTCATTACCATATGATTTGGCTTTGATTAGCATTTCTATTAATATGGAAATGCAACATTACTAACACTGAACCCTGACGAGACAGGCTTTTAGACAGTCTCTTACTGGTACACACACACACACTCGCACACATCAGACAATTAAAATTTGGGTAAACCTTTGACTTTTCCTTAAGGGAATGTTCAAGGTTTTAAAGATTGGTAAGCATACATGATTGGAATGTAAATTTGTTGTGGTGTTTGGGTTATTTTTTCATGCTTGGTATTTATAGCTTAAACTTAACATAACAGTAAATGTAGAATTTCTTGAAGATCACTCTAAAGTTGAATGTACAAGGATGTTTATGACTTGTGCTTACGGCAGGTGTGACATGTGCATTGCAAGACTGAGAAATATGCAAATAAGTATATCATACTAGTGACAAAAGTAATAGATCTGACAATTGTCTACAAATTTACTTTATGTTACACTGTTGACCAGTATTTGATAAGAAGATAGTTTTAAAAACTGTCAGCGAACTAATGATGCGTTGTTACAGTGACTTGTTTGAATACTGGTTTAATAAAATAGTATCATAACATTCTGGTAAACGAATCAAAAAAAAGTTTAAGCATCGCTACAAAAAAAAGTTTAGTCAGCTTTCTGCACTACAGCCTACAGATGTACAACTGCTCCTAACCCTAAGTCTAAGCCTAAGTCTACACCTAACCCTAACACAATGCTAGGGTAGAAAGTATTTAGCGCTATAGCTATCTTTACTTCTGAAAGGAAAGATTAAAACTAAACCCAAAAGTATTCACACGTCTGACAGATGTATGTTGAGAGCAATCTTTTAATTTTACAAACATTGTTCTTCTGACTGGATGTAATATAAATATTTTGAGTTGATCGTTTTAAATTCATCACTTAAATTTGAAATCAGGAAGGTTAATGATACACTGCTTTTTTATATACAGAGTTAAATTTTCTTCCATTAGTTTTAATGACGATTGTTTCCAGGTAATAATAAAGCAAAGGTACTTTAACATTTGGATGTTGAGAAGGTACAACAAAAACCATTAGCTTGTGATCTACACAGTTATGGGGAAAACTGCTATTAGCAGTTTTTCCACTTTCTGTCATGGAAACTACGAACAAGACAGATAAGTTGCATAAGATCAATGCTAATTAAACTCACTGTATTACATATTAATAAAAAGATAACTCTAGATAAATCTGCTAGAAAAGATGCATAAGCAACTGATATAACCGTAGACCTATATATTACAGATGATTATAAAGCAAATCCCATTAAAGAGTTTGGCTAGATTACCAAAGTGTGGAGTGCAGCTGGAGTCACGGCCTCTGTAGCCAGAATACCTACACATATTCAGGAAGACTGTTTAATTCCCTTTTGATATACCTTCAAGAGTTTAGAGTTTGAAGTCTTGTGTGAGAGTGGAGAGGTACAGAATTCAAGTTGCTTCAGGTTTACAATCTGTGTGAAATCAAGTACAAAGTCTGCACAGAAATTTTAGGCTACTTCTTTCCTCTACAGGTAAGCTTTATGTAGAAGGCGATGTAGTTTTCTTCAGGGACCATGGTATAACCCAGCTTGATTGGCCATTAAACTCACATATCCTAAACATCACATAGTATCTATTAGGTAACTCAAGAAGAAGATGAAACACTGGAGACAACAATGCAGACAAGCTGAAGGTCGGTGTTATAGCAACCTCACCTTCTTTAATACCTCAGCAGAACCATACAACCATCGCCTCCATTGTGGACAACATAAATGTGGCAGCTCATCCAAAACAAAAACAACAAAAAAGTCCATCGTCAATTCAAAGGCCAGAATTCATATGTTAGCCAATTTTCTAATTTTTGTTTTTAATATAACTCCAAATTATTCATGAAAAGGATTCACACTTTGCAAAGGAGCCAATCGTTTAAGTGCAACTTCTTTCCCTTGGCTGTACCTTCAACAGCAGAGAAAGAAAGGACTTTAGACAGCTAATTCAGTAGTGCTAACACAATTTTCACTGCCCAGATTTATGCAGATTAAGGTAAATTTGGTGTTCAAATGTTTATAATAGGCTGATAAAAACCTTTTTTTTTCAGTTGTAGTCTGATTTTTTTGTGGTCGCTCATTTTTTTGTCAACCCTAATTGGTTTTATGCAATATTAAAAATTTTTAGACACCGAATGTGGTGATTTATGTAGCTTATCTAGCTTATGTAGAAAGAAACTTTTAAATATATTTTAATTTATTGAGATCCACCTTCATGTCAGTGTGCCTTTATAGACAGATAGTAAAAATAGTGTTTTAATATTTTTTAACACTATGTTAAAGGTAGACCTGTATGTTTGTCTATAACATTTGTTTTTTCCCTGAAGAAAAATCCCCCTGTTATAAGAAGACATGTGAACAGAGATCATTAATGAATCGAACAGCAAGATTATTTAATCTGTAAACATTTGCTTGTTCGAATTTCCTCCTTTAAAATAATAAATTAGAGAATTGTGGCAGACCTGTTTGTTTGATTTAGCAGGGATGTTACACCCCTACAATCGGAGTTTGTCACGGCAAATTAATATTATGTTTCTGAGTTTCGCAGCCGCCAACTAGAACAAGCCAGAAAAAGGTCAGATTAATACACTTGTCTATGTTGGAGATGTGCATGAACCACTCAGGTCTGTGTCTATGTTGGAGATGTCCATGAACCATTCAGGTCTGACACCTAACATCTGAGCTGATTCTCTCCTAACCTTCCCTCCCCCCATTCCTTATTCCCATCTGCCCTTTTCTCCTCTCAGTTAAATGAAACAGCAAAGCAGCTGATGGAGATTGACAAACCAATGCCAGCTAATGCACCAGGCCCCAGCTCTGAGCCTTCCCCCCTGGGTCCTTGCAGTCCCGGGCCCTCCCCCAGTGCCTCGCCATCTAATGGAAACGGCTCCAGCCACAGGAGAGGTGAGGGGAAGAAAAACGCAAAGAAGCGTCATTCTTTCTCCGCACTCTCTGTGAGCCAGAGGGCTGCCCAGCTCAACAATAGACACAGCATGGAGATCTCCCACCCAGTCCTCATCAGCTCCTCTGACCCTAGAGCGGCTGCACGCATTCAGGTATCTGCACACACTGGGGTGTACGCAAAACACAAATGAAACTTACTGACACATCTAGAATAAAAAGATATATATTTCAAGGGTCTGCTAAATTCATACAATCAATACGCCTTTAGCTTTTTTACTATTTGTCATTTTACAAATACTTTAAACTACATGTGAAACGTTAAACGGTTTTATAAAAAATATTAAATATTATTATTAAGTAAATGCAGGGAACTCTTGACTCCACACTTTGTATCAGTCACTTTTTATTGCAGTTTTAGTTTTGAAAGGTTACAAATCTGTAGACTGATATCTTTACTGACTTGTCTTTACAAAATAACTTGACTTTTGTCAGATTTTGGTAGATGAAAACATGTATAAACAACACTTCCTTATGCAGATTTCCTGCTACAGTTTGAATAAATACTGTATATATATATATTTATATTTGAAGCGACCCACTCCATCATAGCTGTGGGTGGGAAGTCTTTGCAGTCTCTAAAAGTCGTCTTCCAGTATTTCCCTGTGTTAAACTCTACCCACATTTCCTGTCCTCACTGAAGAAAGGCATTCCACAGCATAATGTTAAAACCTGTTTGCTATTATTTGAATGTCACATTTACTGTTGTGGATGACTAAGTTGTCTTGTGGACGGATTCTCTCACTGGAGCCGTTGATCTCTGTAGCTCCTCCAGCGTCACCGCATGCATCCTGGCTGATTATCTGATTAATGCTCTCCTTGCCCATGTGATCAGTTGATCTTTATCAGATAATTGATCTGAGATGTTACATCATATTAGACCTCGCTCAGAACAGCTGTCTTGATGCAGATTAAAGTACTCACTTTACTTTATATACCTTGTGCAAGGCACTAAGGTAATAAACTTTACACTAAGGGGATATTTGAATTTCTAAAGTATATTTGTTGCTCTACTGCAGTCCCCTGTGTCACCCACACTCCAGTTTCATGTCAAAAATACAACAACAAAAAGATTTCTCACATGTTTATGTTTATCTTTTGAATCCCGTTATTGCTTCTGGCTGCATTTCTCTCTGAGTTCAAAGTGTTTTTGCTGTTTGTAAATAGTTCCCTGGATGTTTAAAAGCCTAGAAGCGAGTTTTTCAGGTAACGGTTTACATTGCATTCTGGATTTTTCTCTCTGTTCCATTGTTCCTTCTAGGATGCCTCTCCTCCAGGTCCATCTCCTTCCTCAGTGGGAGTAGCGCTCCCCCCCAAAGTGGCAACTCTTACCTCTGAGCTGTTGGCCCATGCAAAGGTGCAGCTGCCACTCAACATGTGAGTCCTTCAGCCATTTTCTCACTTGCCCATTGAATACGTTCCAGGTGCAGGAGGAAAATTTCACCAACTACTTCCTGACAATGTTTGAAATGTTGACTCTGTTGCGCCCAGAGGTATTGGCCCGGTTCCACCACCTCTGCAACCACATTTGCTCCTTCACCGGTCAAGGATAAAATCCCCTTCAGATAGGAAGCTGTGCGCAGCTTGGATTTTCTAACAAGCTTTGCCATTTTTTAAAGCTAAGACACCAAGAAAATCTGACAGCAGGCTGTTTATGTGTCTTTCAACTGTTAATGCAAACATTTGGAGAAGTGTGTTAGTCAGAACACATTGGTGTATAACTGAAAAGTAAACTTAGCTGTGTAATTCAAAAAATCAGAAGCGAAAGGCTTTAGATCTTCTCTTTTTTGATATGATTTATTGAGGGAAGAAACTATTTAAACAAATCTAGCAGAATTGAAATCTAAACCTCTAAATCGTATTACTAATTGTCAAGAATTTACAGTAAATAGCAATGAGTTTTTTACTGGGTTACAAAAAAAATTTCTCAAGTTTGCAGAACGCTTTTAGTTCTGCAACATACAGTAAGAGTTTTCGAGCTTGGTAACCTGTTGAGATTTCAGTGAGATTTAAGTCTTGACTGGGCCACTACCATGTTTTATTTTTGAGATTATGTTCTTTTTCTGCAGTACTATGTTAGTTTTACACCAGCTGTCTTTCGTTTTTCACTAGGTTTTTCCTTTAAATCTTGTGGTTCATCAGAATGTTTGGGGGGGGGGTGTGTTTGTGTTTTGTGTCATCTACAGGGATTTTAACCTTTAACCTCTCCTGTAGATGCCCACCCTGTTTCTTGTGATCGTATCATAAATACTGAAACAACAATACCTGGGGTTCTGTAGATATTGTTCTGGGTACCTCTACCAAACACTTGTAAAATTTTAATTATGATTAGATTTAACAGCATTGTATTATATTAGAGGGTACTACCATCAACATTAGATTTATTTAACTGTAAAACATACAATCTGCTAGTCTGAAATATCATCACTATGCTTCAGACATCATGTGAGTCAAATCCTGTAACATCGTCTGCTGTAATAATATCACCTTCCCAGTAGCTTAATGAGAACACAAGGCCACACAGACACACATGCACACACATACCAAAACAGAATGGCTTTGTCCCATTGATGAGGTCCCACGTTTTAATCTTGACCTGGCAACTATTCCTGTTGCCAAGGGGAGATGGGAGACAGTCCCCCACATCTGTTGCCACGGTAACAAGGAGGTAGCACATATATGGCTTGTTTACGCTGCAATCTCATCCAGTCTGGCGCTATGGACTATAAATGTCTCCCAGAGACGGGTTGATGTGCTAATTTATGTGTTTGCGTAGAAATACTTATTAACTTAGATATATTCCTTCAAAAACATTGATATATAAATTTACTGATGTAGACTACGTTTGTCTTCCGAACTGATAAACAAGCATTTATTTACAGCAAAGCTCTCGTTTCAGAAAAAGAAAACCATTCAGTCAGCCTCAAGTGACCGCACAGAGAGACATGACCTGAATGCGGGTTTTGTTTGTTATTTATAAGTGGAGACTGAAGCTTTCACTTCTGGCCTTTAAGTTGAAGAATATGACCCTCTGTTACAGCAGCCAAAAAGGTTATTTTTGCTATATGTTTGTCAAGCACATTCATTGAGAATTTTAACTTCACTTGCTTATATGAATATCAGAGCAATATAAAGAAAATATTTTATCAGTAGGGACATTAAATGATGGGGGGTTCAAATCGAACCGTTTTTCTTTATGTGTTGACAAAGTTCCTGTTGAAGCTGAAAATGTCTTTGTGAGTATCACAAAAGCATTCATTTTTTAGGGACAGACAATCTGTGGAGTTCGGTTGCAGGTGTGCTTTTATTTCTTGACTTTGAAATCTAAAGTTAACTATAGATAATATGGTACTCCTGGACCTGCTAAATTTCTGAATAAAGTACAGACTAGATTATTGTAATGTTGCTTAAAATCCTGAAAATCATTCGCAATCTCATAAAAAATTTAAATGGATTTGATTTTATTGCCCTTAGAGGGTAAAATGCTATTTTTTTACATTAAATTTACATTGTGTTACCTTTCCTGTCCAGATATTTAGCTCTATACGCCTACAAGCCCCAGAAAGCTGATGAGTTGGAGCTAAGGAAGGGGGAGATGTACAGAGTGACCGAGAAGTGTCAGGATGGATGGTTCAAAGGCACCTCGCTAAGAACTGCTGCCTCGGGTGTCTTCCCAGGAAACTACGTCACTCCGGTGTCCAGGTAGGTGAAAGACGAACAAAACAGCAGAGATATTTGATGACTAGATTAAATACTTGATTTTAGATGTCATGTATGTATCATGTATAATACTTTTGACACAGACAGAATCTGAAATGTTCAATTTGCATATTCAGTCACCTTTGCTCAGAAAACTGGTTGAGTTAAATCCAATTCAACCAGTTTTCCTTATATTTCATCACATTAATTAATAGAGTCCACTTGTTTGTGAGCTAATCTCTAACTATAAATACACTTGCAAAGTTTTATGAACAAACAGCATTGGAAAAAAATCTAGAGTTTAATTAACTTTGATCGTGTACGGCTGTATCTCAAACTTTTAAAATACACACACAAAAAAGTATTGTGGCACAGTTGCAGATTTATCAAGAAATTAACATTCTTACAAACCCAATTATTAGAGAAGCAGTAAAGAGATGTCCTAAGTATAAACCGGATTCCAAAAAAGTTGGGACATTAAACAAATTGTGAATAAAAATTTAATGCAATGATGTTGAGGTGCCAACATCTAATATTTTATTCAGAATAGAACACAAATCACAGATCAAAAGTTCAAACTGAGACAATGTATCATTTTAAGGGAAAAATATGTTGTTTCAAACTTTCATGGCGTCAACAAATCCCCAAAAAGTTGGGACAAGGTCATTTTTTACCAATGTTTGGCATCCCCCCTTCTTCTTACAACACTCAACAAACGTCTGGGGACCAAGGAGACCAGTTTCTTAATTTTAGAAATAGGAATGCTCTCCCATTCATGTATAATACAGGCCTCTAACTGTTCAAACGTCTTGGGCCTTCTTTGTCGCACCTTCCTCTTTATGATGCGCCAAATGTTATTTCAGTACCCGGATCGTTCACCTACGTAGCCATGATGTTGTGATTGCTGCAGAATGTGGTCTGGCATTATCTTGTTGAAAAATGCAGGGTCTTCGCTGAAAAAGATGACGTCTAGATGGGAGCATATGTTGTTCTTGAAGCTGAACATAGTTCTCTGTATTAATGGTGCCTTTCCAGACATGCAAGCTGCCCATACCACAAGCACTCATGCAACCCCATACCATCAGTGACGCAGGCTTCTGAACGGAGCGTTGATAACAACTTGGGTTATCCTTGTGCTCTCAGGTCCGGAAGACAGGGCGTCCCAGTGTTCCATAAAGAACTTCGAATCGTGACTCATCTGACCACAGAACTGTCTCCATTTTGCCACACTCAGACGTTTGCACTGGACCCCTGGCCCAGTGCAAACGTCTGAACTTGTGTAGCTTGCTTAGAAATGGCTTCCTCTTTTCACTGTAGAGTTTCAGCTGGCAACGGCGGATGGCACAGTGGATTGTGTTCACTGACAATGCTTTGTGGAAGTATTCCTGAGCCCGTTTTGTTATTTCCTTGACAGTGGCATTCCTGTTTGAGGTGCAGTGACGTTTAAGGGCTTGGAGATCATGAGCATCGAGTAGAGTTTTACGGCCTTGACCCTTACGAACAGCAATTGTTCCAGATTCTCTGAATCTTTTCATGATGTTATGCACGGTTGATGATGATAACTTAAAAGTCTTTGCTATTTTACGCTGGGTAACACCATTCTAGTGTTGCTGCACTATCTTTCTGCGGAACAATGGTGAAATTGGTGATCTTCTTAATATCTTGGCTTCAGAGAGACACTGACCCTCTAAAAAGCTCTTTTTATACCCAATCATGTTGTCAATTGACCTAGTTTGTATTAATTGGTCTTCCATCTGTCCGTTATATGCTCAATTTGCTTTTTCCAGCAACTTATTGTTACTTGTCCCAAATTTTTTGGGATTTGTTGACAATTTTGAATCAATATATTTTTCCTTTAAATTGTTACATTTACTCAGATTAAACGTTTGATCTGTCATCTATGTTTTATTACGAATAAAAGATTGACATTTGCCATCTCCACATCATTGCATTCAGTTTTTATTCACAATTTGTTTAGTGTCCCAACTTTTTTCGAATCCGGTTTGTAGTAGCTGAGGTGAGAAAATCTATCAGAGACATAACCTTCAGTCTTGCACTACAAAACTTATATTTATGTAACAGTGGCGAGAAGATCAGGGTTTTTCAAAAGAAAAGAACTAGATGTACAGTTTTCTGCAAGCTAAGTAAAGGAAAGAAGAAAAACACAGAGCAGGTCATGTTTTGGTCCGATAAAAACACTTTTTTCCACATAGGTTTAAGACACCACGCATGAAAATAACAGCAAATCTTCCTTGATACCATATTCGTCATCTATTAAGCAGGGATAGTTTTCTTTGTCAGGACACCAAAGCAAGTCAGAGTCTATTAAAAGATAGATGGCGTTAAATGCAGGTGACCCTGAAAGAAAACCCGTGACATGCTGGTTGACACCAAACATAAAGTTAAAGCGATATTGAAATGATTTAGGGAAAAAAATAATATGCCACGCTCCACATTAATATCCAGTGTTTGAGAGGAATTGCTATTTAGTGATGCTTTTGAACCCGTCTGACCACTCTGGATTTTCTTCCACTTCCCACTTATGTAGTACTTGTCCCATAAAATAGTAATGGAATATGTTGACATTTGGGGTTTTAACATGACGAAGTGTGAGGGCTTTTCTCTTGTAAGGAACTGTAAATGTTCATGTTTTCATGTGTTTAAAGAAGTACACTTTTAAAAAAGAGTTAATGTTTATAGGTGTTACGTTTGGGATCATTACACATAGAAAAAAAACTGAGGAAAAGTATAGATAAGATATGTTTATGAAGTGATAAAATAGAAGTAACTGAAAGAGAAAACAACACAGTTAGGTGAAGAAGAAGAAGAAAAAAAGCTAAACAATCATACAAAGAGGTAAACCTGCGGCCAAAACAGCAGGTTTACTTCTTAAGTGGGCATGAATGGCTCCTTCACATTCAGCGCTTATGCAATCACAGAGAGACAGAGAGAAGGAGAGAGCGGCAAAGATAAACGCATAATCAAATGAGAGGCAATTTGTTATTTTTTACGCAAGCATACTCTTTCTTCTCCTCCTCCTACTCCTCCTTTCTCACTACCCCCTCCTTTGTCTGCAGTGCGCTCAGAAATGGTTCTGTATGATAATGAGTCGCTTTCAAAATGCTCGCGCACAGGAAAAAAGACTTCAGCACAAATTTGTGTGCATGGCAAACTGAGGTCTTAAGAGGAGACATGAATGGTTTTGAACAACTGGGAACCATCTTTATGGCCACTAGCTAGGGTAAAAGTATCTGTCGGGACCTTTGGAAGCCGTGCACAAGAACCAGACAAATATATCAACTATCAAGATATCCCTAAAGAACCAGAAATCAAATAACCTGCGAATAACATGGTTGTGTCTTTTGTTGGAAAACAAACACACTCATAGACATGCACAAACTCACACATTGGAAGCCATAACTCAGTGTGTGTATGACGGGAAGTCAATGGAAGGCCATAAGAGTGTGAATGCCGCTGCATCAATAATGTTCAGTTCACTGTTCTGCCATTCAGCACTCTGCTGAAACACGAGCAGCCTGCAGCAGCATATATGATGCAGCGGGACACTAGATCGTGCTGATCCACCAGTCAGACAATGATAGTGACATTACTCACTCCGACAGAGCTTACCAGTGCTATCCCGAACTAAAAACTGCATCGGTGTTAATATTTTTCTCCTCACAAGTGTGAGAGTACCTTTAGTCTTGCTGTCTGCTAATTGTGGCGCTTTGAGCTAAATTATATGAGAACAGCTCTTTTCAACTTGTTTTTCTTTATTATAAAGGGTACCGTTTTGGGTCGGAATAGCATGTTTTAACTTAACCAAACCGACGCAGATAATTATTTTCTCAATGTCTGGGAATGTGCTGTTTTGAACAAGCGTTGCCGGTGCCAAATGCATGCTGGATATACTTCAAAACATCCATATTCAGCAGCAAGAAAACAAAGAGTGAATTACTATGATGGCATAATTAGCCTGGAGTTATTAGAAGCACGAGAAGCACATTGGTGAAGATGGCATTAAATCTTATGACAAGAGCTACTCAAAATGTTTTCAAAAAGTATGGGTAGTATTCAGGTTTTTGTAATATTTGTCTAGGTAAGATAATGTTTTACTCTAAAGGGATGTTTTCCTTGAAAATAACATATCGCTTTAAATAATGTAATAATACGGCATTTCTGCACAAATCGCCATCACCCAACCGTGTTTGGTAGGTGCTAATTACTTTTTCTATGAAGGTGCCTCTGTTAAGCAAAACTTGTATTAAGGTCTACGGTTGGTGGGTACGTTTTTTATGTAGATAAATAAAACGTTTTTTAACAGTGGTCTTAACAACAAAAACAGACCACATTTGGTAAACTTTGTGATGATTATTTCCCCTCTCTTCTTTTCGAAGGGCTCCTTTTGGACTTGTGTCTCCTCGAGGTTCGAGTTTGTCCAGCCCAGTCGGAGGAGGGGGGAGTGGGTGCAGCCAGGTGGCGGGTAAAATCTCGGACCCTTCATCCCCAGCATCTCCAGGCCCCTCGTTATCTCGTCCCTCCACCCCGCTTGTGACCTCGGCGAACTACGCGAACAGCGTCAGCCCTGGATCCTCGCCGCAGACCGCCGCCGCCCAACTGAAGAACTGCCTGCGTTCAGGCCAGCATGTGGCCAATCAGGCCCGCACTTCAATGCAGCTGGGTGAGCGGAATTTGTACGCACTATATTTAAGTTTGCGCTATCAAAGCAACGCATTTTTGTTCAACCTTGTAAAAAGTTATTAGATTAAACACATTTACAAGATTTATTCAGACGCATTGAGAGGATAGAATTTCAAACCTTCTGTTTTTACAGCATAATTACATTTTTTTAAAATGATTTCATAGAAAAAGGAACTCTTCCCTCTGATTAATTAATTGAAAAAAATTATGAAAATAAAGTAAATTAGGTCAAGATGGGTAATTTACACAGTTTCAGCTCAAGCTACTGACTTCAAGCAGCAGAGCCCTTATTGCCTGGGACCTTGAAGCATTTTAGTCCCTAAGTTCTTGATAAAAAAAATAATGGAGTATCGAACCGTCATTAATTCTGGTACCTACTAGAGGAGGCACAGTTCAGCAGGAAGCCCTTTTAACATCCACTATTTTTAATGCTCTTTCTCAAGTAAATTTGGTTGTTTTTCAGGTTCCCAGTTTTTTACAGTTTGTCCAAAAGAAATGAGCAACAAGGTAACAACAAAAGAGCTTTTCTTTTCAAACCGTTGATTGCAAATAATATTCAAATTGTACTGATTACTAAAAAGGTCAGAAGGATAAATCTTAGTTTTTGTCTCAAATCGATCAAATACAAAAAAAAAACTTTCAGTTGTCAACTCCTTAATTCTAAGGTTAAAATGTAGCCTTTATTTTTAAAAGGGATACATGATATTTGAGGATCTACGTCAGTATTGACCAGTATTAGTCATATAAGATATCGTATCGACCCCATAAGTGAAACTGGGTTGATACTAGCTACCGATTCTTGTTTCCATTTTTTCTCATGGTATTTTCGAGTCAACGACACTGATGATGATGCTATGGATGCCAGGATTGCGGTGTGCAGCGTAGATGCAATGCCTTTGCTGTGGCCATTTCTTTATTGATATTGAAAGGATAAGGGAGTATATATAATAATGTTAAAGGGTGGTTACCAGCCACAAAAACAATATTATTGAATATATGTTCGGCCCACACTTTCATATTGGTGCATCCCTAATTTGTAATACTGGAAAAGTACAAATTCAGGGCCTCTGTCAACATATCTATCTATGTTTATTTTTTTTCACCATAACGGGCAAAATCTCTTGCTTTGAAATAGTAAAACATTGTTTTAACTGTATCATAGTGACTTTGTCTTTTTCTGTATCATAGTGAATTTTTCTTTAAGTAACGGTTTGGCTTTATAGGCTGACCTGTACAGGAAAGAATGCTATTTCTCCTGTCGACACCATCAAATAACGAGCATACCGCTAACGTTGCTTCTCTGCTTCTGTTAAACTCCCTAAAGTCCTGCACTGCATCACTAATACTGTCACATTCCCAAATACCTCATGGCCAACCACCTGTCCTTGTAAACACAAATACAAAGACTAACTAGATAAATCTAAGCCTGCCTGTTTACTGATAGATTACTTTTTGGGGACAATTTCCATACTCCTAAAAAAGATCAGCCTTTACCCATAATGGAAATATATCCTGCATGCCTAATCTAATTGGTCACGTAGAAATTAGCTTTTTAAGTTCGATTGATGTATCAAGAACCGTCATGGAAACTAAACTGCCTTGTTAAAACTAGGGAAACGTAGCCACCTCCTTCACTGCTTGTTTAAAAAATGGTGATGTGTCTAGTTTACCACTCTGATAATTAATCTTGCTAACTGGAAATAAAACATAAAATATGTTTAATTTCTTCCATTGAATTTTTTTTGTTGGGCACAAAAACAGAAGTTAGGTGAACTTAACTTTACATCATTAATCCTAGGGACACATTTGTTTACTTTCTAGCAGTATTCTTTATGGAGCAACTGAGTTAAGGTTTTCCCAAGAACCATTTAAATCACTATTGGGACTTGGTCTGTTTGAAGTGCAGGTCATTGCACAGGATGATTTAGCAACACTACAGTGTTACTCTATCCATGCAAACATACAAGCTAAGCCCACATGTACAAAAAAAAGAACACACTCAAATGCTCTCATATTTTAAGTCAATATTTGAGCTACAAGCAATTACCCTTACACATTACTTCTGTCTATCTTAAAAGGATCTATTTTTTATTGATTTTAATAGCCTAACCCCTGACCCTTACTCTAAGCATAACCTTAAACTCCTATAAGTAACCCTTAACTTCAAAAACAGCACATTTTCTTATGGGGCATAAGCTTTCGGCTCCATAAGGAGGAGTTGGTTTTCACAACGTATGATTTATTGGAATAATCAGTCTTACAAGGTGAGAAATGCCCAAAAAAAAAAAAACACCTTCACTCTCACACAGTTGCACCAGTACAAGGTCTAGATCATATCAACCTTGCTTTCCATTTGGAGTCTATTTGTCTCTTCAATAACCCTTTCTTTCCTTCTCTTTGTGTCGTTTCTTTCTCCCTCTGAGAGAATAATGCTGAAGGTCTCTTTGGGAAGGCTGCAGAGTACACACTCGGAGAGCACCGCCAAGAACAACACACATACACTGACATCTGCACGCCCACATTCGTGCATACGAACACGTGAACTCACAGACTGACAAGCACACAACTGAATGACATCACTGTGCTTTTTGTTTTTATGGAGGCATAATGACAGAGCTCCTCGTTTCTCTCCAGCGTTTCTTTCCATGTTTTTTTCTTCCCTTTTTTCTTGTTTCTTTGTGTTTTTCTCCCCCTTTGTCACACACACACACACACACACACACACACACACACACACACACACACACACACACACACACATCTGGTATTGATTACAAAAAAAAAAGTATGTGCATAGTTCTGGCATTTAGTGGTTTCATCACATGACATGCTAACCTCTCTGAGGATTTTTTTTTTTCTTTCCTGTAGCCTCATGCAGAGCAGGTGGCTGCAAATCCCACTGTTTTTAATGTGTATTTTATGTGTTTATGTTCAGTTGGATTTTAATTTTAGTGAACAATTTAGATTTTAATGATCTTGCTAAAAAAACAAACTGTAATTATAAAGAAATCAAACCGGAAAAACTGATTTTTTTAGACAAATTGGGTCAATTTGTAGGATTTTTTGCTAGGTCTTTTTGTCCTTCTTTGCCAATGTGTCTTCAAATATGTATGACATTTAAGACACTTTTAATGTAAAAAAACAAGTATGTACAGTAAACTATGCATTTATAAAGATTGCATCAGAAAATCACAAGTCAGAATATATTATTTTTCACCTGTCTTGTTGTTACCTAATGCTTTTGTTTGTTTTAGTCCATAGTCCGCCTGCTGGGAGTCCAGAGCGCCCCTCTGTGGCCATCTCCCCTCTTCGACCTCAGATCTCTTCTCCCTCGCGCTGTCCTGGCCAGCCGGGTCGTCCGCTCTCTATGGTGTCCCCAGGATCCAGTTTAGGCCCCTCCCCGCTCTCCTCCCCGGCGTCACGGCCCATCCTCCCCCTCTCCTCTCCTCTTTCCTGTCTCACACCTCCCAACGTCTCAGCGGTGTTTCTCAATGGGGAGCCCGCTAGTCCACTGCAGCCGCCTTCTCCTGGTCCCTCCCACGCTGCCACTCAAGGTGCCCAAGCGCCCAAAGTGGAAAAGGTAAGACTCCCTCCACACTTATAATTAAAACAACTTTTTAGCAGAACTGTGAATATCCACTAATGAGAATAACAGGGCTGGTATTTAGAAAGGCACTTTTAGCTAATTTGACTTTTATAGACTCTGTAGATTGTATTCCTCCCAAATATCTGGCCCCTAAGGATTTAATTAACATACTGTTGCCAGATAAAAAAAAAGGTTTCTTCCAAATGTCACCATATTCTCTTTATTTTTGTAGGTCTGTATTATTATGCAGGTTTGACATCTGTGTGCGTGCATGCAGTGCATGTGCAGATTTGCGTCGTGTCTTTGGCCCAGAGATTTGGTATAACGGCTCAGCGGACCCTCTTGCGCCAGCAGTGAAGGATGCTGTGGAAAGCTCGCATTTGTCTCAGCTCCATTTGTTTCACTGTTGGCTTCACACTCTGGGACAGCTAATCTAACTACATGGCTGTCTGACAAACAGCTCATTGACTGTGGAACAGCATGCAGAGGCTTTGTTTACATCGGAGATGGCCAGGAATCTTCTTGTAAAAGCTCGATTCAGAGTTCTGTCCCACATTTTGATCATATTTTAGTTTTTTAAAATGTGGTTTGCTATTAATTTATATTTTTTAACTGAATTTAACTAAACAAATATAAAAGATTTTGGTATTTTTCTGCATACATTTGGGAGAAAAAAAAAACCTTGAAAAGCATTTGTATTTCCAGACTTTATTTTATATCTAATTGTCGGAAATGCAAATCCATCTATCTATCCTCTGTCATGCATCCATTTAATCTGTTTGTTGCTGTCTCACTGTCCGTCCTCATATTCTCCCCATTTGCTAGTCGTGGGACAGTCACCAGGGGGATAGCGCCTATGTCCAGCAGTCATTGGGCGAGAGGCAGGTCACACCCTGGACAGACCACCAGTCTAGCACAGAAACACACAGGATAGCCAAAAACATGCACACACACTTTCACAAACCTAGGCGCAACTTAGAGAGACCGGTTGATCTAATGTAGTTATGTTCTTGGACTGTGAGGAGAAGCCGGTGTACCCGGAGAGAACTAAGGGAACATGCAAACAAGGCCAACAATTACACCCCTCACGCTCTTGCTGCAAGGCAATTCCTATCAAAGGCAACAACATGCAGATACTTTCAAAGAATCTTAAATTAATGTTTCAAATTTGACTTTTGCCTTCACAATACTTCCAAATATTTTCCTCAAATATGTGATCAATATACAATTAACAGTCAAGCTCGTAAGGTCAGTTTGTTTTTGTTTTTTTGCTAGTTTTTGAGCAGAGGAAGACACAGATATGAGGTTTAACGTTTTTTGCGGCCCTCACAGAGCCATGCTTTGCTTCAGAGGGGAAAAAAGCAGCTACACTGACACAGTATTGGTTAAATCTGTGTTTGGTAAGCTATGTGGAGCGCAGCTGCCGTTACAGACCGAGTTGGTCTAGATCCGCACACCAGTTTCCAACAAGTCTGCACTCACAGCAGTTCAACTCAAAAACACTCATGAAATGCTTAAGACATGTTAAGACACACTCCACTGAAATAGATAAGTTCTTTAGGTTTATGACATTTTATTCTTGGATTTTACTTAGATTTCCTGTGTCCATCAAGAATATGCTCCCTGAGCTGTGTAGTCTTGATTTTTCAGCACTGTGGTGAAATAACATTGTATTCAGTTGATATTACAAGCCCTTTCCTATAATGGAATTATGCTGAAATGTGTTTTGTTATTGTTTTTTTACTTAATGCCTAAGAGAAAACATCATACACACAAACGCATGAGACTGAATGATGCTGGAATATTTGGGTTATTGCTGCTCTCTGGTGGTTTACTTGGAAAAAGCACTTGTATCCTATTTAGGACCTTTTCTGTCATATTCTCTAGCCTCCTACAAACCGATCGGCCTTATAAAGTCTAAATCTGGGTTCCTAATTCAGTGAAAGCCCTTTTTTAGGCTTTTGTGTATAAATATATGTCTGTAAACACACACTGAATCACAAGAGCCAGATTAAGGCTCTAAGCCACCAGATGAAAGAAGAGAGGAATGGATTATTGAAATTTTGTGCCATTCTCAAGCTACCTCCCTGCCTGTGTTTCTCTTCAATGTTCTTCCTTTCTGTAACCATCTGCTTTCTTGCTCTGAAAATCCTTCTTGTCTTTTTAAATCCATCTTTGATCTTACCATTTTCTCTTTAGGTTGTTTTTTTTTTTCGATTTTTGTTTTTTTACTGTCCTTTCTGTAAAAATCAGTCTGTGTTATTTTAAAGGAAGAAAACATGCGTTTTATTATCACTCCACACTCCTAATAGCCCTGTAGTGTTCCGACTGTGAGCTATAAAAGCTTTATATTTTAATCAAGAGACTTACATGTGAAACACTAACCTGTCTGTATTTGGAGAAAAGCACCTATTTTCTGAGTGAGTGCTCTCTGAAGATAGGAAAAACTATCTTTGGAGAGCAGGGGATACAGTTGGCTTTAGGTTGTAATCCTGCTGAGTCTAAACGTTTTCACACTCTCTCTTAGTCCTTTGTTGAACACTTATTTCTGTGCCATCCCCACTCGGCACTGAGGCTCCACTTGAGGAATGCGGCTTGCTCGCAATAATGCGTTTTGTTTTGTTTTTCATCAGTTAGTCTGTGTGGGTTGTTTTAACAGGAACTCTGGAAGAATGACAGGTTTTGACATCAGATAAGTTGATATGGTGTATTTATTTTGCCTTTTAAAGATGTATATATCGCTTGATTTTGCTTTAACAAACAATTGTTACCATGAGTGGGTAAAAAATGTCAGTCAATGTACGGTAATGATCTGTTAAATGTTGTTTGAAAGTAATGTAAGCTGAAATATTTTAGAGAAAAAAAATCCCCTGTAAAGTCTTACAAGTTTGCATCAATAAAAGCTATTTCAGTTTTATACTACATATAGTCCCAATTGTGGGACTTTACAATAGTTTGGCAAACACTTTGGCTGCATGTTTAGGGTAATCGTTCATTAGCAAATCCTGTTTGTGCCTGAGCTTTTAACTTCCTGGCTAATGTGTCTGGATGTTGCTTGAATAAAATAACATCAGGTACTTTCCTTTATGAAGTACCGGTTCCTACAAAAATGTTGTTCTCCCCTGAAGTCCATCCACTAGCCTCCCCCCAGTTAACTCAAATGTATCACTTTCGCTATCAAAGGTCTCCAAAACCATGGCATCATCATCTGGGCTCTGGAAGAGATAATAACCATTCTGTATATATTCTTTGAAGACACTAGTACATTTCTTTTGTCACTTATTAATGTGGCATTTAGTAAATATTTATAGTTACAATTTTTGTGAATTTAACAGAAATAAACCCAGAGAGTATGTCTTTTTAATCAGTAAATGTAAATTTTATGGTTTCTGCTGTTTCGCTGTGTTTTGTTATTTAATAATCTGTATAACATATGGATTTGACTTTGAATTTGAATGGAATCATTCAAAAGTTTAGCTTTTTGGGGATGTTCAAATGTTTAACATGTACCTGGAATATGACATAAATAAAAAAAGTACAATAGCTCTATTGTGAAATGTACTGTCAGAGTAGTTTTTGCTTTAGTCAGATAGAAACCAGTAGTATTCATTTGTGTAAAACCTCCTGTTCTTAATGCTGCTTTCCCTTTCCCCATCCTTATCTGTCTATTCTCAGAAGGAGAGAAAAGCAGCAGGCTTGCTGAAGCTCTTTTCGGGGGCTGCAGCCAAAAAGAAACCCCGCTCGCCACCGTCCTCTCCATCCACACTGGACCCCTCGCTGGCAGGCCAGGGCGCTGGGGCCACCGAGCGAACCCACCACCCCCACCTTCACCACCACGGTCGGTCGGGCTCCTGTCCGATGGCGTCGCAGGGCCGAGCCGGCTCGTGTCCGATCGAGAGTGATATGTCAGGGGCAATAGGGCTTGAGCCGCTGCACAGGAAGTCAGGTTCCCTGGATACCAATTTCCCCTTGTCACCCCCGGTAACACGTGCTGGCAGCGCTCTTTTGGTCTTCAGGCCGGAGCCCAAACCTCTGTCAAGAGAGAGGTGGGTCCCCAAACACTCTATGGAAGTGCATTTTCACAGTATGCAGAGAGAACAGATTCTTCTGGCTTAGCAGCAACACTTTTGAAAGCTTGCATATGAGGCCACATCTGCAGACAACAGGAAATATTTCCTGACGGCGTTGTGGAATTTTCGGTTGGAGGAATTTGGCAGCGGGATTTCAAGTAGTCCCAAGAGAGTTAGTAATAACTAAAGCATGAGCAGCAACTAAGTGAAAACAGCCAAAGCGACGCAGAAGCATTTCCAGGGAACTAACACTAATAATACTTCTGTGTAGGTCAACATGACTGGTTTTTCTAGGTGGGAAAATTGAAAACATAAAAGCTGCAATCTCTGCCGTCATCACTGCACATAAATTGCCCTAAGAATGCATATTTTTTTTACAGCTATAAACTGTTGTCAAGATACAAACACACTGTTCTGTGTATTTTGTATTGTATTTTAAGCGGGACACCAACACAAAGTAATGCACAACTATGAAGTAACAACTGAGCTTCACAGTCTCAAGGCCTTTGATCTGCTGTCTTTTAAGACAATATTTACCTTCATTCATCTTCACATCCTTTCTAACAGGTTTCCCTGTACCGGCTAAAGAAAATTGCCTCTGCAACATCCTGCTGCTAAAAGTATATCACAATCTAAGGATAGTGTTTTAAAGGCAGTGAGCATTTGGAGTTTTTACTGCAGTTTTTACTTAATACTTATTGTCATACATTTCTAGAACTGACAAAAGTAACATGTAATACTAACATAAAACAAGTTATTCCTTTACTTTTATAGAAACTGTTCTCTAAAACAAATGATCTTACACACAAAGGATTTTTTTGCCTCTAAAGCAACACACAATTGAGACAAGTTATGTCCCAGAACATTGAGGAGTGATAAAGCGTTTAATAGTAGCATGTATCATTATTGTCAGCGGTACGCTAATGTAGATAGAGCTGGATGGTTCCTTTTCTCAGAACAAAATACGCAATGCTTTAACTGTTGTATGTGCACAACGACAGGAGTACAAGTATGTGCAAATATTATTCCGCATATTTTGTTGATAAAATACAAACATTTTCCAAAAACGTACTAAAAACGTTCAAATTCTAATAAAAGCTTATCTGCACGAATACGTATGTCTTTTTTAAAAAGTTAAATGTTTTGACAATGTCTTGGCAGGTGTCGCGTCGTCGTTCCTTACCCGCCTCAGAGTGAGGCAGAAATTGAACTGCGGGAAGGAGATGTGGTGTTCGTTCTCAAAAAGAGGGAGGACGGTTGGTACAAAGGGACCCTGCAGAGGACGGGACAGACTGGCTTGTTTCCCGGCAGCTTCGTCGAGAGTTTCTAAGCAAGCAAGCTCCGAGAATGGGACAAAACAGTTTGTTCTTGTCTCTGTGCCACACACACATCAAAAATACAAACAAATGCAGTATACACACTGAATGTTGGGCTGATATCAATTTCCCAGATTCCTTTTTCTTCTTTGCTAATTTGAAATTCTTCAAATTATATATTTTGATTGTGTAACCTGCCTTAAGGAACTAACCCCTCGACAGTGGAAGAAAATAATTAAATTTTATGTCGTAAACATGTCAAGCAATATGAAAATTTTAAATGAATTCACATTTGCAAACATAAATTATAATAACCATCTAAAAGTTTCTGAAATCAATATTAGTCCAACTAACTCACAAACTCAACCTTTAACACATTCAGCCAGCTCCACAATTACTGGGACCCCTAGTATAACATGTGTTAAAAGTCTTAAAATCTAGTGTTAATCTATTAAGACATTCTTTAATTACTCTCTTGTTTTTTTGCAGTAGCAAAATCTCAGCGTGAAAAATTGACAGAATTTACGAGTCTCAGTGTTTCCTGATGATCAACTAAATTTTTTGCAGGAAAACAAAACCTTCTGTCCTACCATGACAAATGTAAACATGTGACGCTTTCTAACCTGCGACTTTAAATCGAACTGCGTGTTCAGATGAGACTAAAAATGAGCTTTTTTTTCCAAAGAAACACTTTAAGGCCCTGAAAACGTTGTTGAAGTCCTTGACACTATAAAATCTTTGAAATACCAGAACCTTTTAGATCAAACATCTTGTGGTCTTTTGCACAAAACTAAAAATGTGTTCACTGAGAAGTTTAAACAGGTAATTGTACATGTATCAAATCAACACAGAAATAGTCAACCAGACACAAAATTCAATATTATCCAATTGCCATCCCAAGTCAATGAATCTGATGATAATTTTTATTACTCTAAAAGTATGTACTCAAGCTAAAGGTCAGATTTTTTCAAAATTCTATTCAGGAGATGATGTTACTGCAATAAAACATGCATTTCTTTAAAGGCTTGGTACACATTTTTTACAAGGGATGGCAATAATTTTGGAGAGCAATCGGATCATCTACACGCGGCTTTCAAGCACCCCAGCCTACTGGATGGAGTTCACCCACAACTATTGCTACGAAGCTACTGGAGGCACAGATTCACAGAGCACAGAACAATGAGCCATGCCTCCCAGATCTCTTGTTTGGCATCGTCCACCAGCAAACATTAGCACAAAAAGTGATTAGCTCCGAGGGGGTTTTTTCCCACTGAGACCTCAGAACTTGAATCCGGGTGCTTTTCTTCGGTTGAGGAGTAAACATTCACAGCAAGGCGATAAAGGGTAGCCTGCCAGCCGGCACTCCAGGATTTTCTCGTCCACTCTGTGACAGCGAGCACACGTTTAGTTTCAGCCCAGTATATGTTGACAATGCATGTAGCATTATTATGTTTCCTTTTTATATGTTGTAATAGATGTTTTGTGTTATCATGCTGTGATGATCTGTCATTAGGTTTTTATTTAAGGAAAAATGCGGAATTGGGACATCCATTTTTGTATTTATGTGTCTTACATTACTGAGAAGATATTTAACTTTTTTTTTTTTTTTTTTACTTTTTTGACTCTCAATTTAATTTGAACTAACTGGCTTGTTGAATGTAAAAACAAACAGAAAGTCACACCGAAACGCTTCTAAAGATTTTATATGTATTTATGGAGTTGTTTTTGAAATGAGGTTAAACACAAAAGAAATGACTTGGTAATATTTGTTACAACCTGCCTCCATTACTGCATATACAGTATTTGAAGCAAGTATTCACATGTCAAGGGGCTTTTCACCTTTGCTTGTCTCAACCACATTTTAAACTTTTTTTTTTTTTTTTTTAACAAGCAGGCACAAAGTAGTTACAGTAGGCACAATAACAAAATCTTAAAAGCTGTAGAATTCACTTTTGAAATACTTGCAAACTCACCACTGGAATCATCCATAATTAAAAAGTTTATTTATTTTAGTAATTTGTTTCAAAAAGTTAATGAAATGTATTAGATAGATTCATAAAAATAAAGGATGACATACTACAGTTATTATTATTATTTTTGTTAATTTTGATATCATTGGCTTAAGGTGAATGAAAACATACAATTCACTACATCACAAATTCACAGTACAAGTTAATTGCCTTTAAAAAAAAAGTATCAAAACAGAAATTTTATGTTTCAGCCGTTAGGTGCGTTTACAGTTGTCCAGCAAAAAGTTGCCAGAACCCTCCACAAGCAGGGTAAGCCACGTAGGTCCCTAAAGAAACTGGCAGTTTACACATGTGCTGTCTCCAAGCATATTACTGGAAAGTTGAGTGGAAGGTAAATTTTGCAGTGAAAAATCCCTAAAATCAAGATCCTGGCAAAAAAGTTTCTTTTTGCATAAGAAAGGCTTTTTCATAAAGAATTGTTAGCCTTTTACAATGCATGTTCATATACTGTACAGTATAAAGAGTCATTACCGGCTTGGAGATACTTCTGCAACTACTGTGGCATGACCTGGAGGCAATCTGCTTTTGCAAAGTTGTTAAGGAAGTTCTCCGTAAAACAAGCGCGGGAAAAACAAAGTTTATGTCAGGTCCTTTCAATCAACTTTCCAAATAAATGTCTAAATCTAGCCTTCTAACTAGGTAACTATTGAAGTATCACTGGCATTCTGATTTATTGAAACAGACTCATAGAGAAAACGTTTTCTGGAACAGTTGTCAACATTTTTGATCTAACTTTTGCAACATGGCGAGAGAAAGTTCCATATCTCTTATTTTAAACAAAGAGGGCACAAACGGTTTAACACAAGACAGAGGAGCCTAGACCTAGTCTAGTTCCTATTTTTGGTCGCAACATGTTTTTTTTTCTTCCAGTTTGCGAAAGCACAGCTAAGCTCTGACCGTAACCGTGAACAACAGACTTAAAGATCTGCAGTAAAAGATTGTTGTGTTGTCTTTGTTTCAACAGAATTTGAACATTTCAAGCACAAAAAAGATCTCTGACGATAGATAAGCACACCGGGGTTTAACCGGTACTGATCTGATCCACAGCTTGGTTAAGCACAGTCGTTCATATCACACATGAAAGATTACAGAAACTGACCTTGGGCTGTTCTTAATATTTTTATAGTATGTTTTTTTTCTGCGTTCTTCTGGTTTTTTAAGTCGTTTTAAGTTCGAGAACTGACCACACTTTAAAGATGTTTTGCTGTATTGTTGTTGTTGTTTTTTTCACTCAAATTACATCTTTCAGCATGAGCACTCGGGCTCCAACTGTTGCCTCACATCGATTTACACTAGTACCTAATTAGTTGGCTTTCAGCTTAATGTATGCGATTGTCCATGATCTACACATTCTGTTTCACATGTGTCTAGATTTACTGGCGATATTAGATCATTTGAAGTACTTTGCCTACAATCTGCATTACTTCCAAAATTTCAGTTGTTTGACTTTTCACCTGGAACTGTCCAATTGTCATTTGTATTTTAAAATCTTTATTATAAGAGCCTTAAACTTTCTTTCTTAACTTGTCACATAAAGTACATCCAAACCAGTTGTGTGCTAAAACGTATGAATAATAATAATGACAAAAAGGACGTTTTTTTCATATTACACCCCGTTTACATTACCGTTAACTAACGTGTTTAACATGTCTGTAAAAGAGTTTTTTTCTTAACTTTGATGCACCGCACTACAGTGGCGGTACATGTTGCTAAATGTTGGCGCACACATAAGCACAGTTTATGTTAGTTTGTTGGCTTTGGCTTTGTATTGAACTCATTTACGAATAGTTAAACCAAACAATAAGACGTTAGCAAGCCTTAAGAGAACAAGCACACAACAAAAAAAATATAAAAACCTATGCTAAAAGTATTTATTTTATTTCACAATGAAGGCCAATAGTTAGGGATCTACAAGGCAAGGATTCATGACATGTTTCCACGTAGGACTTAAAAGCAGTTTAATTGTGTTCTTACAAAGGAATCATCAGAAGAAATAATGAAAAGATTCTAAAATTAAATCATTTTCCTACAACTAAGCATGCGCTAGTTATGGCATCAAGGAACGTCAAATATTTTCAAAAATATTTAAAAAATGTTTTTATCCATTGTATTCTGCTTATCTGAAATCAGGTCAAGGTTAACAGGTCCGTAAGAGAAACACAGATATCCCTCGTAATGCCCATTAATGCTCCAGCTCTCTATGGGGGGTCCCAAAGCACCCTTAGAGGATATTTATGATATGTATAGTCCATCCAGTGAGTTATTTGTGCACACTGGAGTATCATCGCGGTGGGTCGTGTCTGGAAAACACAATAACCCTGAAGGCCCCTTGCTCAGATAGCCACACCACCTCAGCTGACTCATTTCAAAAGCAAAGGACCAGTGACCGTCCCAATATCTCCTCCCAGATAGATGGTGAAGATTCCCACCCCATCTCTAAGACTGAACCTGGTACCACCCTATCAAAAAAGCTGATTCTGTCTAAGATCTCTGTCTTCTGTCATGACCTTTGGGTGACCTTAGCTTGAGCGTAAACAGGCTGGTAAACCGAGCAATTTCCTTTTCTAATCAGCAGTTTCCAAACAGACCAGACGAACGCTCACATTTCTGGACATAGAGCCAGAGTCTGTTGATCCTTCTCACAATCCATCCCGCCTTCACTCACAAACAAGAAAACAGTTTTTAAAAGGATATCAAACCTTTCTTTTGTTGTAAGTTATTTTTGATAAGGAGGGACCAAACTTGTCCAGAGGTTTCCGCCAGTTACAAGATTGTCAAAAAAAAATTATTTAGTATTTCTTGTCCTAAAAACATACACATTCTTGGTATAGAAACTGTAAGAGTTCCATCCATCACTCTAGTCTTGTTTTACAGTCAGTAAGCTATGACTGGCAAGCAGAAGACTACAGTTTTTACCTGAGCGAATAGCCTTGATGGTTTAACAAGTCCTTTACCATGGCTTTTTAAACTGGAGTTTATGCAAGAACAATTTCAAAAACATACATTCTGTGCAATTATTAATTATCTCCAGTAAAGAAAAAAAGTATTATATGATTAAAGTAAAAGTAATTGTAATAATGTGAGCGGTAAGAACATTTATTAATTTATTTGTCAGTAGTCATTAGATGCTGTTGTGTGTTAAACTGCTGTTTTGTTACTGAAGGCTATATCAAACCGGCTCTATGTGCAAAAGGTTTGTCAATCTGGGCTCTATTCAAGTTTAATATTTAGCATATTATTCAACCAGAGTTAAATTACATTTTTTTACTGCAAAGGTTCAAATTTGTTATTTGTTTTCGGATCAGTGAGTAGAAAAGGTGCATAATTTAACTCGTCGGGTATCAGTTCTGAAAAAAAAAGTCGGATTTCGTAGAGCCTCAATGGCTTTTGAAACCTGTCACTCGAAACCTTATAGTGCCTAAAAATGTTACACAAATACACAGTATTTATTCAAAGGCAGACCAGTGCCCTCTTGCCATGCTTCTTTGTATATAATTGTCCGTACGACGAGTCAGTGGGATAGTTTGTAGTCCTCTCGATTTTGTTTAGGCCCGATGACAGAAAAACCAGCAGATCCTGAAAACAGTTCCGCACAAGGTCTCACATGAAGTTTGTTTGTTTATCTCTTTGTTGGGCTTTGCTGAATTAACAACTCGAACATAGATTATTTCCAATTGAAAAAAAAACAAACAGCCTCTTGTTTTTTTTTTTGTTGGGGATGACTTAATCTCAGAAGAGTGTATTTTATTTGGTTTCTGTTGGTATCGATGTTCTTTTGGGGACTAAATAAATAAAATAAAAATCGTTTACAGCTGTCAGGTCAGGAATAAAACCACTGCAGAGTGGTCACTTTAGATTTAATAACTTGAAGTTCCTGTTTTTCAAAAATTATAATTGTTTTTTTGGGGGGTTTTTTGTGTTTTTTTTTGTGCGATGGTGTGTTTTGTATTTTGATCTTGTGACCTAAGGTGGTCATTCGCATCAGCTTCCTGGTTGGATAAGCGAACAAAAAAATTGGCATTAAGGGTTTTAAAAAGGAAATCCAGCTATCAAGTGCTTGCACTTAAGTGTCTTGCAACATTTCACGTCCCCTGAAAACATTTTGTACATTTTGCGTATTCAAGATGCTTTGCAAATACATATCAACAAAATATATCATGGATTTTTAGTCAGGGCCTTTGAGTCATCACATTGTAGAAGCAGATTTTGTTGCAGTTGCAGCAGCAACAAGTACATTGAAAAAAAAAAATCATTGATTTTCACCTTGATAATTATTTGCTGTTTTCTGTTAGTATACAAAACAAAATTCCAATAAGAAAACATGAAAAAAATGTTTTTAAGCCCAAAAAGCCTTTTTTTAAGTTCTCAATTGATCTTCCAGGAACCATGAGTTCTCGCTCTGCCATTTTGAATTAAATGTCAGCCATATTTGTTGTTAAGAGATACATGGGTGAACTTGTGTGCGTGTGTGTGTGCGTGTGTGGATGAAAAGAGTGGGAAGGAGGCTTCTGTATGTAGCTATTGACACTAAAAAGAAACTATCACAAAGCGTGGCGCATCGTCGATGCTCACTCCTCTTCAGGACTGACTCGTGGTGAAAATTATTGGTACTGTGGGTGAAACAGAGAACAAAAAAAAAAGAATTAAGAAAAAAAAAATATTATATACAGATATATGATTCTATATTGTCCAGAATATTTATAGGCCTTTTGTGCCACCGCGTTCATGCTCTGGGCCAACACCGTCCGGCGCTTTCTGCCATGTCATCATTATACATTGTCTTGTACTGATGACCCGTGGTTGATCTGATTGTTTGTTTTGGGGTTTTTTCATGTCTAGTGCATTTTTTGCAATAAATGCCTTTGTTTTCAAATGTACCTCCCGTGCGTTTGTGTTTTTTTGCCGTTTTATAACCGCCCACGGCTTTTTTGAAATGCAATCCGATTTGAAAGCGAACCTCATTTATGAAAAAACAAACAGATTACCCTTATTGTACCGTTTGGGAGGATTCGTCCTGAGAAACCACATCCCCGCTCTAATTGGAATCATCTCCACTCACAATGAGCTTGTTACCAGCTACGCCGCAGGTGTACTTGTTTCACAGAGTGTTTCTGTCCTCATCGGCGCAGACGTGCTGGAGACAGATGTCTGTTTTCACACCCGTCTACCTTCGTCTTCCCTCATCTTCGTCCTCCTCCCGTCTTATCTCCCCTTTTCTTTTTTTTCTCCAACCAAAACGCTGACATGGGTGAGGTGTGTAATTGGTCATTTCAAAGCATCTCCAGCACACACCCAACCTTCTCCCCTTTCCTCGTGACATGACAACCTCATCTAGTCACAAGTCAAGGCCGTCTTCGATCATCACCTCCATTTGCATTTATATTGACTGACAAAAAAGCTTGCCGGCGTACATGCGTGCGTGGGAATTTGTGGCGGTTCTCCTAGATTTATGCTCATTCAGAAAAACTTGAATTTAACGCGATTTTAATGTTTAAGGTGAGCAAGGTGAGTTAATTTAAATGTCCTGTAGAGCTGAGATAATGTTCATCTCATCACTAGTAAGTCACAAAGCCTGGTGAGAAAAAGCTGAATCAAGTTACCTCTGGGTGTCCTCTCCTCTTCCCAACAATAATAGCAGGGTTGGTGCAAGCTTCCTGCAGGGAATCAATCAGACTTGCTCGGCTTTACGCCAGACCCGTCTGTCCACCTTTCTACGTGCCGACATTTAAGTCATTTGAAGGGCATCAGAGCCAGAGCGGTGAAACATTGCAGGGTACAAATCTTGACACACAGAACAAGATAAGCCTTAGTGTGTGGTTATAAGAAAGAAGAAAAAAAAACAGGAGATGAAAGATGTTTTTATCTTTACACACACATAAAAACAAATCAAAGAATCCTTCTAATAAATGCAGCATAGGTCAGTGTTTGAAATAAAACTTTATCTCTGATGGATAAATAGCACAACAATACTTAGTTTCATTGGGTTGAGTACAAGATCAATAACAACATTGCAATTTGACTAGTTTGATTTCATAAACCTACACAATTTTAGACTTAAATTTCTATATAATTTACAAGGTATTGTTTTTTTTTTTAAACATGTTGGTTATATGGACAAAATTGACCTTTTATGAATTGCATATAGTTGATGGGTTCTCTCATCTGTTAGGAAAACATGAAGTTGGCATCTGAGTTTTGACGATATGTAAAAAATGTATCTATCAAACCACGGAATATTTGAATATTTAACTATTCATATCACAATTTGCTATATTAATCTGATTCTCTGGAAAAAAAAAATAGATTTTGAAGTGAAATTTAACCAAACTGTCAAAATCTATTTTAGTGCGTCAAAATGTATGCATCAAGCCTTTAAAATATCTTAAGCAAGAACTAACTATATATTACCTCAACACTCATAATTAGCTGTACTGCGCCTGGTTCTGGTATAGGTTTCTGCTTGTTGCAGATCCATTTCCAGTGTTTCCACACGCTAATTCCTGCCAAGGTAATAAAACTGTGCAATCAACAGAATTTCCTTAGATAACTTTTTATGAATATGCATTATTGTTTGGATTTTATTGCTATGTACGGGCAAAAGGCCCAAACTGAAATGTACAGTGCCTATAAAACCTATTCAGCCATGTGGATGTTTTATACTTTTGCTTCTGAAAAATATCAACAAAGATAGAAAAAATGTTTTTTTCTTCACAAAATACATTTTACTGTCAAAGTGAAAACTGATTTTTAATATAAAGGTTAAAAATATTTCACATGTAACAGGTTATTGCATCAGTATTCACCCCCTTTAAAGTTAAATTACTGCATTCAAAGGTTTAGCCAGCTGAGACTCGCAGTCTCGAAGTGACTAAATGTAGTGAATCCAAAATTATTGTAAAATCATCTTTGTCTAGGAGATGAATCACTTTTCCTGCTGTCATTACAGGCTGAAGGAAACAATTTAAAAGTGCAAACGAATCAAAGCTTGTTGAAAACTATAAATCAGGGGAAACATTTGTAAGGAACTAAACATCACCTATTTCTATTTAAATGCAATTATTTTTGTGGAAGGGCATTTTACTTTAACTGTTGTTGTTTTTTTTTGTCTCAAAAGCCACATTTTCTGGATTATGATTGATTTGTAAAAGCAAAAAGTGTGAGTAGTTTCTATATACGGTTTACTATTTTTTACAAGACCTTTACAAAATATTTTGAGAAATATCTGACACATAGCTTTAGCTAAGCCTGTACCAAGGTGAAAAAGTAGAAAAACACAATGTGTCATGGCAAAAATACAAGGATTTATTTAGGCAACAAAGTCCAAATAATACTGTTTGTTCCTTAAACAAGTGTAGTAAATTAAATGTTTCTTTGTGGCAATGTGAGGATAGTGTATTTCTAACAATCATACACTTAAGGCACTAAACATTTGTAAGTACTATGGTCAGAAAAAAAGTGAAGTAAAAGTCAGTAATACCATAGTTTGTTGGAAACCAGCACCGCAGTGTTCCGTTTCATATTTACGGTACAAAGACGTGAAATCAAACTATGGATGAAGAGAAAAAACAAACAAACACAATCATTCTGTTATTCTTGCTCTTAAACATTGCTACAATACAAATGCATAGTTTTTTCATGATTTGCAGCAAAAATTCACTGTTTCAATCAGTGGAAAGAAGAAAAAAAAATAAAGATATATTTATAAATAGATCCTGTAACATTGTCCCGATCCAAATAAAGCTTAACACGTGTAGTTTCAAAACCAAACAAAAAGACAAAATCTTAATACCTATAGTCACAGAACAGGGGAAAAGCCGGCAGCAAGCAATTCCCTTTTGAAACATCAACTGGAAGAAGAATGCTGCCGAACGTGGAGCGTTTTTGTACGAGACGAATCAAAGCAGGAACAAAAGGATCAAAGATCATAATGCCTCTTGATTTTGAAAGCTTTTAAAAATAAATGCACAACAACTATTTTAGAAAAAGGGTATGAAGACAGTTTAAACCACCTTTTTAAAGTACTCAGTTCAATGACTAAGGGGGAAAATACCTAATTGGTAACTTTAAACGACAGAAATCTAATACAGCTACAAAGGTTTGATGATTTTATATAGATCTGCTTAAAACCTTTCCATAAAAAAGGGGGGAAAAGAAACAAAACCTAACGGGTTTGTAGTGTTTTTCAAATGGTGTTAGCTGGATTGTTGGAACAAACCCACCAGTGGAAGTTCAGGTGATAGAAGGTAGGACATAGCAAAAAAAAAAAAGAAAAAAAAAAAAAATGAAAACATAAACAAGCTGTTTAAGTAGGAAAAAATCCCCTAATTGTAATATTTGTTCCTGTCTCAATAATGTGATTTGTAAACATGAGAAAAGTTTATTTTCTGTAGTCAGGTAAAAGTTAAAAAAAAATAAAAAAAGAGGATGAACACAGACACAAAATGACAAAAAAATCCCCACCAAAACGTACAAAAGAGATTAAAAATACCTCTAACAATTGTGTACACAAGGTTTTTTTTGGAAACAGTCTTTCAACTTTGGCAGCTCAAGCTAACACATGGTACAGCCCTGTGTGTGTTTTTTCTTTACTGGATATTGTTGTAGACTGGCTGAAAACAATGTGGACAAAAGGCATCTGGTTACACCGGGTCACAATGATGTGCTCTTCAGATGTCTTAGGTCTTTACAAGAAGCCAGAACTGAAACAGAGAACAGGAGATTGATTTTCAAAAAAAAAAATAGGATGAGCAACTTTTGTCAACAAACATTAACGAAAGTTCAGTAAGCAGCACAAATTTGGGAAAGGACGCTTACTTCTTCCGGTCCTTGTCTTTCTTGCCGTTCACAGTGCCGCTCTGACCCTGCATGAGCTGAGCTGCCAATTGTCTTTTACTGAAAGAGCTCAGGTCATCCTCCAGGAGACGCTTCTTCTCCTCGAGAGCCGCTTTCTCATCCGCATGCAGACGCTTCAGCTGCTCGAAACGACCCTGAAGCTAAAACAAAAAAAACAAAAACATATAAGGAAGACGTTAAAGGGAAAAAGTATAATTGTGTTGTTTATTTTTTAAAGAAGCGTTATTTCCTAAATTGATTCAGAAGAAACACGCTGTCATTTGGTTTATGTGGATTTACGTTAATCTAATGATCTTAAACACAGAAATTTATTAAAATTAGATTTTAACATCCGTTTATCCGTTCTGAAGCGAGTAAAAACTTGAGTTAGAGGTTCAACCACCTGGCCGCTAAACTGAGGTCAAGTTAAACAACTTAGAGGTATTCCTCCGTCATTATCCAGTTCGTTCGATACATCAGTACCACTGGCACAACAGCACAATGTCGCCGCTACCATAACAGACATTTAGTGCAAAGTATTTTCACTTTAACTCCCTCTACATTCTTTGTCTACCTGTAAAATCCTTCTTTGAAATGAATAGATAAAAACGTTAGGTTTTTACCAGTATTGCTCACACAAAAATCTACATTAAATTAAAACCTATGCACCACACTGTTTTTTTGTTGTTTTTTTTTAAAATCAAAGTTGCCAGGGTTTCATCTTTTAATCCTGAAAACTATGTAAATGGATCATGAAAAGTTTCTCATTTATATGTTATTGATGCCAACTTTGATTCTATGTAAGCAAATGTCGCTGAACGCAGGACACACAGATTATTGGGTATGTTCAAATGGACATAAGTAATTCAAATAATAATAATACAATAATAATACAGCTGTTTGGTGGAAAAAAAAACGCTATTTTAATGCAGCATTTGGAATATCCCGATTGGATTAAGCTTGAGTGGATCGAAATTGTAATCCGGTAAACATTTGGGATCGTGTCATTCTAACTGCGCATGTCTGTCCTACGCTAATAAACCACATTTCTACCTTCTGTAGCTAAAAGCTAAGCTGGGGGAGCCGAACTGGTCCGTTGCCGATACTAGAAACTACTGGAAATGAATGTAAGACCTCGAAATAATCGGGGGTCCAGTAACATTGGACCTGATAGTTGAACCTGCGCTGGTCCATCCTGAACACTTCATTAGTAGAGAGTTACTTTTTCTTAAAGAGATGTTACAACTCTGCGTATTTCTGTGCCTTCAGTGGTGATCTAACTACTTGATTATCAGCCATAGGAATATTTTTTTATGGAAAAAGGTAAAACAGATCAATTTAAACCCAGTCCTAAATTTTGAACGTGTGAATTACAGATGGTTGGTAACAAAATGTTTACAGCGTCTTGAATTAAAACCTTTTTTTGTCCGATGTGGTTCATCTACATACCTCCCTCTCAGCCTCCTTCAGCTCCGCTTCTTTCTCCTTCACCCTCTGCACAAAAACCTGCCTCATCCCATCCTCCCTTTTCTGCAGCTCGGCCAGGAACTCTTGACGCTTGGCCTCGTACGTCTGCTGCAAGCTGCGAACACACAAAAAGCGTCTGGTTGTCGAGTCCTGGAGGAACTGACCAGTTTCAAACAGGTGTGGGCGTTCAGACGCATGTGCGCAGTTTCACCTGACGGGTTTGCACTCAGAGTCGGTGTCCTTAAATCCCATCTCCTCTAATTTGCAGCGCCGGTAAAGCTCGTAATGGCGCGTGTGTGTTTGCTCTCTCAGGTCCTCCATATTCACGCAAATGAGCATCTCTCTCAGCTTCACGAAGTCGCAGTGCTGCTCGTTCTCCACTAGGATTTTAAAAAAACCAACAAACTTTTTTTAATGGCTGGGTCAAAACAGAAAAACACAATTTCACTGTCTTGTTTGGTTGGAGCAAAAGTACAAATCCACACTAACAGAGCATACCTTGAACAACGCCCCATGGATACTGGCGAGCTTTCACCATCTTATTGCCAACACAAACTTCCTCTGTGCTGCCAACGACAGCAAATGGGAGATGGCCCTAGAATAAATAATGGATGAAATATGATTAATGCAAAACACGTATTGGACAGTTTCACAATGTCCAGGCTGAAGTGTTCTTAAAACATCTAATCTAATCTAAAGACCTCTAAACTAATCCACGTCTAGCCCACAAAATCTTTCAGCCTTTCAGCAAATTCAAGCGGTTGGGTGCAAAAATGTCCTTTACAAATTAACCTACACGTTGCGCTGGAATGAATGAACTTGCAAATCTCCAGCATTTTCCTTACATTCATAGTTGTGTTGACTTTGGCCACGGTCTCATCGTCAAGCGGGAACTGGTAGATCTGCACGCCGTTGCTAACCAGTTCGCTCATGATTTTGATCTTGAATTTGTGCAGCTCGCTCTTACTGATGGTGTCCGCCTTGGCAATGACTGGAATTATGTTCACCTAAAGGGAAACAAAGTAATTAAATACTTTATCTCCCATTTTATTGCAAAATACCTGCAACCTTCCACTAAGAAGTAACTCCAAGCAGTCTGGAAATCTGTATATCTGAATCTAAGTAATAGCAATCAAATAAAACAAAAAATTGTACTTATTAAAGTAACACTAAAGAAGTTTCAGTTTTGGTTGATTTTGTTGGCCAGTGGACAAAAGCGGTAATGTTTTGCCTTGAAGGAAGACTGCCTTTCCCATGAGGACCAGCGCCTAGGGTGGTAAAATCCTGATCTCCCGGTCGCCTTAGTTGGATTGAAGTACATTTCTGTTTTCAGTGTCCGTGTGACGGATGAATAGTGATGAGGTTATGAATCTACTTTTGGCGAAACAAATGTTATATGATGATGTTGAAAATTAGAAAAATGGAGGGAAGGGACATACGCTGAAAACAGTCAGCACATTTGTAGTTGTATTGTGTGGCAGGGGTCCTGGCACACTTCTCAAAGTTGCTTAGTGCCGGTTTAAGCGATACAGACCCCCTCAGGCCATGACAGAGATGTCATTCAAGGAGCTGTAAGTTGACACATAATCACAAAAGTTATCAAAAATATTTTATGGAGGTTGAAAAGTTACTTAGTGCTTCTTTAAGGATTATAAGATTTTTGTCCAGCAAAACTATTTTTCCATATTCAGTTTTATTCTTTCCATCCTTTTCCATCTGCTTTGTCCAGACCTGGTTAGCATCATAAGAAATCCCTACCAACAAAAATAATAATATACTCTAAGCTTTCTCATCTGAATGTGATGAGTAATGAGTTAATATGTTAGCTTAAATGCAGAATACTTGAAAAACGTGTACAAACAAACTACCAATAGAAGATTTTTTGTCCTTTCTAAGTCTGAAACGGTTTGAAAATCTGTGTTATATAAACCATAAACCATAAACCATGTTTTACATGTTATTTCAGGACGGCCAGCACTATCTGGTGCCAAAGCTGTCCCCACATTCCTCCCAGTCATCTCACCGTCCCACAGAGGGGCCTGAAACGAGCTGCTGTTGCCACTGGGCGAGCTTCTAGGTCAGACCACACCACGGGCACACACGCGGAAACACACACTGATCCCGGAGGAGTATAACAAAACAACGCTAGGAGATCTGTTCCAACAGCTGTCCGAGTGAGTGACTGTCCGTCACTGCGGCAGACTCAACAATCGGCTCTGTGTGTGTCCGTACGGCGACAAAAAAAAGGGACAACTCTAGTGTGTGTGTGTGTAATGAGGTTACAGCACAACAACCTCCCCGATCAAACTCCTTTTTTTATTCCTTTCACATGCAAATACAGAGTTACGGCCACTTCAGAGCAACAGAGCCACACAAAGACTCATAAACATAGATACAGAGAGTAAGAGAGAGAGCATGGGAAAGTTTCTGACTGCTTTGAGGAGGATGGGGAGAAATGGAGCGGCCGATGGCGAAGCTCTCCAAACATTCACACAAGAAACTACCACAGCATAGTTTCTTCTGAAGTGAGCATTTCAGTATTTTCTCAAAGACACATTGGTTTAATTTAAGTCTTCAGGGAAGTTCAGCAACTGTTCAGCTTTCACTTAAAGCCTTTTGTTTATTATTCGGTTTCAAAGTTTAATAGAGTTTTATTCCTCTCGATTGTCTTACATTTTTTGATAAAAGATGTCGGGTCTAATACAAAATTTCACCAACAGTTTAACCGATTTGGCTCATGGACTAAGTACTTCAAGGATACTAAAGATAACCGACTGAGTGGTCGTCCTAGCACGGCAAAGACTTCGATTATGGAATAAAAAATAACATTTGCCTGTAGCTTCAGTATCAATTATCCCGCCTGCTCAGTCTACTGAAGTAGAAACAATGAATTACTGAACGACAGGTGATGTGATGCTCTCATCCCTTCAGATGGCGTTTACTGTGGTGCCAGTGGCTAAACAATCAGCACTTAATGGCTGTTTTTCATCACCGTAACATCCTTGTGTAATTTCCTTTGCTGGCAAAACAGACCCAAGGCACCGCGAGTCAGCGTCTCAGTTTAACTCACGGACGGGGCACAAAATGCATTCAGCATTTCACCAAACCCTTAATTTCAAAACGTCACGGTTTTAGACCTACTGATGTTGAGATTTTAAAGTAGTATTTTGAATTTTGGGAAGATATATTCTGAAATGTTAGATAAACTAAAAATCTATTTGTCTTAAGCTATTTTGTTTCAATAGATTGACATTTTTTTATAAAGTGGCAATAAATTGAATCTGGAATCACAAGAATAATGACCCAGTTTGTTTCCTCCTTTATCAACACTAATAGACCTCTATATGTTAATTTAATTGGTTTTGGCCCCTCACAAGGGATTGAAGGGATACTGCCATCTTATGTGGGTACACTATATTTAATAGTCAATTAAGTATCACTGATTGTAAATTAGAAGGAACCATAAAACCAGAACTAATATCGTCACAACTTCTTACTAAACTGAATTTTCTGTAAAACCAAAGTATATTCAGAGTGTTTATGTGCAGAACTGTGCAAAACTTTTAAAACTTGACACCAAATCGAAACCAACAGGATTCCCAACTTTAGAAACCTTGAGGTTTCAAATGCAGCAGCTGAGAAAAAACAAATGTTTTTTTTAGTTTCAGTGAACAAAATGTTCTAACAGCGATCCAAAACTAGCTGCCTGCATAATTCATCAAGTCCAAAATGTTTCACTTCATATAAGATACGCAAAAACTGATTATTTATAAATTGTCCCTAAAGTACATTGAGTGAACTGAATTAGCTTTAGTACCAAAACAAAAAGAAAGTTCCTAAACAGCAAAAATCATTATTTCTGTGATTTAATGGTTGCGTAGTCCATCTACTACACCCACTTATTCCTTCATTTAAAATACATTTAAAGAAATCATAAGTCACTTCCATAAAGGGCTGTTTTTGTTCATTTCTCCAAATTGGAGTGAACAAAGAACATACTCAGCCAATCTTTGAGTGTACCCTTACAACTCTAGAGGTGTTTTGGACAACGTATATGTAATTTTCTAGTTCTCATTTGAGCTTATTTGCCATTTAAATTAAAAGTCCCTTTTCAAGAATTTGTTTGTTTTGTTTTTAATCCAATTTAACAGCTCACTTTTTGTGTCTCTTCATGTAATCCACTGAAATATACAGATTAGAAATTTTCTATGATGTAATTTTTATAAACTTGGTGGAATACCGCAGTAGAAATCTGTTCTTTGTTACCCTGTGGTGATCAACGAAGATAGAATAGATTTTCAAGACATGAGAGCATCTTAAAATCTTGCTCTTCTCCTGTGTGACACTAGTGTTCTTCCCATTTTGGCTAAGAGTTGGATGAAGTTTAAACTTGTCAAACAATACATTTCCCATAACTATAAAAAGCCACCTTTAGAATTAAACTACTTTTATGGCCAATTTATAAACAGACCCTATTATTAATTACTATTCAAGCTACTGACTGTAGAGCACTGAAAATAAATAATTCCGATCATAAGTACTATGAGATTTGCACTTTAAAGAGAAACAATATAGAGGTTAACTATTCCTGAAACCCAATTCCTGTAGTGTATTTCCCACCTTGCTGTCCAGCTTCTTCATTGTTACAAGGTCCAGGGATTTGAGTGAATGGCCCGAGGGGGAGATGAAGTACAGACAGGCGTGAACTCGTGAGTCGTGGTAGTTGTGCAAAGAACGCTTGATTTTAAGCTCCTCCTGAAGGTAAGTCTCAAATTGCTTATCAATGTAGTCCACCACTGGCTGATAACTGGAGGACATTAAAAAAAAATAACAAGGCTCAGTGAAAGTATGCATACATGGATTAAATAACATTTTTACTACACCTAAAAAAAAAATCTAGATTTTATGAGTGGCATATATCTTAGTTGAGATCCAACAAACCCGGTCATACAGTTCTCAGTCTGACCTTTCTTGTTTGTTCATTTGGTCCCCAAAGCCAACGGTGTTGACCACGGTAAGACGAAGCCTGACGTTGCTCTCCTGCAAGTCATAGGTTTGAGCACGCAGCTTTACTTGAGGCTCAAAGTGGGACGACTCAAAATTCTCAAAGTTAGTGCTGAATAGCGTGTCCATTAGTGTAGACTTGCCAATACCGGTCTCACCTGGAGAAAAAAAACAAAAATAAATAAGAGCTTTCACTTTCAAACGCTGGTGAAAATGTTCTCTTTTTTTAGGTTATATCAAGATTTTGTATTATAACAGCATACAACAACGTACCAATGCACAAGATATTGAAGCAGAAGCCCTGACTGATGGACTTGTTGACAAGCTGATCAGGAAGGCTGTCAAAGCCTACATGGCCGGCAAGGGATAAGGGCCGGGCTCCTTTATCCTGTTGAATAAATCACAGAAAAACAAAGACCAAAAGAAAAGAAAAAAATCTGTCTGGTGATTTCTGATTTTTGCAAAGATACAGTTTTAGTCCTTTTCTGTACTTACTTCTTCGACAAATGCCAAAGATAACAGCTTTTCTTTGCTAGCTAAATAATCGACTAATAATGTAGAATGTGAAAAGTAAAAGACAAAAGAACAGATGGCAGGTACAGCGAATAATCAAAATCAGAGCATCAATATGTCATACAGATGTCTCTAAGGAATGAATAAAGTTAGGTCTAAAGTCAAACAGTGTTGTCACTGAGATTTATATTAAATAAGTGTGTTACAAAATGTCAAAAGACACCAAGACAAAACATTTTACAAAAAATTATACGATCACCCTAAGGATAAAGCTAATTTCCAAGTAATATTTATGTGATTAATTAGTTAATCTTGATTTCAGAGTTTAATGATACCACTTGAAGTACAAGCATATATATATATTTATATTATTAGTTTAATCCCAGAATAATCTCTTTAGCTATTTAAAATGTTGAAATAATCATATTTTACATGATCAGATCCTTTGGTTAAATAAACGACTTTAATTATCACGGTCAACTTCTAGTATTTTATTCTAAGGAATAAAAACAGAACATTTATTCATATAAAGGGCAAATTTGTTTCTTCACTGAATTACAGTAAAAAAATCCTTGCAGTCTCCATTCCTAAAAACATTCAAGCAAGGAAAGCTACTGTAAATATATTTTGCAAAAACTATTACAAAATAAAATGACTATTCAAAATAAAATAAAAAACATAGTTTTTACATGTTCATTCTGTTTCACTTAAAAAAATAATCACTTTTCACTAAGAGAGTTTAAAAAGTAAAGAGTGTTTAAAATATTAAAGTGTCCTTAAAAAGTAAAATTAACTAATTTAAACAAAACCTATGAAAATAAGTTTTATTTAATGAACCGCAGCCATATTGAATTTTCACCTTTTTTTGGACTTACCTATTTGGAATTCGGACCTCTTCTAATCTTTCAGTTCAAAACGATTCAAAACGTTGCTAGTTTAGAACCTTAGGTTTACTTACTGCTAATTTAGATTATCTCATTTAAACAGCTGTCTTTGTGTCGAGATTTGTCAATAGCAAATTTCAGTCAAAGCATTTTTTTTAACTGCTTTCAAAATAGCCGTGACTAAGATAACTTTTTTTTTCTTATTTATGCATTATTAGCTATACACCATCTGTATTCACTGCAGATCAGTCTTCTCTTTAGATTTCGGTTAGTTAGTGTTATGCTAACTAGCAAGCTCTTCTCTTTGTAAAAGGAAAGACCTCAATTACTTAATTATTAAAACAATTAATATATAGTTGAAAAACCTCAACTATATAGTTATAGTTATATGTAATTCAACTACATAGTTATGTGTTGTATTATACTTTAATAACTCCTGGGGCGTTTTAATGCTAGCATTAGCTAACTTAGTGTTAGCCGCAGGACACTCCCTGATCAACTGTCAAGAACAATCTTCCCTAGAAAAGGAATAAAACAATGTTTACCAGCTGTCGAGCTACGTCCAAGGAAGCCATTAATTTAGCAAAACTTCAAATTGCTTGAATAAAACTCAAAAATGTTTCTTCAAAACTGGAAGAAATAACCGTTTTGTCCGGTTTAGATTCTTTTCCAGAGCCGCCAGCGAGTCTGCTCCCGACAACTAGACAGACGAGACCAATCGAAACAATGTGGGGGATGGAGCTGGTTCGGTTGGTTAATAAAGTTGGTTTATAAATATACCTTTACTAAAATATTTTAAACTTACTGCTATATTTTATTTTTTTTAAATAAATTTGCATTACATATATATCAAAACATCCTTCTAAAAATGCAGAAAAGCTCAAACCAAACCATGGAACCCCTCTTTTCTCAAAGTGTTACAGTCCGATTTAGTTTCCCAGGCTTCTCCCTGTCGGTGTGCGTCTGGCAGAAAAAATAGAAAAGAACAAAAACAAAACTTTACAGCGCAGCAGTTTCGGCTTTTTTCTCAGGTATGGTGCTGATATTCAGTTATCTCACAAATTAAAATAAATACTACATGTTTTCTATCTGTGTTTCATTATTATAGGATTATTATAGCATTATTTTTTTCCTTGTTGCTACTTTACTTGTATGTTGATTCTTTATATATTTTATTGAGTCTTTATGTTAAACTCATTTTTCTGCTGTTAAAATGTGCTTTAATAACGACAATTGGTTTAGAATATTAATCATTTTAATTTGCAAATACTGTCAATTTGTGTTTTGGTTAATGCCATTACTGCTACTGAAATCTATTCAAATTATAGTGACATATATATAAAAAAAAGGATAATAACAAATGCTGAACGTGGTTTAGGTAATTTAGAAAACCCAGTATTGTGTGTCTATTCTTTCTACATAAAGTGATGCTACTTTAAGAACTTCACTGATAAAGTATTCTGATTCTGTTGTAACACTATGGTGGACCATTTGTGGCGTCTAGGTACGGAAACCAACAAAGCCTCTATATCTCTTTGCATTTATTATTTCTATTTATTTAAAACTGACAAAAACTTTGTTTGATTCATTAGGTTTGAGAATACAATGAGCAGATTCGTTAAATTACCAATTATTATGCTGATGTGGTGCCTAAAATTAATTGTTATGTAAGGCTAACCCCTGTTTACAAAAAATAAAAATTGAATTTAACAATACTATCTGAAGAACAAGCAGATTTTTTTTATCTAATGACAGAATAATCTCTTTAGCTATTTTTTAATGTTGAAAATTCATCATATTTTACAGTAATGCACGTGACCTGGTTAATTAAATGACATTCATTACAATGGTCAACTGCAAGCTCTTAATTTAAATTTTTGACTGAATTAAATTAAGAATTCTTAGTAGCCAATTCCAAAAACACATTAAAAACATGGAAAAGTATTGCAAAAACATTTTCTTTCTACCCATTGAATGTCTGCATTCATTCAACAACAAAAAAAAAGGCCAGTTCGTCAGGAAGACACGCAAACGCACCATTATGCACGGATGCCCGAGCGCGCCCTCTAGAGGCCGCAGTTTGCATTACAGCAATTGAAGCGAGAGGAGGAGGAGGGGATGCTGTCATCCATCGTGGATAAATCGAGATTACCAGACAGAACCATGGGTTTATTTGGACAGTCCATGGTGCAGCTGAGGCGCTTTTAACCGCGGCCGTTCATGAGGGAAGGATGGCGTCCCGGCTGTGCACGGAGCGAGCCGTGTACGACTTCCTCCTGGAGAAAGGAGGGAGGGTCCTGCAGATGGAGCTGCTGGATCATTTCGCGTCTCCCTGCGGCTGCACGGAGCAGCAGCACGACGCCGGGGAGAGATGGGAGTCGCTCGGCGGAGTCTTTGACGGAGTAGCTTTCGTGCAAGTGGAGAACGGGGTGAAATTCGTGTGCTTGAACGGGGACGGTGGCGGGGAGTCGGCGATGCGCGAGGACGCGGACGTCGACGCCGAGCGCAACAACGGGAACGTCGGGGAGACGCTGGAGAAGAGACAGGTGAACGGAAACCCTGGTGATGAAGGAGAGCAAACAGGTGAGGATGGGGGAGGCGAGGCGAGCTTCCATCATGTGAGCATTTCATTACTGCTGTTTGTCATTTTCAAGTTTTACATTTTGGTATCTATTTGCTGGGGCACATTTTGAAAATAAATCTCAAATGTCTTTTTTTATTTATTTGCATTTTTATTAAGTAAAGGAATGAGCGGTCTTAAAGAAGGAAATAAAAATTCAAATAGGATAATTGATTACTAGTTTCATTTATGAGTCAAATGATGCAGCCTCATCCTTAAAATGAAAAAGCATTTCTCTGAAAATGTTTTTTCGTTTCAAATATGGTAACGATTTGCTTCCATATCCAAATGCCTGGGGGATTATTTAATTAACTTGGATGTATAATTCTACTATCTAAAGGAAAATGTAACCACAAGTCAAGCTTTTTTGACACATTCTTGCAAAAAAGAAAGAAAGTCATATAATCTGCAGAGGCAAGCCAAATTATATTGGGATTTCAATTAAAACACCATTATAATGTGGCTTAAAAATATGAAGTGGAAACGTAAAACCAATACAAATCTAAAAAGTGTGAAATGTGGGTATGGTCATCTTTTCTTTGATGCCCCTAAAGGCATTATGTAAATGTATCTAGCATGCATATACTTCATAGAGTCCAGCTGTGTTTAGCTTCAACTCAGTATAAATAATGTGGATTTTTTAAAACATCAATCCTAAGGATTCCTCCTGTGGCGGCCTGTGTTACAGTGGTTTTAGAAAAAGTATCTGACTAAGGATGCCATAGTAGTAGGACATTTTTCAATAAGAGGGTAGTCAAGAATGTCAATTAAGGTTTTAATTTTATGATTGTTGAGGAGTCATCAGAACATGTCACATTTAAAGTGAATAACAAACCAGTCAGGTCAGTTCACCATTTTGAATAGGTTCAAACCAAAGTTAGGTTAGTTAAACAAAATGTCCTCGCTTTGAGCATCTTATGTAACACTATTTAGTTCAACATATAAAAAAGAAAGGAGAATGGTACTGATGCAAACTTTAATAGACATGCCTGCCCTCCTACACTGCCAAGTTAAGAGAAGACTAATCAGAGAAGGAAAATATAGTGGTTCTACAAAGTATTGCCTAAAACGTCTATATTTAAATGCACACCCCAAGTTTTACTTAAAGTGTCTAAAACCCTTCTTATGTTTATTTAAATCAACTGTTTTTGCACTACTTTGGGCTTTCCAACCCCGTACATTTGTGTTTGTTACCTGGCAAGTCGCAAGACTTTTTTTTCCCAGTTCAATAACACTATTCTATCACATTGTTATTGCTTTAAAGGAGTTTTACAGGTGCATCAATCTCCAGCCAGTTTAGACAATGACAAGCATTCAAATGGCAACGTTCAACCTACGGCACCATCTGAGAGCAACAACGAAAAAGTTACTCCCACCGCTGCTGGAGTTGGAGAGGTGAGGCTGAGGGACAGGAGGAGACGAGAGTCCGCTCCGGCTATTGGGATGCAAGACCAAGAGCAGACTCATGCTGCTGGCTCCCACAACCATGCGGTGAGAGGAGCTCGTAGGGTGTCCAAGGGATCCCAGCGGGCCATGCTTATCAGCTGCCTGTCTGAAGACAGCACACTGGAGGGACTGGCGTCTGTGGGGGAAATACAAACGCCGAAAGGAAGCCGCAGGAACTTTATAGAGCTGATGATGAGTAGTTCTCCCCAGGTGAGGGGCTTGCAGGAATAATGTTTGTTAAAAGTTTTAATGGTGTTGCATGTATCTTTTAAAGGAACATGCGTGCGTTTGCTGCAGGTTCGAAGGTCTCTGATCAACCGCGGGCCGCGCGTCAGAGACTCCGTGAGGAGCGACGGTGACTCATCCTCCGTCCTCTCCTCGGCCACCGACGAGGACAGCTCCTCCATGACCCTGGACCCGCTCGAACACGAGTGGATGCTCTGTGCCTCGGAGGGCCTTTGGGAGAGCCTGCAACCCCTGCTGGCTGTCGAACCGAGCCTGGTGGCCAAAAGAGACTTTGTAACGGGCTTCACCTGCCTCCACTGGGCCGCAAAGCAGGGCAAGACTGAGCTGCTCTCCGAGCTGCTGGCTTTTGCCAAGGAGAACACTATACCCGTGAATGTGAACGCAAGATCAAGTGCCGGCTACACGCCGCTACACCTGGCTGCGATGCATGGACACACACAGGTGGGTAGCAGGGGCTGGGGTGTCATGTGTTGCACTCGCTAAATGAGGCTGCACATAATTACCAGTCTACATGCTCAGTTAAGTAATTAGTGCATTTGTCTTTTTTTTAAAGGAAAATTATACAGAGAGATGAAGTGAGCAAAAATGAAACAAAATTAGACATTTTCAAGATGACTGAAAGAAATTGTAATACTTTAATATATTGTTTCCAAATTAAGGTGGTTAAACAGTGTCAGAATATAAGAAACAATATTTACTCCAATTTTAAATTAAACTAGTGGTATTTATTGAGATTTTAAGTGATACACCAACACTATATATAAAGTACTTAGGAAGTAGACGGAGAATGCCATGGATTTCAATATTTGCATCAGATGAATCTCTAGTCCAGCAAACATAAATCAAAAGAATGTCTCATTACCACGCTTCTGCCAAACACGATGAAATTAGTAGGTGATTCATGTAGGACTGTGGCTGTCGAGCTCTGCAGTTGGCATGTTTGTCCTGTTTTTATCTATAATTGATTTCCCATCAACTCCAACATGTTAATCTGTCCCTGCTGGAGAATTGCGCTCTTTTAGCATCTCACTTCACCATCAAATCTCACTTTTTACTTCCTTTTCTTTTCATGTTGGCCTATGTTGCCAACAAGGCTTGTGGCAAACGTATTTCTTAAGCATTTAGATTTCTTCTTTCCACTGCTTTATATTAATGAATTTTCAATGTGAAAACTGGTTGAATTCCTGAATAATGTCCTGCTTCCCCATCTTGGTAAAATTCATGTCTTGGTAAAGTTTCACTTTTTCTGTTTTGATTTGTATAGTGGCCAGTTCAGATTTTTTAATTGTGGGATATTGCTTTTACCCTAACTCTGCTTTTGACTTAACTTAGTAGCATTTCTGATGAGATCCGTAGTCTTCATAAGGCTGTTTTTCAACATTCCCTAACAAAGAAAGATTATTAGAAATAAGCAGATTCTACATTCTAGTATAAGTGATTTCTGTAGATACCAGGTTTTATTTCTAGGTATTTTTATTAAGCTAAATACAGATGCATGCCATTATTTTACTGTAGCCAAGAAATGTTTTTCAAGTGGTTGAAATACTTTATCAAGTACTGATGAAAATGACTAATTGGCAGGTGGTTCGCGTGCTGCTCTCAGACTGGGAAGCAGACCCGGAAGCTCGGGATTACAGCGGGAGACGAGCCATCCAGTACCTGTCCCCCCTGCTGGCTGCCAACCTGGAAAGGGATGGTCTAGTCAGCTCGCCCGGAACAGAATCGGACACCGAAAATGCCAATGGTGGCGGCAGCAGAACACGTGGTTGGAGGTTGGCCAAAGTCCTACAGGTAAACCTGAAATCACTGCGACTGCTGACCTCACCGCCACAGACACCGGAGGAGTCGGCCGAGAAGACAAAGGGCCGATTGCAGAGGAAGTCCTCCTTGAGCCGGCTGAATACCCGGCTGCATCGTGGGCGCCACCGAGCCCAAATCATCCACAGTGCCTCCTTCAGGGACACCGGAGAGGTAGGAAGAGGAGAGGAGCTTCCCAGGAGTCCTCTGAGAACCAGACCGCTATCCAACCTGTTTGGATAAGATTCTACCAGCAATACATACATTTAAGGTTTATACTTGCATTTAAAATCCGACAGGCCAGATCTCAACATAATAGGACACAGAATATGTTCTGTTTATATGGTAGTAATAACAAATTTGTATTTTTTTTAAATTTTTAAATTTTGTTCCTAATGCAGTGGTTTTGGTGGAGCAAAGAACATGTAGCGTTTTCTTTCGATGGGCAATAGTTTGACTAAGAACTGTTTATACTTTTTTACTTTCCTTTAAAGACTGTTTTGGACCAACTGTAGAGAGCTACATAAAACAACATTTTTCACTGAAATGACTTTCCAGCGGGTTTCATTCACAGTAGGTGAAAATTCTGAGAAATAAACAGTCAATCACAGTAAAAATCTGTTTACAAATTTCTACACTTCAACCTCTTGCAACTTGGCGGTGCACATGTTTTCCTGTACACTTCTATAATATTTTTAACATAGCAGATTTTTAATATTCAAACCGATCAACCTTTTACGGAGCCCTTGTTTGCACTTGTCACTTTGGAATTATTTGACTTTTTTTATAGGGATTGGCTGGAATACATGCTGTGTTTCTGAGTTAAAGCATTATCTTTAGATAAACTAATATGTTTATCCAACTTTATTCATACACACAACGGACTGATATTTCATATCACTTTAAGTTCTTTATAGTAATAATAGTTTCTACCAAATAAAACGGCAAACAGAGATTGCCTCTCCACTTTTTTTGGTGTGGTTGACTTATAGTTTTAGTTTACTTCACTGATACTGGTTCACTTTTTTTCACTTTTTACTTATGTGTAAAACGTTGTTTTTGAGTCTTTAGGTGCTACAACTGGTCACCAATAAGATTTTTATTTTCTTAAGTTCCTTATATGTTCCCACTTTTTATTCCCAAAATGTATAATCCTGTTATGTAAAATTTTGCACTGAACAATTTTACAAAATGACTGTTTAGCAGGCCACTGACCCGTGTAAGAACAGTCTCGAGTCTCCATCCTCTTGTTCCCTGTCTCTTATGAGTGCCGCCTTGCATTACCACAATCATTGGTTATATATTTTTTAGCTTTTTGTTGATGTAGCACTGAGAAGACTTTTCCCCAAATATGTGAACCATAATTACTCAGTGACACAACCCAGATCTCCTGAATGTTTTTTGGTGGTTTGTAGCCTTTTTATTAAAATCATATAACATTGGGTAATCGTGTTTTCGTGTAGAAACGCATTAATAAATGTCTACGGACTGCATGGAAATAAAGCGCTGCTCACTTCTTTTTTTCAACTGTGAAGTGATGTTGGTGAAATATTGTGAGGTTAGTCAGTGGTGTGGGACCAATTGTTAAAGAGCCACGTTGTCTTTCTTGTAATTTCACTGATAATTGTGGAATAAAGTGATACATGTTTACTTTAAAGCACAAGTTTTGAATTAATTTATGAGTTTTTATATGGTGACATTAACATTGTGTTGATGTCACCTCAGCTAAAACTGTGCAATCAGATAATGAAAAAGACTATCACATGCCGATCCTATGGGTACATTTAAACTTTGCTTTTAGTACAAACAATCCAAACAAGCCATGCAGTCGTATCATTGTTTCCAGCAGATCACTCTTTGTAAGACTATGATAACGCTTCGTAATGGAGCTCCACAAGGCTCTCTGTTAAGCCCACTCTTTAAACTTCCATTCCTGCTAACCAAACCAATCCGGTACCATTAAGAAACCTCCAATTTCCTCACCATGATGGCATATGAAAAGAAGGTTAAGGACTACAGCTAAGACAAAAGCTTTGCTCTTAACCCACTCAAAATAAAGGGGCTGCCTGTAGAGATAAGGACATTGACAACATCTTCCCATCACAATCAATAGTGAGTAAAATGTCGGGTTTCTTGGTGGTCCACATCCGCAAAGACCTTTCCCACATAACAAACACTGGTCAAAAATGACTATGGGCTTCATTTACTTGAAAGCAAGGTTGTCTCAATAACTGATTTGTCAGTTTATCAAGTTTGCCCAAGGTTTTACCACCTACTGTATCATGTCATGATACCCAATCTGTATCAACGAGGTGCATCAAGGAATCTTACCATGAGCAGGTGAACGCTTTCTATCTCCTGCATTAGAATCCCAAGCCCTGCCAACAGTTTTCTAAAAGTGATGTAACACGGAAGAGTGCTGCATATCAAAAAAAGAATCATCTATTTTATTTGTTCTTACTGCTGGCTAAGACTGTTTGTGTTCTAGTGATGTAACATTGATGATCTGATGAACCTCTGGGTCAGAATTGGTGCTTCCTACAGTAAATCCAGCACATGCTGCTTAACAGTAAAATTGTCAGACCAATAAACTACTCTGCATCTTTTGAGTATTTACATCTGGCTGCAATTTTGATGCATATGTTGTTCAAATGCTTTAAAATTGGAGGGATGCGATTTTGTTTTTCAGTGTCGGATGTTGGAAAGACTTACAGGGATCATGAAAAGCGCCTGTGGAATCCGGTGTAACCCTGGGTAGCCCATCTATTCAGTGATAACTGCTGATTGGGACGGAACAGAGAGGCTGTCTGACTGCGGCTACTGACCTACATACACACACTAAAGGGGAGTAATGCCTGTTATGTAAATTCCTCTGCCATCTTTTCAGGGAAACAGTGCCAGTGCTTTTGCCTGGAGATTTGTTGGACTAATCCGTGACTAGCACGTCCATCCCTCTCTGATTTTTGGCTGAACAAGTCACCACAGTGATCCTGAACATTTATACAAAGCTTAGTATGAATTGTCAATTTAGGTAGAAAAAAGTTCACTTAATCTTTCCTTTGTCACATGGTTTACAGTCCTTTAAAACTTTAATTTCTATGTATTTATGAAACCAAAAGTAATATTAAACTTATTTAAAATAATGAATACAAACTTCCAAAACAACATACATATTTACAGTACATTAAAAAAAAATTTTTTTCATTTACAGCTAAAAACTGTTTTATTTATTTATTTATTTATTATAATATCTGGGATATACTCAGACCCTAACAAAAGTCCATGTAAACTACAAAGGGGGAACAGTAATCACAGACCCAGCCAAAACAATTATAAACTATCAATTCCAGAGGAAATTTGGAGATCCACAGCTTATGTGTGAAAATCTTTCTTTTATGGGACTATTAGATGTTTACACTACAAATTTATTTTTCATATCAGAAAAACTGAAAGAAACCAATTGGTAGTCCAATACCCACATTGCCACCAGAAATGTTTGACGTTCCGCAAATACATCGGTCTATCTATCTGGTCAAATTGGACCAAATCTGAACATTTTTTGTGGCATAACATGTTCATGCACATCATATAGTCTTGAAAAAAAAGTAGGGAGTATCACACTTACAATAATATGTGCAGGATGACACTACGAGTTGTTGACAAGAATTGCTAATCTGCAACATTTGCTTTTTCTGAGCCTCTTTAAATCTCCGTTTGACCACATGGTTCAAGTTAGCGGTACATTGGAGAAGTGAATATGATCATTTCACAGAATGACCAATGGAAGACATGACTTGATGTTCAACCTTCTCCTTCTTCTCTTTGGTCCTGCTCCACATCCACAATGCTTCCTTTTCATTTCCTCCGGTATTTATTGTCATATATGAAGAAGTTAGTATAAACATCCACATTTTTAAAAGATTATCAATTATTATTTTTTAAATGTCTGTTTATATATGTATGTATAAAACCTCGTTCCAGGTTTTATACATAACATATTATTTGTTCTCCAAAAACCAGGAATAAAAAGGAAAAGGATCATCTAGAAGAATCAGAACTAGCATAATAGCTACTCCAACATGGTACCACCATGAACAATGCAATCCTAGAATGCAGTTACAAAACAAACACATTCATTTACCTATTTTTTAGAAGTATTGATAACATTGTGTTGCTCTTTCATGTGATGTCTAGATCAGTTTAATTAAGCTTAGTGCAGGGTGATGTGATAAATCGAGAGAAAAGCTTTTTTTTTATTTTTATCACAGTATCGGTTTAATCTCTTAAATTTAGGTAGTTATTCTGTCTTGAAATGTGGATCCGACACAAATCTCTATAAATCCCTCCCCTGACCAGAGGGTGCCGCTGTTTTGAAACACAACTGCCGTTTGAAACGTTGTTTCCGTTGAAGGTTAAAGTGCACTTTTTGGGGGAGCCGTTTGAGTGTCTGTAGGTAATTTATGCTCCGCGGTGTTGGGCTTTCTGTGCTGTATTACAGTAGCAGAAGTGTAGCTGATCGTTGTTAGGTCGGAGTTTTTATTTTATTTTGTAAATGATAACAGCTGAACATTACACGCTGTAATAAAAAAAGCTAACGACGGCTAAAGAACAGCTAGTTGAAAAACACAACGCTAACTAGCATGGCTAGCACGTAGAAACTGCTTTAGTGAAAACGTACCCAAGTTATTTACATTGTTTTTATTTTAATATGTTTTTTATGAAGTTTTCCTGTCATCAACATAGCTGTTTAAATTCTTCAGCCTTTTAAATTTGTCTGAATTAGCTAAAGTGCTAGCTAAATGTTAGCTAACCTTCGGCTAGTTACTTTGTCATCGTCTCATTTATTCAGCACTAAAATTGAGGTTAGCTTGACCATTTTTATCCGTTGACTTTTTTTTTTGTAGCTTAGATTTAGTAGCTTTTATTACTTCAATTTAAAAGCGACATTTCTAGCTGTCCGCAGCAATGACCACCATCGTGCATGACACCACGGAGGCGGTTAGCTTGTCTGCTGAGCACAGCCTGTACCTGAAGCCCATGGCCAGGATGACGGTGAGCGTCGCCCTGCCGCAGCTCAAGCTGCCCGGGAAGAGCATCTCCAACTGGGAGGTGATGGAGAGAGTGAAGGCGATGGTGGCCCCGGAGCAGTTCTCGGCGCTGCGGATCTCCAAAAGCACCCTGGACTACATCCGCTTCGAGGGGGAGGTGGAAAACAAAACCGTGGTGAAAAGCCTGTTGACCCGCCTGGATGGGAAAACCATAAAACTCAGCGGGTTTACTGATGTACTCAAGGTACAGTTGGACATTTGTGTCCCATTAAAGCCTCTTTGTGTCAGTTTTACAGTTGCTGATAAAACTGGTGTTTAAATATGGAGATTCAGTGTATTTATTTAGGTAAACACCAAATAATTATTTCCCGTAAAGTCTAGTAAAGTGCTATATAAAAAAGTGTGAATAACTTACTTTTTAAAATTTTTGGCACCCTTTAAAAAGCTCAGTTTTATCTGTTGATCCATCCATTTATCTGTCATCCATTCGTTCATCAATCCAATTGCATCTCTGGCCATTCATCTGTATGTCGTCCATCCACCAAGCTCTAAGTCTGTCCATTTATCTGTGGCTGTCCATCTATCTCTGCATCCGTATGTCATTTTTTCCATTTGTCGAACTAACAATTAACCCTCTGGAGTCCAGCGTATAATTGGCCGCTTTTTACCACTTTTGATTTTACCTTCATATTTTACTTTAAATAAATGTTTACCTTGCATTGCTTGGTTTTAATTTTTTTCAGCTTAACCTTCCCTTTGTGGATTTGCATTTTGACATACTAGTGGACCTAAAATCACACAAAAGACATCAAATACGAGTAGAAAAAGGTAATATCTTTCACTGTGAAAACCACAAATGTTTCACGAACCGTTTTCACAACTTACAATACAAATATAAATTGTAAATTTTAAAACCAGCATACAACCTTTCACAGAACACAGACTTTTTTAGCATAAAATGCAGGCATTACTTCAGGCGTTTTTTTTGTATTGGTATTTACAAAACAATGTAATGTCTCACAAATATGTTTAACAAACCAGTTTTATAACTTAGGTTGCAAACAGAAATTGTACATTTTAAAATGCTATCGCTATCTGTCTCTCGCCGTCAATCCCACAAATTTTCCTCTTCCAGTTGCAAATGCCTGTGTAAAAAGCAAATTTTTCCTGTGTCTATGACACGCACACACACACACCGAACGTGACAGTATTCCGAAAAGAGTACGTTATAAATACTTTATCAGAACTCTGGTTTCACATGGCCTATCAACACCATTTAAAAACTGATATAGTTTGAGGTGCCCACTTTCTACCCAAGTTGAAACAGCGACTCGTCGACCCTTCATTTTGCTGCCACGCCATATTTAGTCGGCAACGTGATTTTGACACGCCGGTGCGTAACTGGACTTCAGAGTGTTAATCTATCTATTCATCCATCGATATGTCTTTCATTCATTCAACCAACCGTCTAGTTGTTCATCCAATTGTCTGTCAAACTCATGGCTTAACAGGGCTGTGAGTTCTCGAGTAAAAAAATGGAAATGTGAGTTAGCAAAAGTATGGAGCCCTAAAATGACTGCATACGTTTAAAGAGAAGTGCGTAGTATCACTCAGTTGCTGTCTCTGGTTCTCTTTGCTCAGGTTCGTGCAGTTGAAAATAAAGTGGATTTCCCCACACGTCACGACTGGGACTCCTTCTTTCGAGATGCCAAGGATATGAATGAGACTCTGCCGGGAGAGAGGCCCGATACCATCCACTTAGAAGGGCTTCCGTGTCGGTGGTTTAGTCAGACAGATAGCCAGTTTCCCGACCGGCCTTCTGAAGAGGTCCTAATTGCTGTGTTCCAGGCATTTGGCAAGGTGGCGATTGTTTCTGTATAAAAGCATTTTGGGAAGTTCCTATACCTTTAATTTTTAGTTCTGAATAAAAATTTGGTCGGTGTTGTTGATCATAATCACAAAGTTTTTTTATTTATTATTCTTTGTTTTAAGGTGCGCCATGTTGACATCCCCATGCTGGATCCATACAGGGAGGAGATGCTGGACAAGAACTTCAGCACTTTTAGCTTCGGGGGTCATCTGAACTTTGAGGCCTATGTTCAGTATCAGGAATACTGCGGCTTCACCAAAGCTATGGACTCTCTGCGTGGCATGAAGCTGATGCTGAAAGGAGATGATGGAAAAGCCGTGGCCTGCAACGTTAAGGTACTGAAAACGGATCCAATCAAAACTTGATTGTCAATTTCTGTTGAGGACCCGCCTATTAACAACAATAACAATTTTTCTTTCAAAACTATAATAGAAAAGTAGTATGAAGTGTATAACGCTGTGTTTAAGATAATAGCCACTGTAACACAAGGATTACATTTTATTTTAAAACTAATGGTTTACTTTGGAATTGACATTTAAATCATTATTTTGCATCTTATTTTATTGAACTTTATGCTAATATAGTATTTCTAAAGTACCTGCTTCCGTTTGTATTTATTCATGTGTTGAAAGAACTTTAACTCTTATCAGGTTTCCAAATCAAGCACGTTCCATAAGATACTGGTTAGATGCTTGCTTGGATAAAAGAGAGCTTATAATTTATTTGATGAAGGCTCACTGAGTTATGAGTGTTGTAGTTTGCAGAGCTTGTGAAAATGTTGTTGCTGTGTAATGTTACATATACTGAGTAAAGAGTTACGAAGAGATAAAGTAGTCTGTTTTTCCTCTAAACTTTTATTTTTCTTTAAGTCTTTTTACCATTAGGTTAAAAGCAAGATTAGTGCTTAACTCCGGTTTAGCAATGTCAGTCGGTCACAAAGTAGCTTGGAGACCTTTTAAGGCAATGAGATGAGAAGCTACATCATCTGTATTTCCAAGATAACGAATGTTGGATTAAGCAAGGCTGGTAATCCAGAATCTGAAGAAGGATGAGAACAAAAACAAAGAGGCTGTCTAAAGTTAAAGTTTTTGTTTTTCTTTTGTGTATTGCAGTAAAGCTTCAGACTGATTATCGTCTTCATCTATTAGCCCTGCCAATTTGATAGCAATATATTGCCGTCAGTATTGCCCGATACCCACAGTGACCCGATACGATATCTGCTTGAATCCTACGTACTTGTATATTACTTTTGTAGAGTAAAATGTTAGAAGTAGCTTATGTATGATGCATTACTTGAGAGAGTTTACAACAATACCAAATTAGCAAACATTTTTGAGGTGATTCATGGGTTTTGCATGCTGAATGGTTCTTGTGTTTGAAGGCCGATATTGGAGATATTAGATGCAGGCTTTATCACATCAATATTGTGTCTCCATCTGATGTGTTTAATGGAGTAAAACAATTTAATATGATCATAAATTGGTGGCACAAAGACAAATCCGGCGATTTAGTTGGTCAGTCCTTTTTTTGTTTACTTCTTTAATTAGGTTACATTCGACACCAGCAAGCACCTCAGCGACACATCCATCAAGCGAAGAAACCAGGAGAGGCTGAAGCTGCTGGAGCTGGAGAGAAAGAGGGAGGAGCAGAAGCGAAAGGAGAAAGAAGAGGAGGAGCGGCGGAAGGAGGATGAGAGGTATGATGGAATTAAAATGGCCAACATATTGGGGGGAAAAAGCAGAATAATTTATTCTGCTTCAGAGATGCGGCTGTATTTATGTAGGAAGAAATATAAAGTAAAAATGTGATGGCATTAGATGGAAGAGAACAGATTAAGACAAAATTTGTTTTGCTGTTGGAGGAAAAAATGCATTTTATAACCATTAAAAACCCTGAAGAAAGGTTTGTTAATGTATGATGGGATTTTGTATGCAGATACAAGTTTTGAATTTGACATGTTTATTTCTAAGTTATTTAGCATTTAAGGAGCATGTTTGATCATCTGTGCAGGAAACAGAGGGAAATGGAAGAGGAGCAGAAGGAGAGGAAGAAAGAGGAGAGGATCCGAAAGCGAGAGCAAAAGCTGTGGGAGAGGGAGGAGAGGAGGAATCTGAAAAAGGTGAAGAGACAACAGGAGCAGGAGCAGAAGAAGCTGCAAGTCAAGATCGCCATGGAGGAGAGAAGGCTGCTGCTGGCTCAGCGCAATTTGGAATCAATACGGCTCATTGCAGAGCTACTCGCCCGAGCGAAGGTACTAAAATTACACAGTGAAACGCAGTTATTGTCCACCGGGTAGACTGTGGTTATTCAAGTGTTGAACAATGTAATTAACCTTAGAAAGGACAAAAAAAAAACTGAAAAATGGTCCATAGAGAAAGACACACATTATTTACTGAACGTATCGTATTGGCTCAGTAACGATGCATTTCCACTGTCCACCTAGGATGTATTGTGCAGTTGCTGCTGTCTTTCATTTGTACCATATTTTTTAGCATCACCTTTCATCTATGATCCTTAATTACTCTTAAGGCTCACACTCTAAAGCGACTAAAGCATCAATCAAAGCCATTTTCTTTGCAAATTGGCAGCTGTGTTATTCTCTTTTGATTTTAGACAGTGGATTGAGCAAAGCTCTGCAAAATGTTTTATAACTCAATATTTACACATCCAAGGTTGTTCTGAAGGTTGTTCAATCACTTAAAATCTAAATAAAATTGACTAAAGTTGGTGGTGGTCTTTTGACAAAATGTTAAACAGCGTACTGTACTTTCACTTTGCATTATATAAACATGAACTTTCCCATTTTTTTCTTTTCTTTTTTGTGTGTTTTTGTTTAATTTCTTCAGATGCTAAAACAGCAGCAGCAGGAGAAAGAGATGGCTGAACGCAAGGAGCAGGAGAAACTGGAGCAAGCTCGTCAGAAGGAGGAATTAGCCCGTCTACAGCAGCTAGAGGCCAGTCGCCGAAGGCAGGAGCAGGAGCTGCGGAGGGTCGAGGTCGAGAAGCAGCGAACGCTGGAGCTCCAACGCAAGGAGAACGAGCTTAGGGAAAGGCTGCTTTGCAACCTGATTAAGAAAAGCACAGCAGCAGCAGATTCACAGGACCTGGCCGGCCCTCCAACAAAACAAGCAGCTCCGGATCTTAGCGGCGCGATTCTAGGGGTTCTGGGTCGGGTCAACGGGGTGAAGACAGATGATAACAAAGAAAAGCACGTGTCTAGATCGGCTCAATCAGACGTTTTTGAGAAAAATTCAAAGGAGAGGCGGGTTAGTAAGAAGGAAGAATTTGTTCAGGCTGAAAACAGCAGAGCACGAGGGCATGAAAGGAGCTCGCACAGTCGAGGGAGAAGGAGGCGTTCCCAAAGTATGAGCAGGAGGAGGAGAAGCTCGAGCCAGCTGAGAAGAAGTCACAGGACAAGCCACACCCATCAGAGGGGAAGGAGGCGTAGCAGTAGCAGAAGCTCCAGTAGGGGTAGGAGCCTGAGCAGTGGTGGGAGGAGCTACAGCAGGGGGCGGAGCCACGGCCGTAGTCACCGCAGGTACGGTGGAAGGAGTAAAGAACACAGTCACCACAGCCGACACCACAGATACAGCAAAAGCAGGGACCGGAGCCACTCCAGAGGACGCTGAACGGAACTGAGAAACTACAACGACTGACAAATTCAGTTTCTCTGCATGAACCTGAAGTTCTCTGGTTAACTATTTTAGAAATATCTAGACAAAATAGTTACATTTTACTGGAAAGAAACTTGACACTTCAAATTCTACCAGAAACCTACCAGGTGCTTGAATCGGTTGTTGTTCATTCAAAAAAAATTTAGTTCCTGTATCATTTTCCTTGGTTAAAGACATTTTAAAACCCCCTCAATAATAAACCTAATAGGTTATTACAATCCGGTTTACTGGGACACTTAAATCTAATAAATCGAATAGTTTGGACGTTAAATAAGAGATTAATTTTCAATCTCAGCTTTGGCTAACTAAAACGCTATCCTATCAAAACCAGTGTTGATATTTAAGTTTGTCTTGAGTGTTTCTTTTATGTTGTACAAATAATTTTGCTGAAATTTGTCGCCTATTTTTTGAAAAAATCTAAAAACAAATTGGGTCATAAAACGTAAAAATAGTTTTCTTTCTAATTTAGTACTTCTTTTTTATAGCTGGTTAGTCTTCATGCGCTGCTGGATCATGACTGATTGTTTTCGTTCTGCTACAGTGGATTTGTCTCTTACAATGTTACTTCTGTACTTGAGTAGAGCACGACTGAGCTTTAAAACAAGAAACCAACACGAATGTCACATTTAAGAAAAAGCATCTGCATCTGATTTTTTTAGTTGAGTTATTGAGTTGTTTTAGTCCTGTTCAAATTAAAGTACATTTACTCAGTTTTACTTTGGAAGCGACAACATATATGCATTTCAACGCAACAGATGGGTCTCTAAAGTGGCGGCTGTTTAGAACAATGAACAAATACATCTGTGAAAGTGCGATTTCAGTCTGGCTTAACATATTTTGATGGATTCATTTTTTTTTTTTGAAACCATTTAGCGGAACTTTGGGGGGGGGCTGGATGTTTATTCCCTCCACACTGACGATGCACGGCATGGAAAAGAGATTTCTGTATGTCCGCCTGGCTGTGTCTTGCGCACACTGGAAGTTGTTCAAATAAAGGTTTCAATTTGACAAACTGTGAAACAAAAGTGTTGTTTTCTGGGACATGAATTGAATTAAAGCTTAAAATGTCATAATATTTTCAAGTATAAGTACCCACATGTATACAAACGCCACTTCACGTTGTCTTAGGACAACTAGGTAATGACGAAGCTTAAATTTAAGCTTAAACTTGCCACAGTTTAATCTTGGCTTTTCACTTTGACTCGTGCATTATACCAACTTAAATACATTTTTGAAATTCATCATAATTTCTTTTTTCTAACTCGAATGAACTCTTGACATGTACAGCATGATCCTGCCAACTCCCTACTTAGGGTTCTTAAATCCAACTCTTCTCCCCCATCTTACCAGATCACTTTCTTTTTGTCTTTGTTGTTACACTGACTTGTTTATTTCTTTCATAACTAATAATCGTCACGGAAGCAGATTCACCCATCGAAGTTGAGGCAGAGAACCATTATTTATTTATTTTTTTGCTTGGCATGTTAGTTTAGGTGGGCAGCCAAGTCTGGTAATAGTTAATATAATACTACAATAATTAGTCTAATCTCAGGGAACATGAAGTGGCTGTAGTATTAAATGTATTAGGAACAGGAACATGTGTTTCAGGTCTCATAGTCCTGCTCTCGGTTGGGGTTATATAAACTCGGTAAAAAGTGCCATGTGAATGCAGTGGGTGAGCGATTATGAACAAGAGACCAGTGTTTTCATAGAGTTGTTTCTTTGTCCCCCCGACTGAGCCCATGGTCTAATCTGGGTTATCCGGCTGTAATCAGCTTAGCCCACTGGTGCTGCTGCTGCTGCAAGGTGGGCATTTTATTTGCTTTCTGTCCGCTTCTGTCATCTACCCACACAAACATCTGCTCAGGACCGAGGCAGGACTTAGCGATAAGGTGAGCTCACCTCTTAGGGCACGAGGTGCTTGATCTTCCCAGGTGGGGATGGCTGAGCTTCGAGATGAGGCCTCCACTAAAGAGGAACCAACTACAACGGGTGCAGACATGTACCCTAGAAAAATACTGGAGTATATGGAAGGATTTCTTATCTCTAAGGTAACATTTATGTCGATGTAAAGTTTGCCTGTTTTGGTTCAATGCATGTGCACTGGCAAAAACAACAACAAAAAAACTCTATTGCTGTGTAATGTTACATAGATACTGAGTAAAGAACAAAAACTATTGAATGGTTTGTTGAGTGGCAAAAAATGTCATGCCGCTTGAAGTTTTCTTTGTAACAGCATATGTTAAGGATAACCGTAAATCACATTCATTAGATTCCATATAAAACAGCTTAATGTAGCAGTAAAATGGAAGGAAACAGATGTGTAACTTTTTATTTCCATGTCCCATGTTGATCAGTGACCATTTTTTTAACTTCATAATGGTTCAACGTGAAACTAGCTATGCATAAAATCACAACCTGGACAAATGTGAATGACGTAATAAGTTTAATGAAGTAAATCTAAGTAAAATGTTATTAGAAAAGCTAAAACCACATCTAACCAACTCTGACCTCCTTTTTTTTTTTGTCCCTGACAGAAAATAACCTGATTAATCACATCAGAGCCCTGTCTGTGTCTCCCCATCCTTGACCTAGACGGTGTTTACCTCCTGCGAGCTGGGTGTGTTTGATGTGTTGCTGACTGCCGAGCGTCCGCTGCCGGCAGAAGAGATCAGTCAGGCGGTGGGAGCCAGTCTGGACGGGACGCAGCGGCTGCTGGCTGCCTGCGCGGGCCTGCAGCTCCTAGACACATGCCAGGACAACGGAGAAGGTCGGGACACACTGTAAAATGATTCAAAGTGAGCTGCAGGTCAGATAATTTCACTGTAAATCTGGGTTTTACTCACCTGTTATGTATAATGAGTTGCAAAATTATTCATACCCCTGGGACTTTTATGCATTTTGTCACAGTAACAAATTTCTATTTCTATTATGCCATCCCTGACTTCAGACATCTTTTGCTGAAATTACAGATGGAATTCTTTGGGAGACTGAGATTTCCGTTAGTAGGTCATCTTCTGTCTTCTTTATTGGTTTTATCAAATCCATTCCACAGTTGCCAAATCTAAATATTTAGACTTGTTCCTCTTGCATCCTTTGCAGCTTTTACCTGCTTCGTTCAATGACTATCTGAACTTCTGACAAACCCTTAACATACCTTTTTAAGACGTTGTTCCTCTCTATCTTCCAAACAAGCTGGAGGGGTGTATACAAATACTTCTAACTATAGTTTTTATGTTTATTTGACTCCAATAATTGTTAAACTCCCCGAAAGGTCAAAGATATTGGTTCACACCTGCAGTTTTTGAATGAATTTTTTCCCATCTTTCATTCTCCTCTTCAGTTCTATATAGTAACACAGAGCAGTCCAGAGTCTTCCTCACCCGTTCCAGTCCTTTGTCTCTCTGCCAATCCATACAGTACAGCTCCAGGACCATCTATCTCTGCTGGCACTATCTCACAGATGCTGTTAGGTTAGTAAACTGAGTAACAGTTGCTTTTATACAAGTAGCGTACTGTATATGGTTTTATTTTTGTTTTGGGTTTTTTTCCCCCCATGAAAGTAAATTATTAATGTGTATAAGAGCATTGTCTGTCAGAATTGTATTTAAACAAACAAATTGGAGACGGCAACTATGGTTTTATTAAATCAAACAGGAAAAATATGTTTTAAAATAAACATATTAGATCAGGAACTCTTCGGTATTATGTTCATTGTGCAGGATGCTGTAGTTTTGTTTGATCAGGCTACTCCCAAATCCCTTTTCAGGAGCTTATATCACAGTTATGTAACCTATATAGAGAATAAATATATATGGCCGCGCCGTTCCAATATGCAAAAAAATATACCTGCCCTTTAAAATGTAGCACGTTTGGGACGCCTTATAAATGTCAGTATGTGTTTGGTTTGGAGTCAGAAGGAGTTTCTATGCAGCTGGAGAAAAGCTGGGGTATGATGAGGAGTAGAAGACTGGGGTTTGGTGGCACTCAGAGGGGAAAAACCAGAAACCAAAAAGAATGCAGGAAAGCTGGAGATATTTTTTAGAAAGACGAGTGGTGTTAAATATAAAGTAAATACTACAAAACTGGGGACTGGGGTTAACTTGCACCAGGACAATGACTATGCACATATAATATAATATAATACAATACAATACAATATAATACAATACATTACAATACAATAGAAGTTCTATATTGATCCCAGCAGGGAAATTACTACGCAGTTGGAGCATATAGAAAAGACAATGCACACAATTACACAATTACAACTACTGAGTAGTAGATCCAGAGCAACTTAGAAAGTAGACACAATGTTCTAGTTATTATTAATCAGACCATAAGCTATCTATAGGAAAATCCCTGATCAGAGTCAGTGGTGACAGCAAAGAGATAGAGGGAATTACAGGAGCAATTACAAGAGTAGTAGAGGGGGTATAGAGGTATGGGTAAGAGTTAGGATGGGAGATGCTCTTTGAAGAGGTGGGTCTTCAAGAGTTTCTTGAAGATAGACAGGGACGCTGCTGTTCTTGTGGCGCTTGGTAGGTCGTTTCACCATCTTGGAACAACACAAGAAAACAGTCTGGATTGTCTTAAGCGTGGTGTAGGCACTACTAGACGACAATCCATTGATGACCAGAATGTCCAAGGAATAAAGTCAGAATGTCAATTGAATTGTTTAGATCAAAACATATCTGGATGTTGGAATGGTGTTGTAAAAATCCAGACCTAAATCCACTCTTCATAAGTTTTTTTTGTTAGGGTATACTGCAGATTAATCAACATCGTTTGATATAAATGAGGCCTAAATGAGCTTGAGTATAACAAATTTAATGGGTAGTCCGTTTGGTAGTTGTTAAAGCAACCCTAAAGGTTAACTGGATTAAAATCACAAGTGTTTTACAAATACAGAAGACATTTACTGAAACCAAGAAATGGTTTTTGTATCAAGATAGGAGGCATTGTTGACTCAGTTTAGCCAGTTCGTTAGTTGGGCATTGAAGATGTGAAATGTGACAAATTCTTGTATGCTTTTCCTAATGTTGCAGCTTACTGACTGAAAGAACTGACCAAAGGTTGCACATCTAAAAAGGAACGTTACTTCCTCTTCCAACATTAGACGAACTGGTTAGAGGAGCTTTTCAAAAGTAAAAGTGTTACAAATCTAATTAATCAACTTTGCAAGTAAAAACCCCCTCCTGTTATCCATCCAATGCAGTCCATGTTATAAATTGTTTTTGTAAATGAACTTCTGTAGCTTCTTATGAAAAGCATATCCAGTAAAATGCACTATTTCAGCCACAGGTGGGCAGTGATGGGCTTTGAGAGATGCAGGTTCAGCTGGCAGTTTTTGTACTGTATGTACAGCGGACAGACATTTGCTCGCGCTTTTCAGTTTGAACTCTGCCTTTAGATGTTACTAAAAGCCAGCAGCTGACCACTGAAGTCTAAGAGAGAAAAAATTAAAAACCATCAAAGATGATTACCTTTTTTTTAGTGTCAATGTCTCTGTTATTAATTTACATTTAGTCTTCTCTCCATATTTTCTCAGAGAGGGAAGAAATCAGTATGAAAAGGCATTTGGCGTCACCTCGAGCGACCTGTTTGAAGCTCTGTACAGGTAAAAAACACTTTTCCTAGTGTTGAAAGTTCAGCCGCACAAACATAAAGATCAAACATATGTGATGTCTCCTTGATATTCTATCCTCGTATCTTTGCTTTAAGCCTATTTCCTTCAAAAAACAAACAAACAAAAAAAAAGACTTTTTGGATTCATGGGAGTCAGGAAATGTGAAACTAAATGAGACAGTTGGAGATGGGGGGGGGGGGGACATGGGCGGTGAGTTGAGGAAGCTAGAGGCAGAATGAAAAAAACAAACAACAGAAAACAACAATATCTGCTATTGTCCTAGAGGTCTGGTGTGTTTATGGCATCCGGTGGCCACAGTTTTAATGCTTCGCTGATCCGCTGGTCAGAAATTTTCAGGGGTCATCACACATGCAACACAGTGTCATAGCTAAAAGATGATGAGGCTGCCTGGGGGCCTGTTACATTAACACCAGTAGACCCAAAGGATGAGAATCCATCCAAAGTGAGACACGCAGAAGAATAAAGCACAAAAACATCCTTTCTTTTCTCTCACCAGTTCTGCACTTAAATGGGAAAAAAGGGAAATTTGAACCCTTAATGTTTCGGTATTGCTAGACATCTGAGAGACTAACATTACATTGCTTGATTTTATGAATTACTCAGTTTTTGTCTTTTTTTTCAAAACAACAATGTTATGAAAGCTGAAAATAAAAACTTTTTTTTAAAGAAAAATAAAAATCTGCTGGCTTTCCTTCCTTCCTGCTGCTGTTTGATTAGACTTCAGTCCTCTTTACTTGCAGTTGGAAATATTCTTAGTCATCCCAATGTTCAAAAAGCAGCTCACAATCTTTAATGGAAAACTGCTTCAGTGCTTCACATGAATACAAAGCAAGAATATCCACTCTATGAACCTTGTAAACAAACTGTAGCACGCCACTGCTCGGATGAGTTTGCAAATCAGCATCAAATGCATTGAAAATAATGCGCCGAACAAAGAAAATCTCAGCACCTGTGCTCAACTGATTTGATATGGAGAAGCAGTTGCTGGTGCCCATTGATTTCCCCGGCGAATACGGCGGGCAAATTAGCAAGGGAAAACAAGCACTGAAGTCATTCAATGTGTTCGCGGAGCTCTGCGGCTAGAGCGAAGGATTCAAAACCCCTAGCTGGATGACTCAGACTCCCGTTTACCCCGTCGCCATTTAACCAGTCATGTACTACAGCTGAATAATTTACAGCCAGGTTGCTTCTTTTAAAAAAAAAATGTTTTCTTCTTCTTCTTGCCACAGTTCCTAACCTTCAGAGATCAGGAAGGAGTTGGAAAGGGAAAGAGACAATCAGATGAATGTGGAATTCAAAAACATATACAGTGTTATGAAGAATAAGGCTTTAGCATAACTGTTTCTAATTTGTAAAGATTTCTACCTGTTTGTGAAAGGTGCTCTTAACATGAAACCTAAATTTAAACATTGAAATAAGATATTATGTTTCAATATAATGAAGATATTTAACCTTTTGATAGTGTGTTTTAAAAAGTTAAAAAAGCAAAATTGACAAAAAGCTAAATGTTTGTGGTGATTATTTTTGTTAAAATTTATATTTTGTGTACATTTATCCTCCCTTTTACTAATTATGGTTTATCTGTAGGTAAATGTTGATATGAAAGGAAGGCACGCGCACGTTGCCTTCCTACTCATCGTTAGATGACAAATACTTTCAAGAGTCTTTTCATGCTGGTGATGGAACAAATTAAGTGACTGAACAGTTTTAAAAACTGCACAAAATCAATTCAGTCTTGCTAACCTTGTCCATGAGAGAGTTATGGACCAATCCAGACTTGAGTTGACTGATGTTTTTTGGAGTTTTTAAACAAGACCCTGGGTAAAGGTTAACAATGTTTTTATACTAGGATGGGTTGAAAAGAGCATTTTTATGGCAAATGGTTTTTTATGATTAGTCAATATTTTCCACATTAAACCTGTTGAATCAAATATTGCTTTATGCACTGGCGTAGAGCTGTGTTGAAAAAATCAACCTTTATAGGCAGTCCCCAGAACAACGCCTTATGCAAATTCAGTCGGAAGAGGAGAAAGCATACGTAAGGAAATCTGAAGAGAGAGACAGAGGAAAGTTAAAAGACAACTTTCTGTATGCTCCAACCTCCCGAAGTTTTACAATAAAGCGGGGAAGGAGTGTAGCTTTAGCTAAGTACCTAATAACAGCCAAGTAGTAGCTATTAGTGTTGTGTCAGTTAAAATACACCATGGTTTTATGTTTCATAAAAAACAAGTAAAATCGACGTAGCCAACTGTACACAGAGCTGATCAGCATTAGCACTGAGCAATCCAATACAACTGATTATCATCAGGTACCAACATGATCTCACAAATACTTCTAATTAAATCTCACAGTGTTTAAGTTGCTTTTATTTACTGTCCTATTTTGTTGTTGCAGTCACGGGATTTAGATTATAGCTGACACTTCTCTTCGGTCTTTTCTTCTGTCTTTGCACATTCGTTGCAGTCAGAGTCTGAGGCCAAATATGACATAACTTTTTTTTTCTGGATGTCATTGTGTCATATGAAGTTGCTTTGAGTATTGGATGGCTCGAGTGCATTGCTACAGCGAAATTTAGACGAGTGGAAAGCAGTGCTACAGAAGAGAGAGGACGTGCGAGTATGTGTGGGCCCTTATTGTGGTGCTGCTTGATGAGGTGGAGATTTCTCAGTGCAGCAGCACTCACCACAGGCTCTTCTGTTCTGCCGCACCCTGTCTGTCTCACACGGACTCAAGCATGCTCACAACCCGGAGCCGTCCGCTGGGAGAAACGTTCTATATGAGGAATGTGTGTCTGTTTGCACTTCAGCCCTTGGGTGACAGTTTAGAGAAGATGATAAAGAGGCTTACGCTTCCATGAAAGGAGACATAAGTGAAAAAGGACTAATAAAACAATTTTTTTTATTTATTTTACCTCTTCATTGTTTGTCTGTTTAGGTCTGATGAGGAAATGGTGAAATTCATGCACTTGATGAACTCCATCTGGAACATCTGCGGCAGAGATGTGGTCACGGCCTTTGATCTCACGCCTTTTCATGTCATCTGTGACTTGGGAGGTAAGCTTTCCTGCATTTTCCAAGTCAAATAAACTAACTTTTTCAAGTTTGGGTTTTCAAATATGTCTTTCAATCCAATGCAGTTTTGTCATCTAACATTGAGCATTTGGGGGCGAACTGCTCCAATCTGTAAACAACATCAGTTTAATCTCTTGAGACATTGTCAAGCACAACAGTAAAGCCTCAGTTTGTAACTTATTAATAGTGCTACTGATGAATAAAACCTAAACTGCATACTTGATGTGAAAGATGAGCCACAAGCAGATATGACAGCTATAGTAGCAACCTTATCTGATTATTTTTAGAGGTTATAACCCTGAAGTGTGGGTCCATTGTAATCAGTTTCTCCATATCATCTCCCTGGTATTAAACCAAATCATTTTTAAAAGACTCCTTGTTCTTCGTCTGTCTTGATCTTGGCTAACTGTCTGCTTAAAGGGTTCAACAACTTTCTTTTCTCTTTGGACCCTCACATCGTCGGACTGATACTCATTAGTCAGCTTTTACTGCATGGTCTTGAATTAGTTATATTTTACTACAATACCTATCTTGGGTTTTAAGAACATGTGATGTTCTGTGTATGAAATGTTTGTCCAATAACATTGACTCTTAAGTCCACTCTTCAGCCAAAAATCTTATGCTTGTATTATGTACTTTTTTAATTACTTATAAAAAAAACAGAAAGTTGCTACAATTCCTTTTTTTCCAATAAATTCCAATAAATTTAGCAGAAACGGTCATAAAACTCGATGGAATGTGAGAAGATGATAACATTTATTGTTGGAATGAACTGACTGAGGACATGAAACTGAATGAAAATAAATCAGAACGGAAAGGAGGGAGAAAACAACAGAATTTAATGCAACATTGAAAACAAGGAATAAAACTAATAACTACAAGAACGTGCGGGAGGAAAAAAACTGTGGAAATAAACGGATGTACTCGAAGAACCTAAACAAGAACTGGAGGAACTGGGGGGAGAGAGATCAGCAGTGAACACGGCAGGCAGAAGGGATAAGACTGATGGGGTTAGTTGAAAGACATCAGAGGGCTTGGGGAAAAAACAGCTCAGAGGGAACACTGGAGAGACATGGAACTTCAGGGGCAGACGAGACAAGGTAGGCAGTGCAATGATCCAGTGGGGAGTGAATGAAGAAACCAGGCTTAAATACTGAGGAGAAGGAGGTGGAGCAGTGGAAAGAGGGATGTATAACAGGAAACATGTGCACCTGACAAGGAGGGACTCAGGCTGAGGGAAACAGCATTGCAGGTAACTGAGTAAATTGCGTCGTAGTTCAATGTTGAACCCTCTTTTTGTAAGTCACTTTGGATAAAAGCGTGTGCTGAATGCATAAACGTAAATATAAAAATATATAAATATATATAGCGAGAGAGAGCGGAGGAAATAGGAGGGTTCAATAAACAAAAGAAAACAATACTAACACTAAATGATATAGTAATAATAATACCTATACAAACAACAGAGGTGCTGGATAAACAAGATGAAACTACTAAAACTAGAAACAATACAGAGAACAATTACTAATAACCACAGAACCAATGAACAACAACAAAACAACACGGATCATGACAGGAACTAATGAAAAATCAATATGTCCCCGGCACTTTTAAAAAAGAAAAAAAAAGAAGAAAGTTTAATATTTTTGATGCCAATTGAGAACAAAACATGTTTCATCAATATTTAGTTTTATACCTAAATTATTCAAGGTTGGTGAGCATCACTTGTTAAGGCAAAATATAAATTATTTTGTTCCAGTTTTCTCTTTTTAGATCTACCCCTCAGATGTTTCTGCAACCTGACTTAACTTCTAGGCTAACCTTAGGCACGTAATGCATTTTAATTGAAAGAACAAAATAAACACACAAGACGGACAAGAGTGGACAAAGAGATATCCTACCACGATACAATGTCCACAAAAGAAAAGAAAAAGCGATAATAAACTCTCAAGCTAAAGAAATCCAAATAGTCTAACAATTCATCCAGTGAGGAGTCAGCAGAAACTTAAAGACCTAATAAACAAGCTCCCTACAGAATAATTTAAACGTGTTTCAGCCCATTCTGACTGTAATTTTACCACAGTGGTGATTGGTTATTTCCTGATCGAAAGTGCATTTCAAAGCCTAAAAGTCTGGTAGCCTTCAGAGAGATATCTGCTCCATGATTAGCTAGCAAGTATTATTATTGTTTAGATAATCATTAAGTAATTTACTGAGTAGATACACATCAAAATTTTGGATAGAAGAAAATCAAAAATAACATTACATGATTTGGCTTCGTGTATTTCGTGGGTGGGATTTGAAAAGGCTTTAGAAAAAGGTTTTAAGATTATCTGCATTGAAAAATATTAAAACACCACTTCCGTTGTATTTATGGTTCATAACTCAATATTTATTGATTATGTGGCTCTTAAGTATGTTGATATGTGCACAATAAAGTCTGACCTGTGTTCTTTAACAAGGAAAAGCTCGAACTGAGCTGAGCTGAATGTTATGCGGAATCTTTAAGAAAATCTATTAATTTCCTCCCCAGAATATGTATAAATAACTTTTCTTTTAAATTTGACTGTTTTTTATTGATGATTCAGATAAACAATCTAAGTTTTTTTTTCTTCAATGTCAGAAGAGACATTTGCAACAATTACATGAACCACAGTTAAATGTAACTTGATTGTTGAAGTATAACTGAGGGCTTTGTTCTCTTGTCTCCTGCTCCTTTTGTCCTTTTGTCAATTTATCTCTAAAAGTATCTTTGAAGAGTGGGTTCACATAACAAGCAAATGGGACACAGACAAAAACGTTCGGGGAGTGCAAAGATTAAACAGAGATGTCATAAATGATGGAGACCACAGATTCTAATGAACCGCAGAGCACAATTGGAGAATGGAGAACGTGATGAAACCTAGAATAGCCTTCATAAGACAGATAATTGGCTTTTCTTTTTTCCTTTTTTATTCCTGACTAATTCTGTTCAAGTGAATTTAACAGATGAACACTGACTCCAGTCATGCTCTGACAAGATAACAAAGACTTGTGAAAAAAGTGTCTCCAAATGTGAATGCTTAATATGTAGCTTTGTTCACCTACTCAAAGATGGCCTTTACTTTAACCTTAACACAGGTAACAATCCATACAACATTCCTTTGTGTTATAAAGGTGTCTCATCAGCATATCCCATTTCTGCAGTCTGTCCACAGGTGGGCCACATGTAGCATGTCCTACCTTAGCTGACCGCATAGGGGAGCTGTGGAGTTACAAAAACAATACATCACATCGATCAATGCCTTTCTGCTGTGTGACTTTGTCCACACTAGGCTGTCTGTCCATGCTTATGCATGAAGCTGCATATCCAAAAAGTGTAAGCATTTGAGCATCAGGATGGTGAAGGTCATGACGGCAGAGGCCCAAATAGGCCATGTCTCTCACACGGCATCTGTTGAGCCCGTGCACACCTGCTGCTCTCAGACCCTGCCAACGAGATGATTGGGTCCCTCCTGTGAATATCCATCCATCCATTTATCCGTACAGTGTGGAACGATCATGCAGTGACAAATGCCCAAGGTTAAATTTGTGTTTCATGGCCTCTGCACATTATTTAGGGTCACCCTGCAGATACAAATCATTCTACATTTTTCAAGATGCAGTGAGTAAAAACAGAAATATTGAAGCTTCTTGATGATGTATAAAAACATTTTTTCATACTACAGACATAAACGTAAGTGTGTTTTGGGAGGATTTCATGTAACACTACTAAAGTGAAAGAAAAAATGTATTAAATGTGTGGCATCAATAAAATGAAATGCCACACATAAATCAAAAATATATCCATATGCAGCTTAAAATCAAATGCAGTATGCGGAGATCACTTAATTACTAAAAGGGAGTGCTACTGTCTGCAGTTTAAGCTCAGTATTATTATATTGAAGGACTCAGGGGATAATTTGAGAATATTCTGTGAGCTAACAGCTTCTGAAAGATCAATGAACAGATAAGTTATGTAGAAGTTTAAAACATGGCTGGGTCATAAAACAATACTCCAAGCGTATTGCACAACTTTAAAACTACGAAAACACCCTAAACTAACAGGCCAGGCAAGAAGAGCAATAAGCAGAAGTGGTCCAGAGTAAATCCGGAGGAGCTGAAGAAATCCGCAGGTATGAGAATAAGCTGACAGAACATTTGCAAGTTGTGTTATACTACCAACAACAAAGTTCAAAAACATTTCATTCAAAGTCCCCATTTATAGATGACCACAAACCAAAATCCAAATCCCCACAAAAAAACCCCCAAAAAACAATTCGCACAGTGAATTCTTGAAACCTGCAGGCAGCAACAACATGCTGTGAGGATGCTTTTCTCTAGCAGCAACAGGGATGCTGGTTGGGGCTGAAAGGAAACCGGTGGAAATGAATACAGGAGGAAGAGAAATCTGTAGGAGCTGTTAAACACTTTAGAATCAGGCAGAGGTTCAATTTCCAGCTGGATACCAACCTAACAACCTACATTTAAAGCCACAATACAATAGTTCACCTCATTGTTTGTTACATTTACATTTATGCATATGCGGACACATTTTACAAATTTTAAGTTACCCTTTGAAGAAGATTTAGCATTAAGGATATGTCATTCGCCTACAAGTAATGTATGACTATGAACCCAGTCCAAAAATCAATTTGGAGTAAATTGAATTTGCTTAATACATTTAAGAATAGTTTAATATAGTTTAAAAGTATGTTTTAAATATGAAGGCTTACCTTCATACCTTCCTAAAGTTGCTTTTAACTTGAATTAATTAGGTCAGTGGGAAAAACTAACCAACAAATGAAACAAATATACATTTAAATGAAACAAAATACGTAAAAGTTCGTGCGGCAATGCTGCTGCAAAACACTCCACAAGCATAGACTTAATCCAGATATGAAGTTGAAACCCTGACGGTATTGGATGTGATACTTCAAGGCTGCCAGGTTAGCTGAAAAGTGTGCTGCGCGTCTGATTTCTTTCCTCTTTGATTCTCCTCCTCCGCTGACCCCCTATTTGATGTGAGCGCTACCTGTCTACAGAAAAGAAAAAGTGAGAGCCGATATAGTAGAAGCAGGTCACGTTAGAGGATAGCTGGGAGGAAAACCTGCCCTGTATGCACACACATAGACAAACACACAGTGGCCCATCTGACTGGGTTTTATAGGTCTGTCAAAGTGACATCCTTTGAAGCTTTACTCTGTCTCACTGCAACACTCCCCCCCTCGGATGTACTGACTATTGTTATTTTTATAGATTTCAATTTTTTTTCAGGTTTGAATGCCTCTCACTTCAGTTTCCAAACTCCACTCAAGTAACCTCAGTGACAACACTGTACTTTCACAGAATGCGGCATGTCGACCACAGGTAGACAGCAGCTCCATCGATCAAGGCCTTAACTTTACATTTACTTACACATGGAAAATATCACATTAAATATATAGTGTGTTTTGTTCGAGCTTGTCCCTTCTTGAAGTTCCCCGGCTGTAGAATTGCAAACATGAGTGTTAAGGTCTGAACAAGTCTGACAGGATGACTATAGATACAACGTCTGAGTCCCTGTTGTGCAGTAGTTATTACCTAAGTGGCTCAGCGAATGACAACTGGGGAATTAGTGACAGAGTGATATGCAGTATGAGCTTCATAATGAAGCTGGAGACTGGATGATGTGGTACAGAGAGGATTTCATACATCAGAATATGATAGGTGTCAGAGTATACAGTGTCTTTTATCGTGAAACACTGTGGTACTGATAAATTTTTCAAATGTGCTATGATCTGATTAGGATATCTGCATATAAATCAATTGTAAAACGTGTTTCTCTACAAATATACTGTATGACATTATGAGACATCTCTTGATATGCAATGAAAAAGATTTCTGTAAAATGAAATCTCTAGAAAACAAGCAATTAAAACCTCACTTGCATGGTTCAGTACCATGGAGTCTGATTAGTAGTTGGATTGATGGACCTGGACCTGATATCCAATTCCAAAATTAATGTCATGTTCTAGAACCTAGGTTAGACTGGATTGGGCCTATGTCCACATATCAGATTATTATCGTCATAAACCGTTTTATTAAATAGATAATGCATAATGCTTTATTGAAAAAACATTGTTAATATGAGATAGAGAAGGTAGTAGCTAATCTTTCTCTCTTTTATTTTTGTATTCATGAAGTTAAAGCCCGGACACTTGAAACAGGTGTTGCTAATTAAAATGTTCAGAAATTTATACAAATTGTACATTACAAAGATATTTTACCTACCTATCCAACACAAATGTTAGATTTTAGATTTATGTTAAAAAAAAAGTTTACCTTTAAAAAAATTGTACAAGATGTTTGTATGTTTAGGTTTTATGTGAATCTTTTTACAGTTTAAAACCAATGTCCTTCAGTCAAGGTTAACACATGTTTGTGCTTTTTTGAAATGTAGTCTCATTACAATTAAATGTCATTAGGATTAGTTTTAGACATATAAACTACTAACAATGCATAAAAATAACATCCTCTTTCAACATTTCGGTAATCTATCTCTGCAAGATTAGCATTAATCTTGCATAGACCTCATCCACATGAAAGCAGCAAGATGAATACAAATCATCCTAATAAATAATGGGTTACACCTGAAAGCATCACACGGCCTTGCGTGATGTGAAGATCCACTTTGTTTTTAATGGTTACTTGTTTATTGTTCCATGACTACATGTAATTTTATCGTTCTCTACAGGCTGCAGCGGAGCATTAGCCAAGCAATGCACGTTGGCCTACCCAGAATGCACTGTGACAATCTTTGACCTCCCAAAGGTGGTGCGTGTATCGGGGGAACACTTTGTCACAGATGCTGACCAGAGGATCAGCTTCCTTGAGGGTACCATTATTACAACTCTTAATTCTCCTAACAATCATGTAACTACTAAAGGTGCAACTGCTTGAACATATATGTGTTGCCAAAGCAGAAGTACAAAAGCAATGCTCTTATTTTACTTTTCATTAATATTGGCTGTATAATTTGACTTTTTGTGTTTAAACACAGATAAATAATAAGCACAGATAAACATTAAGAAATGTTTTAAAAGTTAATACAGAACCTAGCACAATAAAGTCAAGGATTTAAAACAGAATTGAGCGAAATTTGTAATTTATAAGAGGTGCTTTATTGTTCAAATGAAGTGTGATCAAACCTTACTTAAGTATAAGATTCGGCGACAGACTAAAAAATTAGAATAGCATCAAATAGATGTTTTTGTATCAGCATTTCTTTGAGAAAATCCTTCCTTTGGGTCTCATCAAACAATTCTGTAAAAAACACATTTCATCAGAGATTATTGCTCAGGCTGCACAGTGTCGCAGTGGGTAGCAAGAAAGCTCTGGGTTCAATTCCACCTTGGGTCATGGGTCTTTCTGCAAGAAGTTTGCATGTTCTCACATTTCATGCCTGGGTTCTCTCCGGGTACTCCTCTTCCTCCCACAGTCCAAAATCATGACTGTTAGGCTAAATTGGGCACTGTAAATTGTCCTTAGGTGTGAGTGTGCGTATGAGTGATTGTTTGTCCTGTATGTTTCTGTGTTGCCCTGCGATGGACTGGCGACCTGTCCAGGGTGTACCCCTACCTCTCGCCCATTGTAAGCTGGAGATAGGTGTCAGCAGACCCACCCGACCCCAATAGGGACAACGGTGTATAGAAAATGGATGGATTAATGGATTATTGCTCAGTTTTACTAGAAAATGGGTAGAAAAACATTGTCAAATATATGAGATGTGTTCATTTAGCCTTAACAAGAAGTAGTTCTATGTTCAGACAAGCTAGTTTAAAATGAATTAATGCTTTTTCAAAGTTCATCAACTAAATATCCTAACCAACGTTTATAGACTAACTTGAATTAGATCTTTCCAAAATGTATGAACAGTAAGTAACTACAAATTAGCTTACGGATGATTGTAATGGCTAGCATCCAGTTTGTTTTACATTGTTGTGACAGTGTTTGCTTACACAAACTTTATTCATTAAGGGCTAAATTCACTAAACACCCGCTCTCATTCACATTTTTCCAACTGTTTCATCAACAGAAACAAAGTATTTTTTACTATCAAGTCAGTACAGACTGGAAGGGCTTTTACTTTTCATTTTTTTAATAAACTATTTATGCAAAATTAGAAATTCATACTTCAACACTGAAAACCTGCCAAATACTAAAAGGTTAGAATAATATTACACCTATAATTTCCAAATAAAGTTAGGTCATTAATGACAACAGAATTCCCTTTTCATAAAAGGTTAACCTCATTTTAAGATAAAAAGCCTTAAAAAAAACGTTAATCTTAAAATTTAAGTGTACATTGATGGTCAGACGCAAAAGTTTAAAGTTTGCTCTTTTCTGCACATCTTTTCCTCATTTTCCGGAAAACAAACAAAAATTTAATGAACCGATTCGCATAAAATTGCAGAAAACATCATTTTGTATTTCCGTTACCGTGACAATATTTTAAGTAAAAAGAAAAGAGGAGATTCTGACCACATCATACATATTTGAACTGACTCAAACAAGGGGCCGTGAAAAATGGCAAAACATCCCAACATAAACAGATGCATAGTTGATCTCTTTTGCACTGAAAGGAGCTGAATGTGAAACATGATCGTTAATAACATGATCGTTTTCAAAACTGTGTGAAGAAAACTGCATTCTTGAGTGACTGCAATCTAAACTGGTCATACATTTTAAATTACATTTCATTGCCAAGCAATGCAAACATTTCTCTTGTTTACAGTACGTATAGTTATGACGCATCACGTCTAATCCAGTCCTTGCTACACAAAGTTTTTATGCCATGTCTTCAATTTGGTTTTTCACTGTAGCTCAAAACACAAAACGAAATCCCTGATATTGGCAGCCATTAACCTAATTATTCCCTTGACAGACTCCCGTTAGACTAAAATCACTGTATACAAAACTATCAGTTTGTGCCTCACACTTGCTTCGTTTCGTTGCTCCTCACCTGCAGCAGCTGCAAGAATCACAGCAGCAAATAAACTTGACGACCTGCAGAGAAAGTCGATTCCTTCCTGTCCTGCCATGTGACGGCTGAAGCCCTCTAAATTTATTCAATTTCAGCATTAGCAATATGATGAAAAAAGAAATAATAGAAGTGGTGAAAAGAAACGACTGACTCACCAAACAAGCCGGATTTCCCTTTTCCCACTAAAAGAGTAATCAGCTACAACTAAATGTATGACACAGGCTGGAAATATGAAGTAATCAATCTGGGTCAAAAGCATTTAAGACTAATTTAATTGCAATGGACTTCAACCATTTGTAGCAATTACATTTAAGCATGTAAATAACTAATCGAGTCACATCAGATTTATTAAAGGCTTGTCAACAGAATTAATAATTACACAAAATAATTAATTCAGAAAAAGGGGGAAGCCTGTGAACCAGTTAAGGCTGCCCAGTTTGAGTCCTCGGCATCGCTTGCATTACATGGTGGTCACACAAAATAGTCCACCTGTGCCTCTTGATTCTTTTACATATATGAGCCGCATCACACTTTACCTGGACGAGTCTGTGAGAGAAGCTGTAACTGCTGCTCTCTTACTGCATCCATAAATCTCAGTTAATGGGAGAAAATATTGGGTAGTCATTCAAATTTCTATATATTTAAAGTATTTGCGGCTCTTTTTTCAGGGGACTTCTTCAAGGACACTCTGCCAGCTGCAGATCTCTATATTCTTGCCAGAATCCTCCACGACTGGACAGATGAGCGCTGCATAGAGCTCCTCTGCAAAATCTATAAAGCCTGTAAACCAGGTTTGTATGTATATGTCTGTGTGTCCTTTGGTGTGTGTCTGGGTGTGAAAGGAATAAAGGATTTTTTTTTTCTTTTTTTCTTTTGATAGAAATGAGATCACAGATTGTACCCCATAATGCAGCTGATCCCAGGAAAGCCTGACCTTCTGGCTTTGATGAAAGTCAGACTGCAGAGACAAAAAACAGACAATATAAAAGAATGGTGCATAAAGGAGGGTGGAGACAGCAGATAAAAAAAAATGTTATCAGCCATTACTATTAAATCAATATCATAATATCATCCTGAATATGTGACCACATTATTAGGAGAGAGTAAACAGAGTCTACCTGTGTGTCATTTATTCTCAGTATTAGGGACTTCAGAGTTGGTTAGGAAACCTTAGAGAATAAACAGAAGGATGAAGATCAAAGGATAGGGCAGATGTGGTGGCATGGCAGCAATTTTTTTCATGTATTAGAATGAAATAGACAATTTGCTGACCCAAATCCAATGGGATACAGGTTTATGACAGATAATATCCAGATTTTTTGAGTCTAGATTTGGAAACCTGGAGATTCACTAGAGAATTTGTGGGTCAATATTAATTAATTAATTCGTGGGGGAGTGAGACCAAATCTTCACCAAGAATCTCATTCTTTCATAAAAATATTAAATCTTTTGTCTTGATGTTTCACAAAGTAAAAAATTTAAGTTTATTGTTGTGATGAAATGACGTGATAAATGTCTAAAGGGGCTTAAATACGTTTGAAACATCCTATCCTATTATAATTAATTTAACACATTGCTTGTATCTGATGCAGGAGGTGCCGTGCTGCTGGTCGAGGCGCTGCTGAACGAAGATGGGTCTGGCCCACTGACAGCGCAGCTCTACTCCCTGAACATGCTGGTGCAGACGGAGGGCAGAGAGAGGACAGGCACTCAGTATGCTGGCCTGCTGACCGCCAGCGGCTTCACCGACATCCAGCACCGCCTCACTGGGAAAATCTATGATACTGTTCTGGGTCACAAAAACAAAACAAAAAAGACATGAGAGGTAAAGAAAAATGATGGATGCGGTAAAATAAATGGTCAGTATCTAAAGTAAAAAAAAAAAAAAACTTGTGTTCAGTTTCGTTTGAGCTCCAGTCTCCTCTACTGGCATGTCCTGGTTTATATGAGCAGCAAAGAGGTTTAAAATGACTGAACATGTATTAATATAGGTAAAGAATCCAAGTTGTTCCTTTTTTTGTGATAACATCTTATTAACCTGCTCGAAGGTTACTTAAATTTGTACCTGTAGCAAAGTATACAAAAATATACAATACGTTCTCCAATGTTTTATAGTCAATGTATAATATTCACCATTTATGTATTTAAGGATGTGTATTATCATATAATTTATGGTTATCATGATACATTTCTTGTCATGATAAGAATTGTGATCTATCGTCACAATGATAGTTTAGAAGTAGTGATGATGGAAATCTTCCTAAAACTAGCAAAATTGTTATTTTGTCAATGTTTGTGTCATTGGAGCATTCATAAAATTAAAAACAATATTATGAAATGTAGATACTATGTGCAGTTTAGTGATAAAATGGCATTTCTTTATGTAAACAAAGCGCTAAAGCAACTTATTATGAATCTGTCTATGAATATGTTGGTTGTTTTTTTTCTTCTAGGAGCAGTGTTTGTGTTATTATTACTTAACTGTTATTGTGATAGTACCAGTTTTTTATCTAATTTTAATCAAAAATTTCTTTCGATTATAAAATATAAATCAAAGAATAATACATCAGTATGATAGATGCCAAGATAGGTACACAAGTGAACATTTATACTAAAAAAGTGCCTTTTGAGCCAGAGCATGTGAAAATTATAAAATATTAAAAAAATATAAAAATTATGTTCTCGACAGATGTATCTGGATCTAGAACCATCCCAAGATTATTAAAATAAATAGAAAAAATGTATTTATCAAAATTTGGTCCATGAGGAACACTGTCTCCACATCAAGAGCCATAGATTGTCACCCTCGGCATCAAAATGCATTTAAAAGAAATGAAAAGACTCCAAAGCCTGTTGAAAAGCAACTCGGTTTGTGGTGCAGCCTCCGAGAGATCCCCTGAGAAAAATGCTGGGGACTCAAATCAATCTTTATCTTTTTCCTTTCGGGTTATTACACCAGCCATAAGCTAAATCACACTTTAACTAAGTATTAAGGCAGATGTCAGCTGAACAAGGAATAATCTTAAGAATGTTCTTTTGGCTGTAGTTTGGATTACGGAAGAGCCAAACTCACTCCTGTTGCCAGGCAACATTTTCAAAGGTTTTTTCCCTAATATTCTGTCTATCTTCCTCAAGATGCCAAAGTAAGCAGGCTGCAGCAGATGTTAGAAATATTTCAAGGTGTTACAGCCCTGGTTTGATTTAAACCCCCAAAGTAACCTTAAAAACAAAGTGATTAGAAAACAAAGTGCATCGTTTATCAGTCACATCCATACCTGAAATAGAGCTCATTTATCTCCGTTACAATCATGCAGAAACCACAATTATATCCTTAAACACCCAAATTAGTCCTTAGAAATCAAAGGATTGTACATGTTATGTTTAAATGTGTTGTTAAATGTATTTTGATAATAAGAAACTGTGTTCTTGATGTAGTAAAACCACATGATGAACTTCATAAATGGGAATAATGGTATATCAGCAAAACATATGTCTATAAGAAAGAGAACGATAACAAGACATAGTTTCAGAAAATCTTGTGGTGTTAAAATGGAAAAAGTGATGCGTATCTGTCTGCAATTGTTGCTGCAATTCTTGCTTCAAACACTGCAGGACTTACAGTTCTCCCAAAATGATTTTCATTGTGCATTTTGTAGACAGCATCACTGCTGCGTTTCAGTCTGTTCTTTAGACGAACAAAGAGGTTTTGAAACTCCTCCAAAACCAATAAGTTTCCTGTTTTAATAGTTTTCAAAATGGTTTTAGATTGCATTTGATTATACCAGGTTCAAAATCTAAACCGTGTCGTTTCGTTTTAGCGAAATTTTACAATTCCACTGTGTAGCAATAATTTTTTTTTAAAACACAATTTTTAATTCATGAACCAATATTAATCATATATAAAACCACAAAAAGGAGAACACTTCTCCTAAATAGGTGTAGGATTAGACAAGGATGCACGAATACATGCTGGTTAGTGAAACCTGGTCTAGAATTATTCTGTTCGGATTGCACATTTAAAAATAATTTACGTTTTTATGAAATGTTTAGTTCAATTGCAAAATGTTCAACTCTAAAAATGATACATTGTTTCTTGGATTTTCTAAAAGTCAACATAATTAGACGAGTTGACATATTAGTAAATGGCTGTGCAAAGCTACTACAGAGTATATATTTTTTGTCCTACAAAAAGGTTTAATGAATCGTCTCTCTCTTGGACGAAATTTTGATGTGTTTTAACAAAAATAAGCATGTTTTCTCGTAGTTTTTCCAGGTTTCAATTGTTACTTTTAAGTTTAATGGTTCCTTTTTTGGTCTGACTGGTTATTAAGCATGTAGCAAAACATTATCATGTTTTTCTTAATCCTGTGTGCCTATTTGCACCAATTACCCCCCATCTCTGTGTTACTTGTGGCATATTCGCACAGGATGAACAAAGTCTGCATTTTAATTGAATTTACTGACAATAAGACCGGATATGATGCAAAAGGTGTTGTAACATCAGTGGAGTGACAGTGGAGACAGCCAATCACACAAGAGATCCAAACAAAAGAGAGCCAATCAAGTGCTGGTGAGCGGTCTAAACTCATAGAAGCCGGCTTCAGCTTGAGCAGTTGTTTTCCGCTTGGTCCTAGTGCTGAAAATTTCGGTGTAAAAAAGGTACAGGGGACCAATCGGACATTTGAAAAAGTGCAGGGGACATGTACCCTGTGCTACCCCCCACCCCACCCCCAAAATTATGTCCGTACGTGGACTCTCTTTATATCTTCGTACAACCCCAGAGCTAGATGAATTTTTCAGAAAGAATGAAAAAATGAAAGGGTGTCAATTAAAGCACTTACCTTCATGCCTGAGATTTTTAATAATCGCCTGGATGAAGAAGTAGTAATAACAAGAATTTGCTTCACAAGATAGACTTTGATGAGAAATATTTTGGCTCTTAAATTTTGGTGACATTTCATATCCCGTCAACTACCAAGTGTAACCCATTTTAATAGATGAGGTCAACTTCCATCAGAAATTGCACTGGGCTGTCACTGCGTCACTGAAATAATCAAATCATTTCAATATTATCAATTGTTATGATGCAACACGCAAGCCTGTGTCTGAACTTTGTTGTGTGTTGTTCCTCACAGCCTGCATTTCACAGATTGTCTCTGTGTTGTGTCTTATTTGTGAAAACGGACATGACTTAATGAATCTTCTTAACAAAAGAGGGTTCGATCTTTAATTTCACTGCCACTCTTGTCTGTCAGGCCCTTGTGTGCAGAGCACAGATGCCGAATCGTCCTTTTGTCGCAAAATGCCGCCCCTCCTTTTGCTCCGACTCAGATGTGTTTCGATTGGCACCAGTTTTCAATGGAAATAGTGAGCCTGATAGACAGTTTTAGAATTCATGCGAGTGTTTAATAACATGGTTTTCGTTTTCGTTGCACTGATACCATCTGTCATTAAGTTTTGCAGGAAAAAAAGCTGTCATTATCATTCGTAGCTAAAAAAATATTATTATAAGCTGTCTAAAACCAATAGTAATCACAGTTTTATTTCCTTCAATTGAGTGCCTTACCCCTTATCACATTCCTTTTTTTACTCTTCATATTTGTTACTAATCAGGCTCCAGAAAGCTAAAAATGAAACATATGTCAAGTTTGTGTGGAGAAATACTGAGTGTGTCTAGGAATATACAGCTCTTCTTGTCAGGGCCCTATCCATCCATCCATCCATCCATCCATCCATCCATCCATCCATCCATCCATATTTCTATATTTCTGTATGGTTGTATGGTTTTGATTTAACGAGTTTATTTAAATGTGTGACTTTTTATTTAATTTGTCCTAATTCTTAAATTCTGTCTGTCTGTCTGTCTGTCTGTCTGTCTGTCTGTCTGTCTGTCTGTCTGTCTGTCTGTCTGTCTGTCTGTCTGTCTGTCTGTCTGTCAGTCTGTCAGTCTGTCCTTTAACATTTGTGCCCCTTTGGAAATATTATATTAATACAGTGCTTGAGAAAATAAAAATCTTATCCTTTGTTTTTCTTGCCAACATCTTTAAATATGAAAGCAATTTATTTTTCTATATTGGTTGAAAGATAATTCTTAGACCAACCTTTACCAATGTGAAAAGTAACACTTACACACATGTTTATCAAAATAGATCTCTCAGTCAGATGCGAAGCCATTTCTAAAGCTTTAGTGCGGTTCCCACAGTAAAAGTCATTATCTATGTATTGGGAAAACATAATAATAGTGATGTTTTTTCCCCCAGAACTGGCTCATGTAGTAATAAGATTATTTCCGAAAAGAGTTCATAAAACAGTATTCCCATAAGCTTAGAGCTTGGAATCAATAGGCATTTTTACTTTTAAACAGATATGTTCATAAACCTGTACAAATATAATGTTTAAATGTAAAATAAAAGTAACCTATGAGATTTTAGACATAGAGAAAACCTTTTCGATTTCTTAAAAATAAATAAACAAACAAACAAACAAAAAACAGTGTTTATTTTTAGGCATGAATTATTTTTCTTATTTAGAAAGAAATCAAATAGTTTTTATAACTTTGAGTATCAACATTATTAAAGTTATTTTGTTGTTTAAATCTCTACCGTATGTATTCATAATTTGTTTTGCAGAAACCTGATAAGACGAAGAAAATGTTTTGGTTAAAATATTGGAATATTGGTTTATAGGAAGGAAAAGCTAAATGGTGAACATGATTGAGTGTTAATTTGAATTGACATGAAGTTTATTAGCTTATTGACAACCTTATACTGAATGCAGACAAGATTTACCTTAGTAGCATCCCTGCCTGTAGGACTTACTAGAAACATATTCAGTTTTTCTTTACATTTATTATCTCTGCAAGGCAATTTTTTTCCTGGCAGGAAAAGGGAAAAGCGGAGGTGTAGTAAGTGCTGGGTCTATAATTTTGTTTCCTCAGCAAAATCAGAGGCAGAATGGTAAATTTTCTCTTTAAAGTAAGTTCTCCCCACTATTCTTCCATGATTTAGACCCTGGTCAATGTTCTCCAATTTGGCACACAACGGTGCCTACATTTGTCCTCTCTCACTCTACTTTTAAGTTCTATTTACTGCTGCATCTCACAAGGCTATTATTGTTCCTATCTAGTGTTCAACCTGAGTGGGTTTTATGGATGCTTCTAGGAACTTGGAGAGCAGGGGGACAGCATTTTTAATTATTTTAAATTTCTAACCACTCCAATGGCAAAGAAACACTTCTGGTTTTAGGTGTAGATCATCATTTTGGAGGAACAAGACTCCCAAGATTAAAATTAAATAAATAACTAAAGAAATGGGGCTAACACTTACAAAGAAGAACTCTAAACAGCGATACTGTAATAGAATATGACATTACTAAGTGCTTATACTTTGTGTTTAAGTTAAAGCTAAGAATAAAAATGTGAAAATCTTAGCTTGTCACTTGTCATTGACCAAAAAAAATTTGAAAACATTGTGTTATTTACAATATGCCAACTTTTATATATTTATGCATTCACTTTTAATTTTTTTGCAATTTTGGCTTTCCATGTGGGATGTTATTGTCATAATAACTGAAGTTAAACAATTCTGTGAAAAAAGGCACACTCACACACACACAAATAATATATATATGTGTTTATGAATTTAATCTGAATACTTCATATCTTCGTTCTGAAGAAAAGATAAAAAGCCAAACTGATAAAAACATGAAATCTCGGGATAATCTTTTAATTATGGCAGAGTAATTAAAATGTACGACTTGCGGCGATGTGCGAGTACATTTATGTGTCTGTGTGGCTCCTTATGCACCCCTATG
>JAVLVB010000802.1:2938222-2950759 GCA_032876305.1 Orestias chungarensis
GTGTGTGTGTGTGTGTGTGTGTGTGTGTGTGTGTGTGTGTGTGTGTGTGTGTGTGTGTGTGTGTGTGTGTGTGTGTGTGTGTGTGTGCGCCACTGCGTAACATTTGTCTATCTAAATCTGCTCCACAAGTCAGGCGGCCTCCTTCCCCCGAGCTCGAGGATGCCACTTTAAGATAACAACTGCAGTGCATTATGGGGGGGAACATATTCGGTTTATGCCCGGGACTGCATGTACTTGTTTGTGTGTTTGTGCTTATAGGAGCTGTTGTTTTCTTTGGTGATGTAGCTTGTAGTTATGTTTTTCACTCCCCCTTAAAGTTTTCAGGGGAGAATGGAGAGTTAATACCTGCTTTTCTTTCTTATTTCAAGCTCCACTGGAAACAAATCTTGTTTTTTCATTTTGTTCCTTACTTTAAAAGGGAATTAATAACTTGAAAACCCTGTGATTATTTTTCCAGCTCATGGGATTAATATGATGTAATGGATGTATGAGAATGTGACAATGTTCTTGCAAATTTTGAATTTTGAAACGGAGAAAGGGTTTCTTTGATTACAAACTTCAAATACAATCACACATCAATGTTTAGCTCTTTAACGCAAATAAAATCCAATCTAATGAAAAAAAAAAGAATTGAAACTTTTTTTTTTTTTTTTTTCCACAAAAGATAAGGTTTATTATATCTCTAAAGAGTTCCTGGAGAATCTTGACATTAATTTGGTGTGATCAGTTCACACCATAGAAACCAGAACATGCAGCTACAGTCTATAAGAAATATTCCCAGAGTTTATTTCAATGTGAAGACATCTGCTTAATTCTGCCTGCTGTTAGCTTGCATTCTCTGTTTTTTAATGCGACTAATAAACTGCTTAGTGAAATTGCCAACAGAGCAAAATGGTGGGCCTTTCTAAATGTAACGATAAGACATAATTCCCCTCTCTTTTTGTCACAAATTGTTTTATCTTGACATTCTCTATATTTCTAAGTTTGTTTTTTTCTGTTTTAGAGTTTACTAGATAATGTGTTGTTTAATTGTTGCCTTTCCTAAGAGTCTCAGCATGCTGCTCTGCCCAGCTGTATCTCATCTGCTCATTAGCTCACCTGTCTTACATTCCAGACATCAAACCCCTGAGCATAAATAGATCTCGATATCCTCAGTCACTGTTGGTGGCTCCAGACTCTTTTGTTGTTTGTCGTTAAACCTAGCTCTCAATAGTACTTCTAGCTCATATCTCGATGTTAAGTTACTCAACAACAAAAATTATGATAATTTGCTTTAGATATACCTAGAAGACACTTAAATTAACAAAGCAACGAGCACAGGGTCTAATTCAGTTTTGACCTAGACCTACACATGAAAATTCATAATAAAAAAAATGCTCTGCGAATTACTGCTACATGGCTTGATAGCGAGCAGCTTGCATAAAATGACAATGTATCAGCAACAGGGATCAAAAGTTCAAAAGTTAAAAATGTAATCAATCAAATAATGTCTAACATTTTTTGTTTTCATTAAAAGGTTTCAATGTTAACATGGCAATTCCTGTATTGTCTTATGAACCTAGTGTTAAGTTTTGCAGTGCAAAAATCTACTTCTATCTATTTACTTACTATATCATACAAGGGCTTTGAAGTTAGCAGAAACCCAGTGTACTTATGTCTATAAACTTTAACCATTTAACGGTTGAGTACAATACGCAACTTTCTGAGATATTTTTTCAAAACTTTAAAATGAAATATATATTTATGTATACTGACCATACTTAGTTTCAGCAGGCAGAGGGTAAACTAAAAGAAACGTCTGGCATGCTAGAACACTATTCTCTTGTAAAAACTGGCTGTTGAAAAAAGATCGAAAACCAGCTGATGTGATGAAAGTGATCACCTCAATAGAAGCTTGCAGGCAAAGTGAAGATGAGGTAAGAGATCTGTGTCTTTTTCATCAGAACGCCGGTTAGGGGGTTTTCACTCACGCACACACACACACACACACACACTGGCACACATCCATAATGTCTCACAACTCAATAAAAGTGTCTGTACCCTTTAAACTGTACTTTGTCACTTCCAAACACCTCCATAATTCATAGGCCAGTGAGAGCACTATTGAGCAGAGGACAAAGATGTCTGCCCTGTGGGCTAAAGTCACACACACAGTCACAAAGAGGGAGAGGAAAATGCGGCTGGACACAATTTGCATGAAAAAACAATAAAATGTATTTTTGTTTAAGCTCTATAAGTTGTGTAAGGTCTCATACTAATATTGTGGTTGCATAAAGTAATACTTGTAGTTGGATTCCCTGTTTGCTGTCAATGCAGGTCTAACAAGTCAAGAAATGGGCTCCATGAGCCCTCTGGAGATGTGGTGAATCTCTATATACCTGCCATCAGTAGCAGATCCCTTTATTCAGAAGCTTCAGTTTTGATGATCACCTTAATTATTCTATTATGTTTTGATAGTACACAGATCTTTGATAGTTACAGTAGTTTGTTGTTTTAAAAGTTTCATAAAACAAGTTTTACTTCAGTAAAGATTATTAAAGAACACTCTCCTGTCTTCCTTCTAACAACAGAAATAATTGACCAATAAGACAGCATTTCGACAAAACTCTGGTCTTGAACTTTGAAGAGTGAACCATAGCTGACACAGTAATGTCTCTCAAGGGAACTCAAGTTTGTTTATTTTGTTGTAAAGGGTTTTTATTTTACCAATAAGGTTACCCATTGGTTTACTCTGAGCGCCGTTGAACCCACCGCTTCCTTTTCTTCATTTACCCCTCTCCCAGAGGATGAGGTGTCAAAGCTTCTCACAGGCAGCCACCCTACATCTTGCCATTTGGATCCTATTCCCACCAGCCCCTTCAAGCCATAGCTCCAACCGTTGTGACAGCAGCCACTCAAGTGATCAATGCTTCACTATCTGCCAGATCATTCCCCACCGCCTTCAAACAATCCCAGGAAAGTCCATTACTCGAAAAACCATCCCTAGCCCCCACCCAAGTGGAAAAACTGCCGACTGGTCTCCCTCCTCCCTTTCCTGTCTAAAATCATCGAAAGAGCTGTCTCAAAGCAGGTTACGAAATTCCTCTCCCAAGAAGACCTCCTTGATTCTAACCAATCAGGCTTCAAGAGTCACTCCACGGAAATGGAACTCCTGTCAGTAACGCAATCCTTGAAAGAAGCCAAAGCGACAGGCCAATCATCAGTTCTCATCCTACTGGACCTCTCAGCTGCATTTGATAATGTAAACCACAGCTTACCAATGTTACACGACACCAACTGACCACAGGGGTGCCCCAAGGCTCAGTGTTGGGGCCCCTCCTCTTTGCCATGTACACTACTTCGCTGGGCATAATCATCCATTTGCATGGCTTCTCCTATCACTGCTATGCAGATGATACCCAGCTCTATCTGTCCTTTCCTCCAGATGCCCTCTCAGTACCGACGCCAATCTCAGACTGTCTTTCTGACATATCCGCATGGATGAAAGATCACCACTTCCAACTGAACCTCTCCAAAAGTGAACTGCTTGTCATCACAGCCAAGGAAACTATTAACCACAATATCAGCATCAGGTTAGATCTGTGGCACCCACTAAGGTTTTAAGAAACCTGGGCGTCATGTTCAATGTTCTGCTGACCTTTGCGGATCAGGTTGCCTCTGTCTCTCGATCGTGTCGCTTCTCACTATTCAACATTTGGAAAATTTGGCCATAATAAACTCAACATGCGACACAGCTCCTAGTTCAGACCTTAGTCATTTCCCGCCTTGACTACTGCAATGCCCTCCTAACAGGTCTTCCAGCATGTGCTCTGACACCGCTACAGATGATCCAGAATGCTGCAGCTCGTTTGATTTTCAACCAGCCAAAGCGAGCGCATGTCACACCCCTCTTCACTGAACTCTATTGGCTTACCTTAGCTGCATGCATCAAATTCGACTCACTAATGATGGCATACAGAGTGTTTGATGGATCAGCGCCCATCTACTTCAACACCCTCTTAAATCCTTCTGTGTTTACCTAAATGTTGTAAATGAGTGTCATCATTAATGTTAGATCCTCCCCGAGCATATGGGAGGTAACTGAGTAAATTGTGTCGCAGTGTCAATGTTAAACCCTCTTTATGTAAGTCGCTTTAGGTAAAAGCGTCTGCTAAATGCATAAATGTAAATGTACTCATATTTAAAGATAACTTTTTTACCTTTGACTTGTTAGTAAATGTTACATTCAGAATTTTTAGGGTTGGCAAATCAAATGCTGTAAATTTTTACAGATCCTCTTGTCAGGAATGGAGTTGTGGCGTGGTTTGTGTTTTGTTTGTCCTGGTTCCAGGTTGTCCATCTAAAGGACTCCAGGAGTCTGTTGGTGTTGGCTGGGTGCATTAACTGATCATAATCTAATCTACTCTGCAGTTTAAAGAGAGCAGGTCACCAGGCATTTGGCGCCTATTTCTTATCATGCTACTGGTAACTCAAGCACTCCCTGTGCTCTAACTCATGTTAGGTTTTCTATTCCAGAGTTTCTTCCCAAGTCCTGTCCCTATTAATACTTCTTGTGTGCACAACCCAGTTTATCCCTCCAAGATTATCTCAACCATCTGCACGGCAGTCATAACCGTGTTCAAGTGAAGACTGCAGACCGCTTTTCCTTCCAGTAAACCACCAAACGCGGACGACCTGTCCGCCCCAGCATCACCACAGAGGCTAAAGCCTCAACTGACGGCTGATCCTGCATTCCACGCCACCAACTACAACTCCTATCCACTCACCTCGCCCTGGCTGACCACGTCAAGTAAGATTGCAATCAGCTGATGTTGCATCACCATCAATACTTCAATGTCCTTCCTCAGTCTCAATCTCAGATCCAAGTAATCACCTAAGTCGTCTTTCTTTTCAGTGCTCCCGATCTTCCACGCTGTCTCCTCCCCTCCAGATATACCAGCTAAAATACCTAACTAGCTTTTAGCTATGAATCTTTGCTAAGGGTTTGGATTACGGTCAAAATGAGTAAAGTCACTGTAAAGTCCTTGTAAAGATTGATAAATGCACCATGTGTGTTTGTGATCTCTGCACTTTATGACTAATCCTGTCATTTTTGCACGCCCTCCTTTCTGACACTTATGGTTGTCTCTGTTTTTTTTTTTTTTTTTTTTTTTTTTTTTTTTTTTTTTTTTTTTTTTTTTTTTTTTTTTTTTTATGGTATCCTTGTCCTGCCCCACAGCGTGACTATATACAATCTGTCTCGCACATGTTCGCATTTACACAATCACATACCCGCTGCAGGACATGGCAGTTGTCTTGCAGACATATTTTAGCCAGAAGGTTGTTTGTCACCAAGTGCTCCCACCCTACATCTAAAAAAAGATGGACACAAAACATTGCTGTCCTGGTTTTGATATTATCCTCTTTGCTCTACAAGGTTGCGTCCTGACATACACAGCACACTCATTCCCGTTTTTCATCGTAGGAATGTTAATCCTTCCAGATAGAGAATGGTGGAGTGTAGGGCAAAACAATTTCAGATTCTACTTTTATTTTTTTGACAACTATGCGGCATCTGGGTTTCATCAAAGTGAAAGTAAATTTGCATTAAAAATAATGTAAAAAATAGTTTAAGTTTTCCAAATATAGACGATCACCTAAGACAATGTTTAAATAATTTCTATTCAATAAGCCAGCTCACCTCTGAATTACAATGTTATCTTGTAGAAAAAAGCTTATATATACAAATAATCTACATTCATACGTGTAAAAGTCTACCTATCCATCCATCCATCCATCCATCCATCCATCCATCCATCCATCCATCCATCTGTATATTTCACTTTAATGAGTTTATTTAATTGTGTGAGTTTTTATTTCATTTGTATAATTCTTAAATATGCAGATCATGGGGTGCTTGTGTAGACTTAAACACAGGAGAGGCAGGAGAAAGCCATGATCGCTGCAGAGGTGAAATTTATATACAAGGTGAAATGATCATTCAAGTTTTAGGCCGGTGGCGTCTTTAGGTTTTTCGAAACTAATACCTTTTTGTTTTATCAACAGTACATAAATAGCAGACACGTGCCAAAAGTGCGTATGTTAGATTTAGTTTGGTATGTTGAACATCGGTGAAGATGGTTTATTTCGCATTTATGAAAATGTTACTGTTGCATTAAAATGCAAAACTCTTGAGCCGAGTAAAATATACGTTGTGTATTTCTACTCTATAGATAGTACATTGCACAGGCTATGAAAATGGTCACTCTTTGTATCTTGGTTGGAAATTTGACATAACAACCTCAGGCTGACCTTTGTTCTGTCGTTATGCTCAGATGCAAACAACAACTGTATACTATCTATGCTCCGCTGTATGCCGATGAACAGTTTTTACAAACTGTGAAGGGGCCATTATGACTGCCTTAGCTTGCTTAATATAAACGACCATAATCGTTAGAGGTAAATGGTTTCCACAGCCAGTGGCTATTACTCGATTGAGCGTTTGGCCTTTTTAAAAGAGCACACTTTGTTTCTGCCAACTACAGTGGAGAATATAAACATATTTGCTATGATTGTTTTTCTTAGAGTGTAAATGCCAAGCTCTCTGTTTCATTGCAACTCAAAGCAGTTGAAGCACCCTGTCTAGCAATCATAGGCATGATTATAGCCCATTAACATCCCTTCATACCTGCAACACAAACCCAAAGCAATAGCAGAGAGTTGGTAGTCTGTATCACACTGTCAAGTTTACATCCACAACATTTGGGGGTGCATTTAGATCTTTCAGGGCAAGAGATACTCTCGGAAGAGCTGGGTCTTCAAGAATTTCTTGAAGGTGGAAAAAGAGAATCTGATGCTCTGATAGTGCACGTAAGGTCAACAGCAGATTACATGCAGGTATTTAATTCCTGAGTTATCACCCATCTTTGCTCATGTTGATTCAATGCGTTAGTTTGAACTGTGGGACATGAATTAAGACGGAGCACAATTCTGTCACTGTATTTCTTAGCAAGTCAAGAAAAATCCAATCTTTTTATAAACCAGCTTTCATTGGAAAGCTTTTAAAAGTGAGTCAAACACAGGATGGACAGTTTATGTCAATAACACAGCAGGGGTGAAGCTAATGTTTTTTGGCAAATCGAAACATTCTTTCTTTATCCTTCTATTTTACCCACCTCATTTCTTTTTCTATTCCTGTGTGATTGCTTTTGAATGGTCGTATTGGTAGTTTGAAGGAAAACTCGGCTGTGCTTTTGTCCTTGGTTCAGTATGTTCTTCATCTATCTTGCATTAAGTCCCGAAAGCACCTGTTGAGAATTGTATTCAAAGAGCTGACTGAAATGTAACCCAAATGTAAAAATAATACTAACTCCAGTAGCTGCCATTTTTCTATAAGTGCTTGGTATGCACGTATAGGATTCTTTCTCTGCTGTGTGATATCTGAATATCAATGGTGTTTAGTCGTCATGACGAGTGACTCTGGTTAAACCCACAGATCTGTTTGAATCTGCTGAATCTGATTCCAAATTTCTGATTACTTTCATATTACTTGATACTCAATTCAAGCTTAACCCACGGTACTGGCCACCAATTACCACTAATGCACCATCTACATAAACATGTGCTGTTTCCACTGTATTGAACTGTATCGTGAAATAATTTCCTTCTGAGAGGAGATCTAGAAGTCTGTTTTCTTAAAGTGTACAGTGATGTCTCTGTTCAGCCACCAACTCCCTTCTATCACTTAGGAGCCAAACCTCAGGATTCCATGCCCCCTTTGGACATAGCATCGGGCAGGTAAATGTAAATATCTACCAGTGAGTTAATGTCAATATGATCTACTTCCCTGGGTAAACAAACTAAAAGAAAATAGGAGCAGAACACAAGAATGAAAACTCCAGATAGGATCCTATTTAGAAAATTCAACTCACCTGGGAGGGTTTTCTACAACAATTAGATGTCTTTGTGTTTGAGTATATAGGGATTTATTACTATTCTTTTGAAAGAGCATTTGTGAGGTCAAATGCTGATGTTGAACAAGAAAGTCTGACTTTGGGTCACTGCTCTGGTACAACTCAAACGTCTCTTGGTTGAGGTCAGGACTGTGATATCAAATCTCCTTCTTGCTACATCCATTTGCCCATATGTCTGTGAACCTTGATTTGTACAGGAGTGCACAGTCTGACTGCAAGAACAAGGAGCATTTTAGGAAATTCGAACCACAAAATCATAAAAACGTATATCATTTACAAAATAGCCTTTCTTATCAAATATAAATGAAAACAGATTATAAGAAAAAACTGTTGAATTAGAACACCTGTTAAGGCTAACATGCAAGAGGTTTGGATATTGTTGGCCGTGATTGTATTTAATAGTAATCAAAGTGCCTTTGTTGATTTTTGTATTCAAATATCCCATTCAAATAAAAAATAAAAAATAAAACAAAATTAAAACACAGGGGAGAGGCTGTTATGTTGAAGCTGGGTAGCAGTAACAAGAAGAGAGCAAAATATTAGCAATAATAATCCTGAACATGTAGTTAATGGTTTTATTTGACCTTAAAAGTATTTAATTTCCCCACATAAAAAAAAATTGTTTTGGCTGGGACATATGAATATGCTGATGCTTATGCCTGGATTGGTGTGAGTGACTCCTCAGTAATTACAGGATTCAGACATCCTCAGCCATCTCAACATATTTTTTGCTAGAAAGTATGTGATGTTTAGTGGCAAAGACATAAAATCACGCAATTGAATCAGAAAAAAAAAGACACTAATATTGTGTTACAGTCAAGCATAGTGTACTCAAGCTTCCTGTGCAACAAAGGTAATTTGTTTTCTGCCAAATCATTTCTGTAACAAACCCTTACTAAACTAATTCCACAACAATACTATAGGTAGTTAGTGACAGCGGCTGTGACAAGAGAGAATTATGTTGTTGCTATTTGCTCATCAGCCATGTCAGAAACATTCATTTTTACATTAGATATAGTAAGCTTGAGAAATGCATGGAGCAATCCAGTCCTTGTGTGTGTCTTCATCATGTGGGTACTGCAAGGTTATGGTCTCCATTCGGAGGATGATTTGAGAAAGCCTCAGATTCAGTCAAGATGATGTAATTGTTCTCATTTAAAAGGCAAACAATGTAATCGTCATAAATGTCAAAGTGATTTGAAAGGAAGCCAATCAAGATTAACCTGTAATGAGGTAGTAAATGAAAGGGTGGGTGCTGGCTCGGATTCACACACTAGTTTGAACACAAAAGCACAGGCCAACAATATTGAACTTTGTGGCTTCATCAGTCTGTCAATCTATCCATTCTTCCATCCATCTATCCATCCACTTTGAAATGCATACAACTCTTTACAACTGAAAGCTCATTTAGTTTTATTTAAAATGTATTCTACATGTTTTAACTGAATGCTTCGGGATTTTGTGTGACATCGACAGAAAGTACTCCATATGGACCAATCAAAAAAATACTTTATATATCCCCAAAGGAAATTAAATTTTGTTAAGTGTAAATCATTTAACTAAGGAGTTATCATAGATGGTGATGGCTGTGGACAAGAAAAATCTTCTCTTGCGGTTTGTATTACCGCTAAGCTGAAAAGCCTCTGACTAAAGAGAGGGTGGTTTATGTAAAATCATTCTATGCTTCATCATCTCCAGATTTTCTACAGTCATACCCAGAACAGACTGAGCCTTCATCAGGTTTTTGAACCTTTTTAGGTCCCTTGCTCTGATGCTGCTGCCCCAAAAGAGAATGGCAGAGAATATGACACAGATATGCAACATCTTAATGCAAACCTTGAAGAATTTTAGCTTCCTCAAGAAGTGCAGTCTCTTGTAGACGGCTTCACTTTTGCATCTTAGATATTAGATAATTACAAAGGCAATGGTACAGTCTTACCAGTTTACAAACAATTTAACAGAACAATTTGCAGAAATGTACATTTGTTAGCTGCTTTTCAAGGTGTTGTGTGCTGTGTTTTGGTCACCTTCAAAATGCTAGTGTGTGAATGGTCCAGGCTACATTTGTTGATGCAGATTTAAATAAAGGAGTATTTTTGTTAAACCAGGCCTGGTTTAAAATTAATCAATATAAACCAATATTAAAAGGACTCCCTGTTTAAATGCAACTTTTTTGTACATAACCAGACTAGCATATACAGTACTATATTTATCATTCCCAAATATTTGACATCAAGTACTGTCTTTTCTACAGGCACCAACCTTCTTGTGACTTTAAGCAGCTCTAATCACATATAAGGATTCCTGCCTTTCCTTTTTTGCAATTGTCAGTGTAATGGTTCATTGCATTTCAACTTCCAACTCTGAACTTCTTACGTTCCAGTTTGGGGAAGAAAAAACTATTTAAAAACTATTTGAATGATGACTTTGGATCTAAAATGGTTGCAGCTATATAATTACCTGAATCCTACCATTATTTTTGGCACATATACCATTCACTAATTGCAGGCCTTTAAAAAGCAGAGCATGCACTACATTCCATTTGGGAGTTTCCGAGTTTATGGGGCTAAAAATATTTGTTGCACTTTTCAGATTCTTATGTTACATTTAGGAACCATTATCCCATATTTTCTTTTCCACCTCAGAATCATGCATTACTTATTTTTTGTGGCGGTTGGCAAGCAATTTATTGATGTGCATTACCGCCACATGCTGGAGTGGAGTGTGGATCGGGATGCTGGACATAAAAAAAACCCTCAGAGAGAAAAAACAAAAACAACTAATAATAATAATAAATCAAACTTATATCCTTTCTATCAATTTCGTTATACGTAGGTAATTTATTAAATAATAAAAATATTCAGAGGTAGAAATTGTATCCAAAATATCTTGTATATTTAACTGTAATTTGTTTTCTTGTAATCTACATACTAATTCCCTTCTCTCAACAGAATATTTAGAACAAAACAACAAAACATGTTTTACTGTCTTTCCTGTTGGATGTTTTCCTATTTAAATAATGAACGATTTAACCCTGTATGACCAAAAGGTAATCTGGACATGAGTTTCTTCTTTTCTATTTCCTCATGTTCTCCTCATTACACCGTCTTTTCTTTGAATACTGTAAAGCCACCTACCAGTTTTATCTTCTTCACACTGCTTCTGCCATCTTTCTATAACCTTTTGTTTAATAATAGATTTGATTTCTTCTTTACTGTATGGAACCAATATATCAACATAACAAATTTTTGTAGCTTGTTTTGCCTATTTGACTGCCAACTCATTACCTATTATTCCTACGTGTGACAGTATCCATGTAAACATAACTAATAAACCCATTGCCTGAATTCTATAAACTAATAACTGAATCTCTAATAAAAGGCCTGGTCTACTAAGAGCATGATTATTATTTATTGAATATAATGATGAACTTGAATAAGAACATATATACTTCTTAATGGCCGAAATTCCTCAATCCATCATGAAGGTAAAATGATTTCCATCATCTCTCCTGTATAAACTGATACTCCATCAGTAATTCTTTTACATTTTATAATACTTAATTCTGGAACAATGCATGACACCCCATTATTGCCATTTGATTTTTTTGAAGCATCAGTATAAATTTGGACATTTTCGTGTACAAGACAATTCAAGGTGCTTTACATAGAAAAAAGATCAGAAAATGAAACAATAAAATCAGCTTTGAATTTTAAAGAAATAAAATAAAAAAATAAAAAAATAATAAAAATAGTAATAATATTCTCAGTTGCTATATGCACGGTTGGCAGAGTTGAAGGATTCAAGGATTCAAGGATTCAAGGAGACTTTATTGTCATTTCAACACATGTGGTACATGAGGTGGAACGAAATTACGTTCTCACGGTCCAGTTCCACCCAAGAGTTAATATTAAAATAGATAAAATAAAGTTAAAAATTAAAATAAATAAAATAGAAGGAAAGTAAATAAAATAAATAAGATAGAACACAGAATATTCAGAAAATATACACAGTATACGTTAGTAAAGTTTCTCAGTGCGGGTATAGTAAGGTGTTCACTTGTGTATTGTCCGTGCAGTGGTTTGTTCAGGAGGAGTTCAAGAGTCTCACAGCTTCAGGAATGAAGCTGTTTCTCAGACGGGTTGTTCTACACTTGATGCTCCGCAGCGTCCTGCCTGAGGGGAGCGGAACAAAAAGTGAGTGTGTTGGGTGGGTGGGATCCTTCCTGATGCAGGTGGCCCTTTTCCTGCATCTGGAGGTGTAGATGTCTGTGGTTCTGGGGAGGCTGACTCCAACAATCCTCTGTGCGATCTTCACCACCCTCTGCAGAGCTTTCCTGTCTGCAGCAGAGCAGCTTCCATGCCACACGTTGATGCTGGAGCACAAGATGCTCTCCACCACACATCTGTAGAAGGAGATGAGGACTGAGCTCCCGATTCCAGCTCGACTGAGCCTCCTTAGGAAGTAGAGCCGCTGGTGCGCCTTCCTGACCAGAATGGAAGTGTTGCTGCTCCAGGTGAGGTTGTTACTCAGGTGTACACCCAAATACCTGTAGCTTTTGACCACTTCCACCGCAGATCCTCCA
>JAVLVB010000802.1:2950859-2972969 GCA_032876305.1 Orestias chungarensis
CCCTTCTGAAGTCCACAATCATCTCCTTGGTTTTCTTTACATTAATGCAGAGGTTGTTCTCTCTGCACCAACCCTCCAGGTGTTCCACCTCCTGCCTGTAGCTGGACTCATCACGGTTTGTGATGCATCCAACCACTGCTGTGTCGTCTGCAAACTTCACAATATGACAGCCTGGATGGATAGGCGAGCAGTCATATGTTAGCAGTGTGAACAGGAGTGGGCTCAGCACACAGCCTTAAGGGGAAACAGTGCTGAGGGTGATGGTGGGGGAGGAGATGTTGCGAATCCTCACAGACTGCGCCCTGTTGGTCAGGAAGTCCAGAACCCAGTTGAAACCTGTCTCACCTCTTCAGGAAGACTGTTCTAGATTTTAGGAGCATAAAACTGGAATGAAGCCTCCACTTGTTTGGTCCTGACTCTGGGCATCAGCAGGACCTACCTGAGGTTCTCAGAGTCCTAGCTGGTTCATATGGCTCCAACATGTCAGATATGTACTTTGGGGCTAAACCATGAAGAGATTTGTACACAAGCAAGGCTGTTTTTAAACTCTATTCTTTGAGTGACAGGAAGCCAGTGCAGAGACTTGAGCACTGGACTAATGTGGTCATATTTCCTGGTTTTGCTCAGAACTCAAGCAGTAGCATTTTGGATGTTCTGAAGCTGGCTTAAGGCCCGTTTAGAAAGCCCAGTGAGCAGGCCGTTACAGTAGTCTAACCTGCTAGAGATAAAAGCATGGATAAGCCTGTCTAGGTCTGGTTTAGACACTATTCTTCTGATTCTGGCAATGTTTTTAAGATGGTAAAAGGCTGCTGATGTTACTGATTTAATGTGGCTGTTGAAGTTCAGGTCAGAATCAAGTATTACCCCAAGATTTTTGACCTGATGTTTAGGTTCCAAAGAGAGCATCAGAAGGTAACTGATGACACTTTCTCTTTGTTTCTGTGGGCCACAGACAATGAGTTCAGTTTTGTCTGAGTTTAACTGCAGCAAGTTGTTCTGCATCCACAGACTGATCTGTTCAATACAGTGACACAATAAATCAACAGGCCCATGTTCTCCTGCTGTCAGCGACGAGTAGATCATCAGCATACTTGTCGTAGGACACATCATGGCTGTGTATTAGCTGGCCCAATGGAAGCATGTACAGATTGAATAAAAGGGGTCCCAGGGTCGACCCCTGGGGAACCCCAAGGGTCACAACCATTCGGTCGGAGACACAGGTCCCAATTTGAACAAAGTAACACCTGTCCTCGAGGTAGGACTTGAACCCGTTTAGAGCCATACCAGTGGTTCCCACCCAGTCTTTTAACCTCTGTAATAAAATCACATGGTCAACTGTATCAAAGGTGGCGTTCAGGTCCAGCAGAACTGGGACAGAGACTTTGCCTGCATCTGAGTTAAGCCGGATGTTGTTTGTCACCTTGATCAGAGCTTTCTCAGTGCTGTGGTGGGGCCTAAAGCCTGACTGGAAAGCATCAAACACATTGTTAGACAGCAGAAAGTCAATCAGCTGTTGGTATACAACTTTTTCCAGCACTTTTCCAAAGAATGGCAGGTTTGATATGGGCCGGTAGTTGTTCAGTACTGTGCCATCTAGACTGCTCTTCTTTAGGAGAGGCTTAATAACAACAGTTTTCAAGGCCTTTGGAAATATTCCAGTCTGAAGTGAGATATTGAATAACTGAGCGAGTTGTGGAAGCAAACTGCTCAGGAACAGACTTTAGGAATCTAGTTGGTAACTCATTCAGTCAGCAATAGATGGACTCAGGCTGCAGATGATCTCTTCAACTTATCGGAGACAGGTGTGAAGTGTGTCCATATGTCTAACTGGGGGTAGAGGAGCTATGTCTGTCGTGGAAATAATTGCATTTTTAATGCCTTGAAATTTGTCATTAAAGAATACAGCAAACTCCTGACATTTAGAATAATAGCTAGACCAAACATCTCAAGGACAGCAGTGAGTTCTTTACATTGTTTACCTTGGGCTGCATCCATTTGCACATTCAGGTCCCCTGTTATGACCAAACAGTCATAATTAGTGCACACAATTGAAAGTAGTTCAGTAAAATCATCAATAAAACAGTTCCTTGGAGGTTTGTAGATGGTAATACAAAGAATGGAAGATTGTTTTGTATTCATTTTGAAGACCCCAAATGCTAATTTATGAAGGGGTATATTGTCCCTGAATATTGCACAAACCCCCCCACCCCTCTGGTTTTGACGTGTTTCAGATAAAAATTGAAGTGAGGTGGACTAGCTTCAATCAGGACTGTATCAGCTGTGTTTTTATCGAGCCATGTCTCGGTTAAAAACATAAAATGAAGGTTATGAGATGATATCAAATCATTAATCAGAAAGGTTTTCCCTGCCAAAGATCTGACATTTAGTACAGCGAGTTTCAGCGTGTTACTGTTATTTGCTGACTGTGGCTGACGAGTAGTGAATACAAGATTTGAGATGCGTACAGACTGTTTTGGACTGTTTTGATGGTTGACTAATAATTTTCTGTTACGTATTACTACAGGGATGAAGGAAGGTACTTCCACATCGGGCTCCGGCTTATCCTGGTATGAGCCATGGGTACATGCAGTACTGCTCCCTGGACCCAATGCATATCATTCATCTAGCAGTTGTTTCAAATGACTGACTAGCAGGACTCTCTGTACACTGGAAATGGAGTTGACATAAGGAGTTTGTGTTGGGGGAGGAGTTGCAGGACGACGGGATAGGAGAGGACTGGGGCATGGGGTCATCCTGGTGGCAACAATAACCAGCTCCTTCATGTGTTCTGTAAAATCCAGAAGAGGAAGAGATGGGGAGGATGATCATCATTCGGTTCATCATTCCTGCCTTTTAGTGGAGGCGGTATCTCAGAGAGCTCCAGGAGGACGTCATCTGGAGGCGCAGGTGGGGGCTGGGGAGCCGCCGTCTCCGGGAAATGTCCGGGCTGCGTCACATCCTTATCCTTATCTTCATGTTTTCTCTTCGTTCTGTCCTTGGTCGCTAGAGCAGAATGGGAACTCAAAACATAGAATAGATTAGCTGCAAACAGCCTGACTCCAGATCTATTGAGGCGGAGACCATTTGCCTTAAAATAATGTCTGCGGTCCCAGAAAAAACTGAAATTGTCAATATAACTAAAGGTGTAAGTGGGACACATACCTGACAGCCATTTTTTCAGGCTGAACAGCCTGCTGAACCTCTCATCTCCTCTCATTGGTGGTAGAGGGCCACTGATGAACACGTCAGCATCCAAATTATTAACTGTATCTAATAGCTTCTTGAAGTCCTTTTTCAGCACTTCAGACTGCCGTTTCACAGTGTCGTTAGATCCCAGGTTAGAACAAGGGTCTTAACAGTTGGATGTTCAGCCAGAATTTCCACAATATTGTCTCTCACATCGGAAACCATGTCCTTTTGAAAGTACAGTATTTTTGTACGTTTCCCACATACATGTCTTAAATCCTTCACCGCAGCATCACCAACAATCAGAGTCTCAGGACCAGGCATTAGCTTCCCTCTTTGTCTTTTATTTTCTGATTTGCTTTTTCGGGTTTACCTTGTTGTGTGAAGAGACTTCATTCTGGTGATCAAGTGGAGAACTACATTGCTGTAGTGGTGCAAATCTGTTCTGTTATTTGAGGAGGAGGAAGCTTCATTTTTGGTTTTCCACTGACAGCTGTCCAAGTCTGTGTCCTGCGAACGACTGGAGTCGAGGAGGATTTGGGTCTCGTTGGTAGTGCTGGCCAGCCGGTCGCATCGCAGATATCACCAGACAGGGCTGGTTCTCTCTTCTTCCTCTGAGATGACTTACTCTTCGGTTTATTTATCTTGTTATTCAAAGCAACATCCTCTTGTTTCTGGTTGTCTTTGCCCGTGCTGATTAGCTGACGGGTAGCAGCATCGTGTCCAGTAAGAGCTAAAGTTGTATCGTAACCGCCATTTATTTCCACATTTACTTCCAGTCTATGGATTTCAGTTTCCAGCATGTTGAGTTTCTGAAGGAGATTAACGTAGTCATCCTCAGAAAAAGAAAAAGGAGGCATCTTGCTGATGGATTTTTCGGTTTTGGGAGGATATGCAGAGAGAAGCTCCAAAAAGAATTAGAAAATAAATAAATAAAAAATAAAAAAGAATGAAAAAACACAAAACGCAGAGTTGAAGCAGGACAGATAAGGGGAAGATCGGGAGACAGAGAGGAAGCGTCCGCCTTCGTCGAGAGCAAAGCAAGATGTCTACATATCCACTGTACCTATTTTCTAAATATGATTGTACTGAAAATTAATGTAAAGGTTTTCTTTTTTCCTTTTCTCCAACAAAGTAAAATCCACAACACTATTAGAAATAGAGACGGAGGAACAGGTGAAAGAGGAACTGTTTGACTGATATTTATATGAGATAAACCAAAGTCTTTTATAATATTTTCTTTCTCCCAACCAAAAGATTTTAAATTCTTTTTTTTCCTTTTCTCAACTAGGTTTAAAAATTTCTTGACATGGATGATTTCCATTATAACCTTATAAATAACACCAGTAATTAGTCTTTACCTGTACTCTTCTGAGATGAAGTGGCATGCATTTCTACAAATAAAGCTGACGTTGGAGTTGTTCTGATTGCACCTCTACATAACCTCAAGGCTTGATACTGAATACAATCAAATTTTTGAGTAGTGTTTCTGATGCTGATCCAAAAGCTAAACCGCCATAATCAAATACCGACCTTATTAAAACCAGTATATAATGCTTTTCTCTCAGCTCCCCACTCACGTCCCACCAAACATCTCATTATATTTAGAACTTTCTTACACTTATCCACCACTTTTTGAATATGAACATTCCAAGAAAGTTTCTTATCCAGCCATAAACCCAAAAACTTAAATTCCTTTACCGTTTCTAACACATGATTATATATTTGCAGTTTTAAAATTTCTGATACTTTCTTCCTTATAAAAAATAAAGTTTTTGCTTTTTCTATAGACATTTTAAATCCCTATTTAAAAGACCATTCTTCTATATTATTAATTGCTTATTGTATCTTTTTAAAAATGAACTTCACTTTTTTCCCCTCTTCCAGATTGCTCCATCATCGGCAAATGAAGAAAACCCCATTCCACTCTCCAAACATATCATTAATCATAATAGAGAAAAACGAAGGACTCACTATACCTCCCTAAGGTGTACCATTCTCAACAAAAATCTTTTCTGACGATTGTTGTCCTCTTCTTACTTGTATTGATCTACCTTGTAAAAAATATTTTATCCAATAAAAACATTGACCCACTAATTCCCATTTTTTTAAATTTAATTAAAAAAAACTTCTTTCCACATCATATCATAAGCTTTCTCTTTATCGAAGAAAACAGCCACCACACTCTCCGTATTAACTTGCGCTTTTCTGATTTCATGTTCTAAACTTAGAATAGGATCCATAGTGCTTTTACCTTTTCTAAACCCACTTTGACATTTTGGTAAATAATCTCTCTTCTCAACAAAGTAGCTCAATCTTTCATGTATCATTCTCTCCATTGTTTTACATAAATGTGAAGTTAAAGCAATATTATCTTTTCCTGGAGATCAATTTTTTGATTTACTTAAAGTGTTATTTAATTGAAATAAAGAAAAATAACTTTAGTAAGTCATTACATTTTACATTTTCTTCTAATAAATTAACATTTTCATTAATTTTAAAAGCTCTTCTCTGTTTTACTTTTATACTTATTACAACTATGAACTTTAACAAATGTCTTAACCAACATATTTGTCTTCTCCTCCTCAGTCACACCCATTTTTTCAACATTTTCATTTTTTAGAACTAGATATCCATATTCATTTCTAATTCCATTCATTCGCTTTATCATTCCCCAAACTTTTGAAATTTTTGTTTCCCTACCTACTCTTTTACAAAATTTTCCCCAATAAGCCTTTTTTTGCATTTTTCACAGTTATTTTAACAATAGCTTGTAACCTTTTATATTCAATACAATTCTGAAAATTCTGACTTCTTTTTAACAATCTAAAAGCTTTATTTCGAGATTTAATTGCAACATCACACTCCTTTGTCCACCATGGTACTATTTCCTTCTTAAATTTTCCTATTTTCCTTTGAATTGTTTCTGGAGCAGCACCTAAAATTGCTTCATAAATAGAAACATTTACATTCATCATCCAAATCAATATTGACCTTTTAAATTTCTTCATCACTTATTATTTTATATTTATCCCAATCAACATCTCCAAATATCCATCTTTCTATACTTTCCTGATCAATTTTTCCCATTTCTAGACCAATTTCAATAAGTATAGGATAATGATCACTTCCTATAGTCGATTCTCTTAATACTTTCCAATTACTAACCCCGGCAAAATTATCTGAAACTAGGGTTAAATCTAACACTGATCCATATCTATTTCTAATATTAATCCTTGTCCCTTCTCCATTATTAAGGCAAACCAATTGTTTTCTATCCATAATTTATTTACCACTTCTCCATTGGCATCATTCCTATTACCCCACAAAGTACTAAAAGCATTAAAATCTCCACAACAAATAAAGTTCTTCCTGTATTTTTAAACATTTCCTCAATTTCATCTAAATTCAGTTTTTTACAAACTCCACCTCCCCTAGTTTCTTTTTTATTACTCTAGAAACTGCTATCGGGCTTAGATTTATGTTCACATCTTCCTTCCTGAATTGAAGTACTAACTTAAAGTCCTCATATATCACTTTAATCCAAACCAGTCGGTTTTCTTCATCTGAACTACCCTCTTCTAAACTTCTCTTATTATTTTGGTTACCAGTCTCTCTATCGTCTTTCAAATTTTTTTCCCTTACAGTCTCCCTCTACCTTTACCTACCGGTGTCCATTCATCAAAATCCATATCATCATCATCACCACCCCTAACCATCTTGGTTGTTATACCAATCCCGTCACACTCCAGTTTATGCCAACAGCCAAACTCCCAGCCAAAAAACTTAGCTTAGCATCAACGTCAGCCGATGGCGTGTTTTTGAACTCCTTCCTCTATCCACCACCTGGAAGCTATGTCAAGCAACGCCAGGCAGAGTGTGTAGGGAACTACACTCCTTTTAACCTGCTCCTGCTGATTGCGAATGGATGACAAAGAGCTCCAGCCTGGAGCAGCTCGGCCCCCCGGCATGGACAACCTAGGAGGAATAGGAACAAAAGCAAGCAGAACGCCCCTCAACCCTGACACTTTAGAATTTTCTCCAAACTAAAATGATCTTCACTGATGGTACAACAAGCTGGAAGAATGAAAACACAAATGCAGAGTGGAGCAATGAAATTGAGGGAAGAAGATTTGGTTAATGAACAGAAGAGGGAGTGATGAGGGAGATGGGAGGGACGACGGATGGCATGATGAGAAAGGAGAGTGAAATTAAAAAGGACCAAGGGACACAAATGAAGAAACAATAGCTGAATGAAATGCAGAAAGAGACAAAAGGCGAGGGACGCAGTGTGATGAATTGCATTGTGCTTTTATTAAATCTGTGTTTTTGTTGTATAGTTATGTGCTCTCTAGTCCTGCCGAGTTGTCTTTATTCAGACACATTTGCCTTGAATTTACTCCGGTAACAGTAGAAAGCAACTCAACAAGATGGATAAAATGCAATCCGCAAACAAAGTTAAATCTAGGACGAACAGCATCTCATGCGGCTGGGATGTCAGAAATTACATTAAATGTATTCATCTGTGTTTGACCTCTTTAATTTAGTTTAGCTTGATTCACTGCGCTGAAGTTAAACGGAAAAGAGGAGTGGAGAGAAAAAGTCAAACCTGCTGTGGGCTTCACTGCCTAAATTATTTTTCCTTCTCTGACTCATCACAGAGTCATGAAACACTAAAGCTGTTAAAGGGGGATTAATTAAACGCTATCCAATGCATTCTGTATAAAACCTCGACTGTGAAACCTGCAAAACACCCACAGAGATATACAAAATCTATTCCTCTGACTTATATTTCTATCTCATTCTTTTATTCTCTATCTTATTCCTGCTCTTCCGCTCTGTATAATCTCTACCTCATTAGCATTTCAAAAATCATATCCTTATGAGTCATCCATTGCAGTCGTTCTGGTGAGTTTGTCATTTGTTGGTTATGAAACCGTAGCAACTCAGCCTCTCCATGCAAGACCCAGTTCAAGGTTGTCTGAAAGCTCTTTGTGCGCAAAAAAACCGAGAAGTTAAAAACGCTAATGCGCTAATCTTTAGTAGGGGAAACCGGGTCATTGCTGCAGGATTGAGGTAGAAATGAATACGTAAAAATAAATCGGATGACAGATTTAGAGTGAAGAGCTGCAGTGTCAAAATGTCAAGAAGGTTTTGCATCGCCGGGTAATGAACTATGACTGTGCAAAATAATAATGTCAAGTGTAGCAAAGCAAACTGAGTAGGGGAGAGATAGATTGGGGGAACATAATAAAAAGTTAGAAATTCACAAGTTTTATTATTTCACATGTCAGTCAAACATGTGTATTATTTACAGATACAAGATTCAAGGATTTTTATTGTCATACCACTTACATACCTCATGTTTGTGGTACGAAATTTGAACTTAGGTCCTTTTTAAAAGCCAGATTGATAAATAAGTAAATATGTGATGAGGTAAATTCTGTTAACTAAAACAGGAAACTTGAGCTTATCAGTTTGATAGCTGCAGGGTAGAAACAGTCCTTCATGATGCAGAGCGCCCTCTTTCTGCATCGTGATGTGGAGGGAAGGTTGCTCCTCACAGTCCTCTGTGCAACGAAGGAAGGCTTGACGGCGCAAAATATAGAACAATCATGGAAGAAACCCAACTTTAATGCGATACCTAAACATTTATTCACATGAATGCTCTCAATTCAATTTGCAAAACCCTTTTTTGTCAAAACATTTCAGTCAGCAAAGTTGTTAGAAATATATCCCAGAAGAGCTGCAAGTGTAACTTATTAGTCAGCACTGTGCTGGGTCCGAAAGAATGACATATTCATTTTATCCTTACTCTCAAAGCATTCACTTTTTCTTTATTAATGGAAAACAGTTAAACACTTTTTGCAACACCCTATTACAGATGCAGTGAAATAATACATAATTTATGAAAAGCTCAGACTTGGAGTTTTCTAAGATGCCTCACACACACATCAGACGCCAAGAACTTGTTGGAACGATGTTTCCCTAATGTGTTGGGATCCCCCTAGGAGGCGGTGGAGATTGCCGCTGTGGAAAGAAATGTCTAAATCCGTGGGTGGAAGGATGGAACCGGAGGTCTGAGCATGTTCTCCTCATAGCCGTGTGGGCTCCTTCCAGCTGGTTCTCCGGATGTTCAAAGACATGCATGTCATCCGTCCTAAATACAGTGCGTCCTTTTTAAATTAGGAGTGGGAGTGCATGTTTCTCTGTTTTGTATAGGGATGGATATAGAAAATGTTGCCTGGCTCCTCAGCTAAGCTCCATCTTCTCACCCTTACTGTTTGTTTTATTTTGCCGTATTTGTATTTTCCCCTCATGAAGTTTGTCGGCTTTTGGTTTACTTAATAAAAGTTTTCCGATCTATAAATAGTTTTTTATAACACACAAAGATGAGCTGATAAAATGCAAAATTTCCTATTCAAAAATGCTTTCATTTGTGGGTCCTTGGTTAGAGTAACTTAAATCTGTGCTAAAGAATCCTCTAGAGGATTTTTTAACATGCCTTTAGGACTCCTTGTCTCACATTAGCTTCACCTACGGGGCAGACAAGTTGGAGGTGGAGGCAAAAAAGTACAGGCCATCCTGATTCGGTGGAAGAAAAAGATGTAGAAGCAGACAGGTCAATGACAGAAGTGGAAGATATAACATTTGAGGTGTATTATATAGGTAGTAGCTCAAGAAACAGTTGGGAGGTCTGTTTGGCTTTGGCAAGACTTTATTTCCTTGTGGAGTTCTTGAATTTCTGTAGATTTAGCTTTTTCAGACATAACGGGTTTAATTGATGGATTTGAAATTCTGACCGTCAGTTATCAAATTTTACAGTGGCTTTTAAAAATCATCCAGAAAAAAGCTAAATGGAGTACGAATAGCTTTTTGTTTTGAATAAATTAATGCTCCCTGAAATGATGATGCCAGAAATATATAACATCGTTTTCCTGCAAACTGCATGTTGCATTTCCTGTGGCTAAATCTTTCTGATATTAAAATGTGCCTACTGATCTTAAACATGGATGCGTGATATATAAAAGCATAAACAAAAGAACTGTGGGAAATACTGTTTCGCAAAACTGTGTACGTATGTCGTGTTGGGTAATATCATTGCTGTCTGTGTAGCCATCACATTTAAGGGAAACGTTCACCATACTCACTAAAAGTTAAAATGACTTTAGTAGTTGATTAGGTATGCATAAAAAAACATTGAATCTTTGGCACCAGTTTGCCTCACACATTTTGAAACATCACATTGAAAAGCTTCTGAATTTGCACCCAGATATAACAAAGTGTTGGCATACTGCTAGGAAGATATGAATGCAATTTAACTTTCAAGGGTTGTTTTTCTGTCGCATTTAAATTCTCCCAACTTGATAATGTTTGTTTCAACTGGAAAAAAAATCTGGGACAGAAGGAAAAGGAAGGGTTATCAAACTTTAAAATTCAATTTAGAATTGTTTAAGGGTCATTTTTGTCATAAACCTTTGATTCTTAAGACATCACCACATTAATCTTTATAGATAACAGCACATCTGTATCTTTTACAAAACACACTTTCCAGGGCTTTACTTGTTGTCTATATTCAGTGTCTACTTTACTTTTTATTTTTTGGTGTGTACACACATAACAAACTTGACATTGTTTTAAGTTTGGCTCTGACCCACAACAGGTAACCAACTCAGGAGACCAATAATCAGTTAAAGTGAATTTATCTACAATGGTGAGACCGAATGTGTTCAGGCACAGCATCTGGTCAGGACTCAGGACCCAAGGGAATGGACTCGTCAGCACGGAGACAACGGGTGCTATGGAGAGGGACGGACTGCTGAGTAATGATGATCTTGTCATTTTCCTTACTTGAGAATGGGTAGATGAGCCGCCAGGGAGAGGTGACCAGATCTGAAAGGGCTCTGGTTGTGGAGTTGCTGTCGTGTTCTCAGAGTGGGGCATTCGTAGAAGGTTGAGGCTGCGGAGGTGGTTGCTGGGGCGGAGAGGTAACACGGGCAGTAACTGAGAAGTCAGAGGAGCACAAAGAAAGGCTGCAGTCTGGTTTCTTGAAGTTTTTGATCTGTTGTTGATTGTTTGCTTGGATCACAGAAAGCAAGGAGATCCGACGAGGAGAAGTACCAGGGATGCACACACGAGAAGGAATTACTAGGGACACAGGAGACACAGGTAAAACGGCTGAGAGGCTAGGAGGTACCATGCAAGGGTAACAACCAGGCACTGGAAGACAAGCTCCTCTTGGACTCCACAGCTGTATTTAGAGGAATGGTAGCACTTGTGGCCAAGGTGCTGCCGGCTCAGCAGCTCTAGTGTGCATCAGGCTACCACTACAACAAAACCAGCAGAACACTTCCATTTCCTGATAACGCTGTTTCTACAAAATCTATAACCACCTGTCAATGTATTTTTTTTGTAGATGTCGTTGACATTCATTTCTCCTACACAATCTTGAAAGTAAGAAAAACAAGAAAACATACAATTCATTGAAATCAGAAAGAAGCTCTTAAACAATATCTAGTTTGCTAAGCATTTCCAAATCTTAAGTCAAAACATTAATTAAAAGCTATGAAACAACTAGAACTTTTACATTTTGGATACAACTACATTATCAGGGTTGTGTTACATTTTCAGACATTCCTCAAATATATTCTGTCTCTAATCGTTGTCAACTTTTTTTATTTGATGAAGGTTTTGTGCGTTCTGTGGTGTATATCTAGCACATTTAGTTTTAAATGTTAATTACAGCTCTGCAAAAGACGGCAATTGTTTTTACACTTTATTTCATTGTGCTGTGCCTAATACATGCATATTCATTCAGTGTTCACTATTTTACTCTCACAACCAAGCAAAGTCAGTGATTTTATTTTATTATTAAGACTAATCAAAAGGTAATGTAATGGAGCATTAAATTATTATTTTCTCGGTGTACTACTATTTCTGCAATCAGCATATTTTGTGAGGGTCTTTATCCAAAGTAATTTAAGAAAAGGAGGAACTAGCTTTGAAGTCATCTTACACCTCCAAATCTTCTACTGAGATTGCAAATTGACAAAAAATCTTTTCACAAATAATGGCCTTTTAGACATAATCCCTGTAATATGCCATAACATCTTTTTGAAGCTGGAAGCCTGTTAGATACCCATAAAAGCCGAACAGTGCTTTGTGATTGTACACTGAAAATTATAAAGAATTTCTGCCTTCAAAAGCAAACATATACCCTGCCTAAGTTTTACTGTTGCAACACAGGAATGTAGGTTTATTTGAACAAAATTAGTAGTACAAACTTTTTGGAATAAAAAAAGTATCACTCTGTTCAGTATTCACTCCCAACAGTTCCTGCGAATTCTCACACTCAGCATTTGCATGCATTTAATTTTAAACTGGTCACTTTTGAGTTTACTTTTTCCCCTTCATCTCAAAATTGCATGACTCCCATCCATTTTGCCTAGCCCTAGAGGAATTTTTTTAATATAAATTTTGTGAAATGACTCTCCTGTATTAATATTGAATGTAGGTTCTTTAAAATGGGAAAGTTTGGAGCTTGAAAACAAAAAGAAAATGTGCTCAATTGAGTGTATCATGATCCCAGATCCCATGATCCCAGCAGGTAAGAAAAAAATAGAAATTGTCAGAAATAAAATTTGGCACCCTTCTCCATCAGTCATACAATGGTCTAAAAAAGTCTAGTACATATCCAAGCCTAAAACTGACAGATTGTTTCATGAATTACTCTTAAAGCCCATTTTAAATCATGATGTGATGTATTATTTATGTTTCTATTTTGTGAGGAGGGAAGATATTTAAAAAAAAAAAGTATACTCTTGTGCATATTAGAAAACTACAGATTGACTATGATATCAAAGCATCTGAATGCTCGTTAAAATGACTTTCCCCAGTAAGGATTAATTGAAAATTCCCCTGGAAGTACAAGAGGAAGCATCAAAACATTTTGAGCCTGTGAACACCACACACATAGTACAGAGTCAGGATTGTCCTAACACCATCAGTATAACATCAAGAGCCAGTCATTCCCTAAATGTGTCCCACAGAAACAGAAACAAAACTCTGGCCACACATAATAAGTTAAAATATTTTTTTACCCTGCATAACAACTAACAAAAAAATGAGAACCCCAAAGATGGAATGCGATTGGCCACAGCCTTTCATTCCCATCTGACAGATACATGTGGGCAGGTTTGTATGTTTAGTTGTAAAATGGAGGAAAGCAATGAAATACTGCCCACAAATGAAGATGATTCATTTGTTATTATAGGAAGGAAATGCCTCTGGAAGTTTGTTCCACATTAACTAAAGCATTGTATTTTTCTTCAATGGTGCTTTGATCCTGCCCTATCGGGACAGGATGTTCACACCCTCACCTTCCCCAAACACCAATCATTGTAGGCAGTGCCAACACATTTGATGAAACACATTTCATGAAGATCACAGGCAGCCATGGGCCAGATAGGCTGAAGAGATAAAACACAAGAGAGACGAGGAATTGACCTCGTGAAAGGCATCATCATCATCATCATCGCATCTCCCTGTTTCTAATTTTTGTTGCTGACTCTAACATAATATTCCTACATTTCTGTACAAAATATTCAAAGGAACGTGTTTTTGATGAGAGGGAGCTGAGTGGTTTGTTCTCAATTTCCCTCATGGGTTTAAATCGGACGTGGAGGATGTCAAAACTCGATGTGGTCCTCGGAGAAGCTGGCGTCTCTCATTTTCCCATAATCATGTTCAGATGTGAACATGCAATGCAAGCGCACACACAGAGGGAAAACTATGTGTACAAACTGTAAAAAGCTTTTGCCTGGAAAAACCCATCTGATATGTGTTATTAGCATAAATTTTGGTGCTCCGATGCACAGAGTAAGAGTCTGGCGCACTTGGATGGAATAATAACTAGTGTAATGAGACAAAGCATCACAAGTCTCATGTTTAGAGATGTCCCTTTAATTTTACAGCGGATACTCCAGTTTGCTGTGAAATTCAGATTTTTTTTAATGTATTTATAATGTATATTTATAATTCACAGTCGGAGAGATAAGCAGGTTATTCAAGAGAATATATATAAGTGACAAATACAGTTCATGGAGTTTGTCCTCCTGGTTTCCTTCCTGACAGCCATACAAATCTAAGCCTAATGGAGATTTTTTTCGCTGCCATAAAATCTCACACGACAAAATAAAAGGTTTTCTATGTCTGTTTCCACAAAACAAACCAAGCGGTAGCTTAGCTGTTTTTTCTGTATCCCACAGTTGCTCTTGCTCAAATATGCAGAGTCTGCCAGAAGCAAGGTGTTTGGAAAATCGCTTTTCCCAGATTAGGAAACTGTGTATGTGGATTTGCAATCCATTCCCCTGAGTTTGGTTAATTCATGTGAACGGGTTTGTAAACAGACAGTCAAAAGCATTCAAACCTGCATGTTTTAGATATGGGAGTCACTTACAGGAAAACTAAAATGTAACATCTTTGCAAAAGTATTAATACCACTTTAACTTCAAACATCCAAACATTTTCTAATCAGATTTTACTTAATTAGTCTAAATACAAAAATCTTCTTGACACATGCTGTGGAAATGTTATTTCTCCACATGAACAAAAAAGCTGGTCAAAATAGGTAGGAAGATGGCGAGAGCTTAATAAAGGTTGTGAAACTGGAGGGAAACCCTTTTGAGGCTGAAAAACCCTTGGTTCAACTGGCAGTAACACATCAACCCCAAACAAACAGCCAGAGTTAAAAATTAAGAGCTTATAATGAAAGAAATTGAAATATTGTGATCAAACAATTGGCAAAGAAAAAGCATGTTTCAGGTAGAGAAATACTTCAAAAGACTTTAAGCATCTTCTCCATTTTCATGTTCTATGTCCATGGATCTGTCCCATGAAAAGATTTAATGATGGCCATTCTGGTGATGTCTAATCAAAATTTTGGCATCTTCCGAACTGCAAATGCCAACGTTTAACCATCTCACTACCGTCTTGTGCTTTTTACTTGTACTTTTAGCACCTTTTCTAACATATCCCTCACTCATCTCCCTCCATTCAACCAGACTACACTCTTTTCTTCACCTGTATTTTACACTGCTCACTTTTTTTTTTAGATTGACTAAAGGTTTTAACTGTTTTGCTACTTTTGCTTTTAGTTTCCCCTTTGCACCTGCCTTGCACTCATTTACCTGCGTGTATTGCATCTCTCGCATCTGCTGACTTTACTACCTTTCTCTAAGGCAAAATTTTATCTGTCTGAATTTTATTCCACCTGCTCCCTACTGTCAGCACAAAATATCATTTTATCCGTAATCAGCCCCCTGTTTGAGTTTGCCGGTTAACCTTACATCCCCACTGCAAACTAGAAGAGACTTGAACTAAGATCCCACCTACCACAGACCTATTAGTGACCAGCACACCTCACCACCATCTTACTACTCGTTCCACATCTGTCCTTAACTATCTCCAAATTTATTTTTGCCTTGTCGGCCTTCCCAATGCTGTACCAAAGTTCTTAAGGACCAAGATCTAATAAGACTAGTAGATAAGTTTAAATGAAAGGGAGTGAAAAGTTTTTCTAGATTTATTTATTTATTTATTTTTATTTTTTTTGGGGGGGTGGGGGGTATACTTAAACTATGTGTGCATTCGTACCCACTTCATATCTAGGAGTATGAATGATTTTGGAAAGCACTATTATTTAAAAAAATAATTTTTTTCAAATTCACCTGGCAGTTGTACTAGATTAACAAAACTGATATTGCTGACAAATTTATTTACACTAATGCTGCTCATGTTGCCCACACACTTTCTCAGTTGGATAAAACAGATTCTGCAAGCGTTGTTGTTGAGCAGTACCAGCCCCCACCCCCCAACACCATCTTCCAATTTCTTCTTGCATTTTTACCTTTATTTTTCCTTCCCCCAGTCATTGTATGGGGATCACAGTCTGCTAATTTACTCCAGGTTTATTCAGATTCCTCTGTGCCCTCTCAAAGTCCCATCCCTCTCACTCTCCCTTGCCTCATTTCATCATGACCTCCCCAAAGGTCTGTCTAGCCAGAATGTCTCATTATTGCACAATAGGGGGCTGAGCAAAACACACAGACATCCAGATGGTGATTTATGTACACACACTAATCAGAGATAATTGAGGGAAGAATACCTACTGAAACAACGCAAACCAATCTGATAAATAAAAGGACGATGTGTGTATAGCAGCTCTGGTTTATCCTTGTTATTGTATGCATACTGCACAGATACCACCTGCAGGGGCTCGCGGTGAGTGACAGGCGAACTCCAGAGAGAAAAGGGGGAAGAAAAAAGGCCTCAAAAGGGAGAAGACTTGAAGAATTTACAGATTTATGGAGACACACACTAAAAGGTGTGCACAAAGATACACACCAAGACGCAAAACCAGAAGAAAAGCTGAAGTCAAATAAACAGAAAGTCGCAGGATAAACAGTGGGGATTAAGTGGGCTTTGAGAATGAGGTGTTGGTTTGATAGCTCAATTGGAACGTCACCAGACGTCCAATCCAAAAGTCATGGGTTTGAATCCAGCCCAGGGCAAAATACACCACAGCATCAAGTGTGGGTCCTTAGGCAAGACCCTTTGCGCTACTGCCTACCTGGCGCCTGCAAAATGGCTGCCTCGGTGTGGTGTACACCAAAAACCATTTCCTGCGGGATCAATAAAGTATACACTATTAATATTATTGTTTGTGGTCATAAACCTCAGTGTCATCCAGCTGGGGCTTCATTCAACTCAGACTGATAATGAAAAATGTTCTGCCAATTGTCTTTCAGATTTCAATCTGTTTTACTAATTGCTTATACAATTAATCTTAATATCACAGTTCTTTATTTGCTCTCTAAGGAAAACTTTAAGGACCAAGTGAAGTTTGAGAGGAAATGCAGAAAAAGACTAATACTTTTGGAATAAGGTACTTTGAGTCTAAAATTGCAATATTTGGACACCAGAAATGTGGAGATGCTTGACATAAACCAAATGTTTCAGGAATGGAACCTCCTATCTAAAAAAGTTTTATGAATGGCATCCTTTAAGATGCTTTTGTTGCTACAAAAACCCAACCAGGTTATCATAAAATAATCCATCAGTAACTATACATGTCATGCGTTGAGAAGGGACCGGAACAATATGCGTACTGGACAGTGCCATTCTCATGCTTTATTGAAGAGAAAAAGTAACTTTCAAAACAGACAACATGGATGAAACCATGAAGAAGAATCCTTCAGTCAGGGAGTAGATTAACTGTGTTTATATCCAGGGAGCATGGGAGGAGGAACAAGAGGGAGAACCTAATTACTAAAGCAGATGCAGCAGGAAAGGATTACAAGGAGGGAAGCTGAGGGAGAGAGAGAGTGAAAACAGGAAACAACAGGATGGGTGGCCAAGCAACGGTAGGAGATCGAAAATAGAATACCAACAACAATAATAATATTACAGAAAACAGAATTATTAGACATACATATCTGACATGTTAGAGCCATATGAACCAGCCAGGACTCTGAGAACCTCAGGTAGTGGCCTCTAATGATGCCCAGACTCAGGACCTAACAAGGGGAGGCTTCATTCCAGTTTTATGCTCCTAAAATCTGGAACAGTCTTCCTGAATAGGTGAGAGAGGTTTCAACTATGCTGTTGTTTAAATCCAGGCTGAAAAGAGCCTTATTTAAATGTGCATATAGCAACTGAGAATATTATTACTATTATTATTGTTATTATTATTATTATTATTATTTTATTTATTTTAAATTCAAAGTTGATTTTATCGTTTAATTTTCTTTTTTTCTATGTAAAGCACTTTGAATTGTTTTGTACACGGAAATGTGCTATACAAATAAACTTGCCTCAGACAGTGCTTGAGGAAAATGTTTCAAAAGAGATTAGCTTAAACTGGACCGAGCAACAATGACTCACCAATGACAAAACAATTCGTTGGACATTAATATGCAGCATTACAATGTGCTTAATGCTCGACTGTATGTACTGGAAATCAAAATAAGTCTGTTTAACATTGAATATGTAAAAAATATTAGAAGTATCCCATAGCTCAGAGTAGGAAGAGTGTAGCAAAAAATGTGAAACTGTGTCAAACTGAGGAATGCGCTTGCAGATGTCTTGTAAAAGCTTCAAATTTTGCAAGAGCGAAAAAATTTAAAGAATAAACAGAGATGTAAAGCTAAAACCTATCTGTATTCACACTCACACTCAATTTGTGAAAATGTTCTTGACAACCACCTGCTATGCTCTCATAGCAAAGCACCTCCAGATATTATCTTCACTTTGCACTGGGAGTTAGGAGGATAAACTTAAAAAAAACAATCATCTCACTGGTGCAAACATTTGCACACTCATGCAGTTCACCTTATGTGAGTTCAGCCAATACAAAAGCACTCATTTCAGTTATTTTTATTACTAGAAAATATTGTTTCTTCATTGAATGAAAATATAGATGTTGACTAGTTCTGACAGCAGATTCCAGCAGGGCAACATATTTCTAGAGAATTTCTATGTATATACTTTACCTGTTAGAAGTCATGTACATATATATATGTACATATATGTATGTACATATATATGTGATGTTTATTAAGGTGTCATATTGGAAGAACCATAACTAGAGACCGCAGTTATGACAAACAATGCTTGGCTTAGCTTATTTTTATGCCTAATGCCTAAATTCTGATTTAATATGTGAGTTATATATTTTAAATAACAATCTGTACTCAACTCAGAGAATGGTTGAAAAAAAACCTGTAAATACCAACCAACAAAAAATCTCAGGATGTTGGTGTTCCCAGTTTCCCGTATAAATGATGGTTGGAGAAAAGTTCCTTCCCTTGCAAGATTAGCTTAAAGGACAAATCTACTAATTTTAGGGAGCTGTAATGTTGCTGTAGTTGGTATGTTTTGTGGAAGAGTAAGATTATCAACTGTTGCTTGTCTTGCAACTCTTAATCATAATCTTACAGGTACTAAGTCCTATTTGAAAAAAAAGTTTGAGAGTTTAAAAAAAACAATAAAAAGGTGTTTAACTATTTATCAATAGTTTTTTTATATTTTTGCACCTTAGTTGACTCAACTTCATTAAAAGAAGCAAACATCTAGGGATAGTTATTGAAACAACTTGCAATACATGTCATTTTTTTCAAAAAAGACTAACGTAGATGCGAGAATATATCAGGCAGCAGTTCTGGAGGCATGTATCAGAGGGAGAGCTCATGTTTGCAAAGTGACAGATTGGCTGTCCAACCTGCTGTGTGTTCATGTGGCGTCACTCATTTGTCTCCGCCACACTCCTCCCACCACCTCTTACACAAAAAAACACAAACACTTTTAAGATCTCTCGACAGCCTGGCCAGTGTTTGATTGTGCCATTATAATCTAATAACTTTATTGACCTAAAGCCCAAGGACTCCGAAGCCCCGTCCTCCCAGAGAAAGCACCGAGTAAATGAAAGTCCTTCTCGTCATCTTCGTCTCATCTTCGTCTCATCTTCAGCTTCCTCCTTTCTCCTTCTTCCTCTCCACATACAACCCCCTTATCTTTGTGATTGTCTCTCTTCCTCATCATCTCTGTCTCCCTGCAATCTTGCGCTTACCTCTTAAAGTCAGCAGGGGAGGTAATCATGGAGACATAAGAAATGGCTATGGAAAACCTGGGGGGGGGCTGTCTGGCAGTTAAAATCATTTTAGGTTGGGTATCAACTCTTTCTTGTAACTGAACGTTACTAAGTTCTGACTTTTTACGGACAAAAAGCGTGACCTGACTCTAAGCAATTAGGCAGATCCACAGCAAACTGCGCATTTTCGTTTTATGTCAACAGTTAATTTAAATTAGTAATTTTTTTTCAAAAGTTACAAATATATATACCAGTCATTAGACAATGGAGCCCTTATTTTTTTACAATAATACCTTTGTTTATTGATCTATTCATTCGTTTTTCTGATACATTTGTTGGATTTCTGTTATTTATTGGCTGCAACCCATAAGAAACATGTCAATTATTTACACCAAATAAAAATCATAATTTCTATCAAATTTATCTGAAAATGTTAATATTTTAAAAAAACATCAATGGAAATATATTTTATAATGCAAACTTTACATTTTGTTTTTGTAAGGGCCTAAAGTCATGGCGGTTTATTGGAAGGTTTAAAATAAGGTTTGGTTTAGACCAAATATTAGCATGAGTGTGATTCTGTACCTTTGCTCTCATTTTGCAGTTTAACAATTGCCAGAATGTTACAAAAATTACTATTGTGCAGCTCCCAAGCAATGTTTCACCCCTTAGCACTGTTATTCTAAATGAATTTTCATTTTTTGTGCGGACAGCACACAGCAAAACAGGGTCTCTTATTGTTTTGTTGACATAAAGAAAACCCTAAGGTCTTCTTTACTGTCTAAGCATCACATTACAAATCCACCTCTGGGAACATAGTTATCCACTGTCCTTACCAACTGTTAATAAATCTCACATTGGTTGTTAATCATTTGAGTCTCTTGTGTACATTCACTTGTCTGCACTATTGCTCAAGTAATAAAACTGTGGTGGAACTGTTGTGGGAGCCAAAATTATGTTATTTAAAGAAAACATGTTGATCTTATTGAGAAGTAGCAGATAAGGTATAGCTTGACATGACCTGGTATTTTACAAAAGAGTATTATCACATCTAAGAGAACTGAGCAAATTCAATTCTGTTAAATGATTGGTTAAAAGTTATGCATACACAAAGCTATAATCATAAAGATATAAAAAAGAGTTGTTACCATCGCTAAGGTGGGAATTTTGTTGAATGAATTTTTGAGATGTGTAAAGCTGATTGCTAATAAATCCCCCGGTTGGCCGCAGATATAGAGCAAGACGAGTCGTGTGTTTTTGTTTACAGTTAGGTATTTTTTCCAATGCATCCCACCCCTGGTAGGACCGTGTGAGACATCTCAGAGGTGTTTCTGGTCTTCTAATAGGTTTCTGTTTTTTTTTTTGTTTTTTTTGGCTTGATCTATTGTTTTGTGCCAACACAAATCAAATTTCTGTCTTTTCTGCATTCAAGACTCTTGCTGACAAGTTAACAGTGGAAAGGCAGAGACAGTCCTATAAAAGTCTGTTTATTTCAGGCAGAAGTGGTTTTAAATGACCAACTGAAAGAGTTTTTTTTCCTGTGATTTGATATGAATCTACAGCTGGAATGAGTTGCATTCATTTGTACTGAGTTTTGGTGCTATGTGATTGGATGTGACTTGTTTTTGTTTATTCTGTTAAGTCCCTTAAGGTAATATTGATTTGTGTTAATCAGTAGTATTTAAGGTAAATTAATTAAAAGTTATTAAATCAGGTCATATGATGTGGTGGGGAATTGAACAATTTCACATCCAGAGCTTGTATTATTTTTTAAAGTGTATTTGAGTTTAGCTACAATCCTTGGCTTTATACAAGTTTGCATTACTTTTCTTCAAGGGCAACAGACTGGGTTTTCTACTTAACAATACTGCACACTCTGAACTATAGAGCAAAGCTAAATGTTGGTTTTAAAATGAACCTCCACCTATTAATGTTTTTGTTTTGTTTTTTAAAGTTGCCTCACTGAACAGGATAACACTGTATTGGGACATACCGCACAACCTTGCTTCAGAAAAGATTGCCATCTGTGCACACAGTCAGAGAGGTTTATGTAACGGCGGGTTTCAAGTACGCATCCGTTCCAAGGACATATAGGGCAGAATTTCTCTTATACACATAATTTTAACGGAGAGAAGAAGATAGAAAAAAACATAAAGGAGGATTCACAACCAACCACCTGAGACAGGATGTGATATTGTCATTCAGCAGGCGTCTGATGGCTGTCAGGCATTTCTCCTCTGCTGTAGATGCAAACACATTCTCTTTTTTCACTTCTC
>JAVLVB010000802.1:2973069-3003059 GCA_032876305.1 Orestias chungarensis
CACACACACACACACACACACACACACACACACACACACACACACACACACACACACACACACACACACACACACACACAAAATTTTACACTCTCTTCCCTGCATCCTCTCAGTGGAGAAGAGTTGGTGGAGTTACACATTGTGCCCTAAAGATTGTTATTTCATCTGCTTCTCAGATGGTGTGGCATGGTGTTTGCTTAACGATTAAATATTTCCAAAATAACTAACCTGGGATATTGTTCTGTCATTGTCTTACACAGATATTAATCTTATTTAATTTCCAATTTACATATTTCAGACGATACATCCCACTCTACTTTATCTTTGTGAGTAAGCTGAGAGCGAAATAAGTGGGCATTCTCCCTGACAATTTTAAAGTATCTTCTCACTTACTTTGCCTTCATCTTCACCATTCCTTCCCCCTCCTTGGCCATTTTTAGAGAGAAAATCCCATCCTCTCCTACAGAACATATGAGTGCCTGTGTTTGTGTGAGTGCGTAGCTGTGTGTGTAGCAACACACTCACATAAAAGCAAACACGCAACTTCACAAGAAAGAAACACAAGAAATTTACCTCCACCAACCACGCAAATTGCGTAAATCATTAAATAGTACCGGAGGATACTTTGATACAATGAAATAACATTACAAACCAATCATTTGTATTTATTAGGTATACATAAGTCTGTCTTTTTTTTTCCTTTATGTCCGCCGTTTAAGCCAATCAGCCGTTTTGCGGATACAGGGGGTGGCACCACCATATTGGGTCACGCAGAGGATTGTGGGATTGTTGAGGGCAAACAGTTCAGAGAACTATTATGCCCTACTTTGTTTTGGTCTATCACAAAAAACCCACTAACATACACTGTAAATGTTTTGTCTGTACTCTGACAAAAATACTACAAATAAAGATGGCGTCTATATGTATGTTTTTAAGATAGAAGAAATGGGTCGAGGCAACCACTGTGGCATGTATGGCTGCAAAAATGACAAGAAATACAAAGACAAGTAAGGTTGTCTTTTTTTACAACAAACCAAAGCAACCATTTCTAGAATGCCACTGGCACTAGCCATGTCTGATCAAGCAAATTGGCTGGACATAAAATTGCATCTTATAGTTACATCAACTGCATTTGTCTGATTGTTTTTTTACGTTTGTTTTTGCAGACCTGTGAAAACACTGTTGCCGTAATGAAAGTAACGAAAGATAAATGCACCGATGAATCAGTAATTAGACTTACCCGGAAAAAAACAACCAACAATAACATCAAAAACAGATTAAACAGATAAAAGCATAAAACAAAAAAATTAAAAAAGCAGTAAACACACTAAGGCAGAATAATGTATGTGAAAAAGTAGATACAGGGGTAAAGAAAAAAAATGGATTTATAAAAAAATTTCAGACCGTAAAGACAAGCAATGACATTACACATACATTTTAATAATTTTTTCAAGGAAAAAAGATTTAAAAAATGAAACATTTCTTTAGTTTTTTGCATTTCTATTTGTAAATAAATGGCTTCAAATGGTCTTTGTGGTTTTGTTCTCCTTCCCTATAGCTATTCAAAATGAAATTACAATTTAGAAAATTCCCTCGTTAATTCAAAATAACTCCCCTTAATGTAATAAGTTCTTCGCAATGATATTGTTAAACTGCACCCAGCAAAAAGTCTGGACAAACATACAGGTAAAAAATTAATTATCCAAAATGTTTTGACACATCCGATTAACAACTCAAATCATTTTTACTTTTTATATCTTTTACTTTAATACTGTAACACTTTAAAATCTTGAATTCTAGATATTTATCCCTTGGTGACAGAATAAGATCTGTACTTGGACACAGTGGTTGCCTAGACCCATTTTTCTGTCTTCAAAACTATGTAAACAGAGCAACTGGGTTTGTACCAAAATGTCAGGCAGAGTTTAAAGATAAGTAGTGTGTTCCTCTTGAAACCTCTGAACATTACAAAAGCAAAGTTTGCAAGAACTTCACCTGGAACAGGTGATCAATTTTTTCAGCAATCCACGCGGGTGTGGCACAAAACGCCGATAAAATGTTATGCTCACATGCATGGATAGATAGATAGATAGATAGATAGATAGATAGATACATAGATAGATAGATAGATAGATAGATAGATAGATAGATAGATAGATAGATAGATAGATAGATAGATAGATAGAGAGCAGTCCCTTTTTCAAAAAGGTAAGATCAGAACAAAAAGCATGATGGCAGTAATTTTATAGCATTAATTTTTGTTAACACAAGACTTTTCTTATCCTTATTTGCTGCTGAGAAATCCTTTTTAATGGTTTTGACTCTTTCTTTGAAAATTGGTTTCCAATTTTTAAACCCAGCATCTAATACACTTTTTTTATTTGATAATACTTCCTTAATACTTCGTCAATGCATTCTTTTTAAGCCTTTTTACATGATTGGAGGTCCCAATAATTGTGGAGTGCACTTTATATGTCCACTCTCCATATCAATCACATTATGTCTTTACTACCTTGTACACAATATTCTTGTCTTTACATCCCCCATATTTGTCATAACTTGGGTAGCTGCCTATTCATGACTGGTTTCTCTTTCAACACCAGACAGACCAAAACAGCCAATAAGAATAATGTTATTGTACTGAGCAACGACAGAAATAAACTGAAATCTAATATTGTTTAGAACAACGATGTTATGCTTTTGGCAGTAACAGCATAAATTTAGGCTTATTACCAATGTCCTTGTTCTTCGGAGAGCATACCATTTGTTTTATACACCCATAAGGAATTAATGCACAAAGAAACCGAATTTAATGGTTTACTAAGAATGATTAAGAGTAATTATGCCACACCATATTACCATACATACTTAAGCAACAGTTATATAGTCAATAATAAGAATGCTTAGATTGTCTAATTTCTTTTAGTGTTTTTATTGAATGAGCTATGACTGCAGTCAGCTAAGCATAGAGAAGTCGTATTCAGCTGAAACTTCACAACATTCTTTTACTAATTATGTCATGGAGTCATCGTACACTTAAGCTAAACTGTGCAATAGCTAATTATTTCCATCCATTTATCCATTATCCAATCCTCTTGTCCTTGAGGGGTCCTGGGGGACCAATCCCCGGCTAACAATGGGCGGGTGAGCAGGGGTACACCCTGGACAAGTAGCCGGTCCATCGCAGGGCAACACAGAGACAAACAGGACAAACAATCACTCACACAACACACTCACACCTGAGGACAATTTAGAATATCCAATCAGCCTAACAGTCATGTTTTTGGGCAGTGGGAAGAAGGCGGAGTAACCGGAAGAAACCCACGCATGCACAAGGAGAACAAAAAAACAGCTTGCAGAAAGACCCAAGGTGGAATCAAACCCAGAAGAGTTCAAATTTCACTGTCAATTGTATACTTTGTAAGGGACATTGTATATTTTGTAAGGGACATTATTTTGTTTTGGGGGTTGCCTTTCTCTGTGTTGTACCTTGCCCCCTGTAAAGCTGTTGAAACTTGGGTTTCCCCTGAAGGATTCATACCGAGGCATAAATAAAATCAAGTCTAAGTCTAAGTAACAAGCTAAAAATCACAAAGTATGTCACTTTCCTTGCCTGCATGTCAAATACACATTGTTTGAGTTGTACTACATTTTGATATGATTGTAAATAAATAAAAACTCTTTAGTCCAACATGGAAAACAGATGTACTTACTTTTTGTAAGACTAAAATGTGTTTAAATAGTTTAGGTAAACTACTACTATCCAGGGTACTTACTTTCATGCTCCTATATAAAAGTGTATATCGGACATGATGGAAACATAGAGACATGCCAGTGTGCAGTTTGTGTAGCGTGTGGATCTGAGACCGTTTCAAAAGATTATACTTTGCTTGAGGCTGGGAGTCTCACTCTGATCACGTTCAAGGTGAAAGATTCTCGATGAGACGGGGCAAAAAGACAAAGAGAAAGTGGCACAATGATATGTTTATTGATAGGCTTTGGATAATAGAAAAAATAGGGGTGTCTGCTGCCGGAATGTTACAACCATTGACGAAAAAACATGGACATCTATTCCCCTTACCTAAACGAAACTTTACATGGTCAAACGCGCACTCATAACCAAACAAAGCCCGTCCGATCGGTCTCCAGAGAAAAAAGGTACAATAATGCACGGAACAAGACAGGTATCACAGTTTCTAAGAAATTCTACATGAGAAAATTCACAGTCACATATGAGGGAGTTCTTATTTTCTTCTTCTTCTTCTTAGGCACAGGAAAAGCATTAAGATGTGCATCTGAACAACCGCAAAATCATGAGAAAAATAAAACATTTAATAAAATCCTTGAAGGTGCCAAGATGAACATGAGTTTTTACCATTATTCTGTGGTGGGACCATTTTGTGTTTGGTCCCAAAAATCCAAGCCTGGACTTAATTCAAGCGCAACGTATCCATGCCTTCGGTGAACAAACATATTTCCTGTCTCAAAGTAGGAACTCAGTTCATCTGGTTGCCCTTTTATACATATATTTAAATGGAGTTCTTCATGTACATATACACATTTAGGATTTTGCAAAACATGGGACCAGAACATTTAATATAAATGTAATCCCATTTAGGTAAAAAGGAATGTTCATTAAAGCATTTTCAGTCTACACACACCTCCACTGGTCTCCTCCAGTGCATTAGATAATCAAATACATGTTAACCACACGGACGTTATCACTGACAAATGCTCACTGGAGCCGCTTTTGGCTCTTTTTCTACATTTGCAGTTTTGAGTTCACACATTTCAGACTTGGTCACTCATCCCTGCGTCGAACGCTCACTCTTTGGATAACCTTGTGCTCAGATCTCTTGGTCCGTCTGCTCCAGTCATTGAAATACAACTTCTTCTGCAGCTGGACTGAGGAAAAACTATATAGCTCTTTGACATGATGTAGCACTCTTATAAAGGACTTGTAAGCTGGTGTTTATTTATTTTCCCATTTGTGTCACAGGAAGCAAGCACATTTGTTTCTGTGGGATTCTGTTTGTTAGTTTGCTATTTACTCCAGTGTCCTTATGGGAGTCACACAATCACACAAGGAAGCGTTGAGGCGAACAGTTTCCGAGTATTTTGCAGGCAGAAAACAAAACTCAGCAAAACCACTGAGAAATATTGCTGGCACTGAGTTGTCAGTTTCACACACAGTAACTAACCTAAGAAAACATCTATCTAATGATTTGCTTGTTCGAATTTGAATGGTTAATGTCTCGAAATGTTGACACAAAACTGTTCTGTGCTGACGGGTCAAGGTGGAGGTAAAACATTTACTGGGCATCTGCATACAAGAATAAACTATTAATAACACACTTTAGCATGTTGAATCTGATCTGCAGATCAGATTCAACATGCAGACCTTGAGTTCCAGCCTTGAAAAGCAAACCCACATTGGATGTCACCTTGGACATTTCTTTCAGTTCTACAAAATCCATATAAATGCATTGATGATCCAATAAGCAAAATTGAACAAACCCATGGTCAGTGTGCATCAAGGAAGTTAAAAACACTCTAAGATAGTTTTTAAGTGCCAGAAATACTCCCTGGCATATTTGTTGTTTGTGTAAGGTTCCAGCCAGCTGACCAGCAATGGGCAGCAACTGGTTGAAGGATCTCCTCAGTTCCATTAAGCAAGAAAAAAAACTGGTAACTCAATAAGTTACTGAGACCTCATGTCAAAACTTTAAACCTTTTTTAAAGTGACTTGATACCCGTGCAAATTAGCAATTCTGATAATTACTGGCTACACAGACTTGTCTGTTTTTTGACCCCAAACCTTTAGAATCAAACATTTCTTCACTATGGAATTAAAATCGAACCCCTCCTTTAATCCCTAAAAATGTCAGGAATTTGAGTTCCAGGATTTTGCCTACACCACGTTTAGGTCTGAAATCTGATAAGAAAAAAACAACAGGCAGGTAGTATGAGGTCTACCACCTTCCTTTAGCCGTCCAAATAAATTAACAAGAAAAGGACAGAAAGCAACATTATCAGTGTTCTCGTTTAGAGAGGAGAAACAGATTCAGTCCGACCTCCATTTTTCTGGAGGAGACTTTGTGGGCAGCATCCTTAAAAGGATCCAACCACAAATTAAAAAGAAATGGTAAAAAACTTTAAATCTAATTGCTCTAAAGAACTTAGACTTAAAATTTCTTCATTAAACATCTTCAAACAAATAGGTGGAGAAATGTCAAATTCCTGATAAATTGGGTACTGCTATTAAATTTTTTTTTATACATGGTTACACTTCTTTTCTGAATGTCTGTGCCTTGCGATAAATTAGCTACCACAGTGAAAGTATTGCTTTATACAGGGCAAATTAAAATAAAAAGCTGGATTTTAAAAAGGCAAATAATTTAGCCTGAACATGTAAATTTGAGATAAACATTTGATCTGCAATGCGAAAATGCATTAATCACAGTGGAGAGGGCATTATGGCGCATCTTGTATGAGGGTGTATCCCTGCATGAGAGACGGCTGTGTTTGTTTGCTGGATAAGCCTTCGCCTGGATGTGTTGCTTCCAGTGTTTTCCGAGCGAGCGTCTGTGTCAGCTCACCGGATAAAAGTTTCATTCACACCAGAGATTTTTTTTTAATCCCACAATGCACTGGGTGTGTTGCCAAACGAAGAAGCAGCATTAGCTGCAGCGATGGGGAACCAATCACAGTTTGAGCGCTAGAAACAGCAAAAACAAAAACAGAATTAAAAAAAAGGTGCTTTCTCATTTTTCCCTTCCTCCAGGAATGGTTAGTGTGTTTTCGGCCATCGACATTTCTTGGGTCCATCAGAGTTACTCTTGGACCCAATGAAAGAGCAAATAATACAGATCACAAAAGGAAACTGAAGACTGATTCAAAAAGAGGACGGTTCCCTCATCCTTTCCTTTCTTGATGGAGAAAAACAAACATCTGGAAACTCTGAGTTTGCAATAAATGGTTTTCCAAATGTTCAATTGTTCACAAATTGAGGGGAAACATCGCTCCAAGTTGAGATATGTTAAAAAGAGGTCTATCACTCTGCTAGATCGTTTTTAAGTGCTAAGTAATGGCTTTAAAGTAAACAGGATTTACACAATGTACGTTATTAAACGTACGTTGTCTAAATCTTAATTCCTCTCAGGAATGAGAGGAAACATAAAGTGCTTTAAGTGAAAAAAGGCGCCCGCAATCTATTGTTTTAACATTATTTTTACTTAAGTATAACCTTTCATCATCACTTGATTCAATCTGAGCCATTTTGCTCAGATTTAGCCAATTGTAAAACAAATTCACAGGTTAGTAAATAAGTAAGTAAGTCTGAATGATGATACGAATCTATGTAATACTAATATAAGCGAAGCGGTCTAGCTCCAAATTTCACTGCATGTGCATATGTGGTTTAATCAAGTGAAAATATAAATAAAACAACAACAGCACATAAGGACATCTTCTATTCAGTTTAGCCCTTCATAATTGGGTCTGGAACAATAGCTTGCCAAACCCAACACAACCAATCACAGTTCTATTTGTGAAACCTTCATGTGTAATTTTGAAAATGATAATAAAAAAAAAAACATAAGACAAAATGTAGGCCCAAGTTTAAGGTCTTTATGTGATTCTTCAAAATAGATTTTTGGCCTGTTGGGTAATCTTAAGAGTCCAATGCTACTGTAATCACAGCAGCTGGAGGCTGACTTCCCATAGACTCAGTGAAAGCAGGGGGTCAAACGTCGGTGGGGTCCCCTGTCCACCATTGGCCCAGTAGCCTTCTCAAGAATCCCCATCAAAGACTGGTGACAAAGTAGCTGAGAGTACAGTGGCAGCGACCTTTGGAGGAGTCTGGGGAAAACATAAATACGATAGCGTTTGATAGATATCTCTTCAAATATCAAAAGCAAACGTAATAACAAAAACAGACTAATGTGCGGTAGAATAAAAGCATGACTCTGTGAGTTGCTCCAAATGGTAGTGCTGGATATGTTGTAGTTTAAATATAAAATGGTTGATGTGTGATCAAAAACAAACGATTGTGTGGCTGTATGCTCTTTTGTACGATGATGATTATATTTGTTCACACATTGGGTGCTAAGTAATACTAAGTAGAAAAATTATGTGTCAAAATCGATGAGTGAGCAAAGCTGGGGTTGTGATGAAGAAAGTGGAGAGAACTTGATTGTACCATTCGTCAGCCACAACCAGACACTTCTAATACAATTCTTTTGAAAGAGTAACACTCGCTTCCCATGTTTTCTCGATAAAGCATAAAGTAATTCACAAAACTGAAAAAAGATCAATCCCCACTCAATGCATAAGACTCCACTTCTCCCGAAAAAAAAGGGAGAAGCTCATTTTAGGTTTGCTGCAGTACATCTGAATGTGCCAAAAAAAAGGAAAGAAAATAGATGTTTTAAAGCGAGAACCAGTCAATTATCACACTTAAATCCAAACGAAATACTAATTGAACCAAGGATCAGATTGTTAAAGTTAGGCCGAAACTTTTAATGTTTAAAGAAAGTTGAATGGTTTAGAAATGAGCAAAGACTAGCTTCTCTAAACTGAAGACATATTAAATCTGGCAGTAAGCAGCATGAGCTGAATATTGTTGGCTTAAGAAACGGAAGATAAAACAGTACTTTAAACTTATTATATGTATTCCCTGGTTAGTCTATCTAATCTTTTGACTTTAAGCACATAACCTTAGGCTGCTATTGTGATAAACTGTATCATGGGCAGTTTCTGAAAGTTCGGAAAACCTAAAAAAATCCTGTTCTTTCAAAAGACTTCAAAATTGACATGACGCTCCCTTTGTTTCTTCAACAATAAAACTGGCAAGTTTGATACACATCATGTAAAACCAGCAGATGAAATAAGAAGAAAAAAGACACACTACCGCTTGTTTATCAGAAGAAAAAAAATTATATATATTTAAAAAGCTCATGTTGCCTATAAAACACAATCATTGCATTGTGGTATCTTTGTGTGTCAACGGCACATTAACGATGAAGTGAAACAAAGCGACGGCCTGTTTCTAAACAGATCAATATCTCACATTCATTACAAGCGCAGCAGAAAAACGTCGAGGGAAGTCCCGTTAGATCTTTCCTTATGCTATAGTTGGTTATCACCGTCACAAATGAGCAACAAGAATGAAAAAGTCTTAGCTGCTAATACGTCCTGACAGCAGCGATAAGAGCTGAGACGATAATGAGTCAAGCAGAACCATTTTCTTCTCATCGATGCCAATTTAAAGTGGGATAACCGATCTTTTAAGCACAAAGACGGTGCTGGAATGAATCTGGTAGGAAACAATTTTGTTATTATTATTTTTATATCAATAAAAGCACAAATAACTATTCTTTAAGCAAAAAACAAACGTTTGTGGCCTGATGTTAAATTAAGAACATCTTTTGTAAATGGGGCATTCACTCAATATGTATCCCTACTGTTATTAAGCTGTAAGAGTAAATCAGAAGAAATCTTATTACAATAATGATAACAATAAACGATACGATAATGCGCACTCCTAGTTAGCACTAGAGAGCGTGTTTTTAGAAAAATTATGAGGTCTTCATATTTCTCTTTTTTTCCACAAATTAGTGTCTATTACTTTTGAAGGTTATGAAGGCTAAGTAGCTCAAACACGGTTAGACTAGGAGAGTTGATTTTTAGGCCTTCACAGAACATCTGTATTTTTACTGAGATTAAATTGTTCAACAGTCTGTTCTAACCTCCTCCGTTAGTGACGTCTCACCACGATTAGCTGTCCCTTATGTTTGTTAGAGGTATCAGAGAGCAAATATAAACACATTCAGTCATGATAAACGCATAATTAAACAGATGTGAAACATTCATTAGACTTTAAAGGAACGGTTTGATATAAGAAAGGGGATAATTTACATGCTAGACATTTACTTGTTTACTACAACAAAAGCGTTTAACCCTGACCTCGCCTTTAAACCGCTGAGAAATCCAACCTTTGTCAGGATGTTGAACCTTCAAATGTGTCTGCAAATTTGTAAAACTGAATCTAGATGTCTTACAAGGAAAGTAAACCTCCATACGACAAACAAGACAGGATCGCTTGTGACATTTTTATTTAGTTGTGAGCTTTCTATCGTCATCGCCGCCTCCTTTCTCAAGCTAAAAATGCTTCATTGCTGTGAGCAATCTGACTCTCTGACCGACCTGACGCTGATTTAAAAATGTCAACCGCGCAGAGGTCCCGTTATGCCCAGAAATGACAAGGGTGACAGACGTCCGCAACCTTCCCAATACTCAACTGCTTGACTGGTTTTCTTTTGATAAAACCTCTATTAGCTCTATAAAGAAAGATGGAATTGCTCCTTTAAGTATGCTGCACGAACGAACCCCATCATTCATGGGTAAACAGCTATTTAATTTAATATGTGGTCTGTGCTTCATCAGTCAACCGGAATCTCTAATTGTCTCTCTGTCCAATTTCATATATATAAAAAAAAAAAACTTTCTGGATAAACATGATTTAGAGATATCATTAAAATTTATGTCATAGCTGCTTGACTGCATACCTAAACAGAGCGTTTTTGTGCTTGGCAAGACCTTGGCAAGATAATGGGACTTTGAGCGTCAATTAATTATTAATCTATGTCAGTGGATTTCAATTTGAAAACTATTTGAAAATTTGACCTAAGGATTATAAAAAAAACCCATTATAAATGGAAACCTGTCAAACAACCAAGGCATAAACAAACACTAGGAGGCATATAAGAACATAGGAGGCAAAACTGAATTATTCAGCAACTTCAAATCTCATCACATGCCTTATCTGCCTTTAAAGTAGAGTTTAATACGTCTGGAAGCAGAGCTTGGGTTCACTTTGTATGTATGTATGTATGTAAACTGTTTATCTAAACTCTGCACCAGAGATCTAAATCCTCTACACACAGAGGTAAAACTCTGACACCGTTGACAGCCTCAAAATTACGCCGCAGTGCAGAGGATTTATGATCTGTGCTGAATACGTAAACTTTAATGCACACGCAGAGCCTTACTCCTGTGTTTATTCTGCTTGAACATTTTCACTATTCACACTCTACAGCTCTGCAAAACAGCTTAAGCTCAGTAAGATGCGGCGGAGAGCGTTTGGTGCTTGTGAACACAAAGTTTGTGCATCAGATTTTCTGTTTTATTGTACTATGTTGAAGTAGAGACACACTGCAGGACACAGGGTCGAATTTAAATACAACCTGGTCTGGACTATTGTAACTTTTAACTGAACAATGCATCGTAGCTCTGGGTGAATGTTTCAGTAGTTGCCCGGCTGAGAAGTGAACACCAGCCCCTGTTTTTAGTCTTGTTCTATTAAAAGGACGGTTCCCTTACCTCCCTAAAAAAACAGAAATAGCTCCACAGCATTACCTTGCCACTTTGAGAGTAGAATGTTCTTTTACTGAGTGATTTATTGCATAAAATTCCACTAAATGCATTGAATTTTGTGCTAATAATGTGACGTAATGAAGAAAAAGACATAATGTCTCTTACCATTATTTACCAAAATTGGCAGGTTCCCCTTCTTGAAGCTTTCAGGAAATTTTTGGACAGACTGCAACAAAGCAAGGTCCAATTTCTCAAACTCCTCTGGAATGGACAGAAACACACACACAAAAGTGAGCGCTATTGTAAATGGATTATTCCTGCGAGAAGTTTTGCCAGTAAAACATCAAAGAGTATATTAATCATCTCTTTCAGTGGCTTCTTCTGCCACAGTGTTCCTGCCGCTATGCCTCAGTCCATTATTTCATATCTTTTAAGATTAATTCTTTCTGAACCCGTCGTAGCTTAACACGTAACTATCTGAGCTCGAATGTAAGATAAGATAAAGGTAGAACGCCACATAGGACCCAAGATCACACCTATGTGTTTCAATGTTGGCTTCTTATCCTTGAAAAGTATGACTGCATTTCTGCCTTTTTTCTCAAATTAACTCAGCAAATTCTCCTTAATTTTAATTCAGCTACTTAATTTTTTTAAGTGAACACATAAAAGTTAACTATGAACTTGCTTTTGGCATGTATATGTGTTGAGTTTAGGCTTTAAGTTGCCAGATACCTCTGAAAAGTGAAAGGAGGAAACAATGAAGGAGGAAAACTGAGACTAAGACAAAGATTTTTCCCACCAACCCCTTTTTTTTCTAATTATGCATATATATATATATATATATATATATATATATATATATATATATTACGTGTGTGTGTGTTATAAAAAATGAAATAAAATTAGTTGCAACATGAATTGCAATTTATTTCCCTGTATGGTTACACTGAATAAATTAATGACTCAATCTAACAATCAAACATAATAAAGGAAAGAAACATTGCTCAACTGTTTTATGTTTTTTTTGTTTTTTGTTTTTTACGGCTACAAGTCTCTGCTTCCAGTAGACTGGATGATTTTACTTTTTTTGTACATTTTCACCACCAGCTCTTTCTTTCAGATGTTTTTTTGGTACTTTAATTTTAGACCCTGCTACAACTAGAGTACAGGAAGTATTGGGTTTCTACATAACTTCTAAATTAAATTGAATTTCTTTTTGAATCTGTGGTTCAAGTAATTTAACAGAATAAACTTTGATCCCAAACTATGAGTAAAATAAAAGGGTAAACAGATATTGTTAACCCTTTTTGTAGCAGTCCAAATTTTCAACTCTCTAGATCCTCAAGCCTTTCTATTAGTTTTAATCATTTCTGTTTTGCTGGTTTTCTAATTAATTTGACATTAATGTGTACCCAACAAGCTTTCCCAGAGCAGTGATTTTGAATCTTCAATCCTGCAAACATATCTCAGCAAGATAGTTCTCCACGTCTAAATTTATTTTATTTTCATTGCAATATAAACAAATGAAAACTTACATCTTGGTAAATGATCAAATCAGAAATTACCATCTTTCCACTGTTTGTCCTCTTTTCTACTTTCGCTGACAGACTTATAAAACCCTTTAAAGTGAGCAGTTGTGCCATCTTCTCTTTAGAGTTGTTTGATAAAATGTAAAACAACATGACAGCTCAATATAATTCATACCTCAGAGTATTCGATAATAAAAATGTTCATTCAGTTTGGAAAGTGTGCCTCAAACGACATATGCACTTCAAAATATTCAGTTTGAGCAGTTTTATTAACAATTTAATTTAAAGGCTTTAATCCGAAGCCTTACGTTGGGCTAGAAAGTTCATCCTTTATACCCTAAACCATAAATATTAAAAAACCTGATCCTAATCGTTTCTGTCAAGGTGCAACACAAACAAACAAAACATTGAAGATTGTGACTAACAACCAGAAGGCAATATTATATTTTGTAAGTCTAAACAGGTTCAAATATAATGGACAGAGACAAAAAGAGGACTGGCAGGGAACAGAGGAGATTTGATGGGACTGATATATAAAAAAAAAAAGCTGCAGAGAGGGCAGGAGCGCGGCTGTCCCTGATCAAGATCTGATATCAGACATATCTTCAGGCCGAGCCATTCACCGGTTAAACAGCCTATGTGAGACAAGACAGAAGGATGGAAAGGGTACAAAAAAATGAAATGATGAAGAAAGAGAGCTTTCAGCATCCATTTATCTTTTTATGTGGATCCATTTGCCTTTCCAGAAAACACATCAATTTTTTTTATGTTTGTCTGTGAACGCAGACTAATATTTGTCTTTCTGATTTACATGCTACACACATACAGCTTTACAGTATTGAGCCAAAAAAGTGTAAGCTAAGACAGTATTTATTCCAAGTATTTACTGCTGCTAAAATAACAAAACACATTACCATAATTATAACCTTTACATCTATACCGTTGTCTTCCTCTTTTATTATGTGTCCAGGTTTGCTTGTTTCCAACCAACCATTTCTGAAACTAAACAGATCTATCTGCAACACAATATTTTATGCTTTCCATTAATTAATTTTGTGTGCAATTCCCATTCTTTTTGGTAAATTAGTCTATATATATATCTATGAAATGTTGCTCAAGTAAATTAAACATAAGGTAAAATTTTGCTTTAATAAGAAATATGTCATATTTTATAATAGCTGTCCAAAACAGAGATCAGAGATTAATAAAACTCTATTACTATTTATCTCCATAAGTTATGAAAAAAAACAAAAAAAAAACAGTCATGGTTTATGGGCAGGGGTTCAAAAAGGTTTGTTTTTGATTTTATTCAAAATGGGGGGCACAAAAGGACAAAAATACAACACAAATTTGAATTTTAATAGACTGACTTGAAAATAAAGAACATAAACAATATCCACTAAATTGAATTAGACCCGTCTAAATGAGAATAAGAGCAGCCTCATTTAATTCCCAAAGGATTTACTATTGGTGTTTTTTTGCGACTGCAAATACTTAAGGTGAGATGAATCTGTATTTCTGAAGGTGACAGTGTACAGCAACAGGTGGGGACTTTAAACCCCAGGAATGATGACGTTCTTTTATTTTACACCTTTTTGTGTCCCTCTCCAGACTTCCCCATACCTACAGTACAAAGCTATCAGGGATCAGATGTGTGTCAGGGTTATGGTTTTGCACACACTGATAATACCAAAAGCCTTTAAAACAGGATCAAGTGTTTCGATTTTCACTCAAAGATGCAATTAGGGCTTTAATTCAAAACTGCTGGTCAAACAAAGACTGAGTTATCTGAAACACATCAAATAACAGCTCTGCCACAATCAATACCAAATTATTATCAGAAAAAAACACTTTTTGAGATATGAAGTGTCATGTGGAAGCTATAATGGGAGTTTTGATAAATACACCAAACTGCCAGACATCCTCATTAGGCCTTCTTTTGTCAGAGGTCATCTCTGCTGCTCAGCGGAGATTTCATTTTTGTTTTAATGATATAGTCGAGGCTAGCTCAACTGGCAAACGACGCAGTCACATGCAGGGAAATAATGGGTCCAGCTTTTACATTTAAATCTTAGAAAGGCAGTATAAGGTAACCTATCTGCAAAGGGGGTGACTGAAAAAGTTGGGGAAGGGGTAGCAAGTTTTCTGCCATAAAACTAACTTAAAAACTCTGCTTTGATTTTTAAGCTCAGAATTTCTTTTTTTCTTTTTATTATTTGTCCTGAAAACAACAAACTTGCACAGATAAAAATTTGTGGCCACTTTCCAATCGGCGGTTCTTCAAACAACTCCAGTTCAAATAACACAATTATGATATCTGCAGAAATAGGAAGGTTTTCTAGCCGCAAATCTGTGCGCTCATATATGTTAGGAGGAGAAGGGAACCAGCCACTGTAAGTAAAATGATAATAAAAATACAAAGATTTACAATCATTTTAAAACGAATATACCAGTTGCATTTCATACTGGCTTTAGCACCCTATTTAAGCGATCTGTACAATTAGCATAGCGTGATCTCAGAGCCTGAGCAAAATGCAAAATGCTGTCTTTTATAAAACCCAAATTAAATGGATATTTCGGGTTTTTTAACACTGTCCAATATTGTATTGTATTGCTACAGATACAGTCTGGTAATGCTAGGTATGGTGTGTTCACGTAAAAAGACCAATGTGTGTCAATATTTATTAAATACATCTAAAAGTTGAATATTTTATGATTGATAAAAGTTCATATCATCAGAGTTCCAAATCAGACGAACTGAGTAATTTATATGAAGCCAAACCAAATTAACTGTATCGAGAGACGCATTTCCTTACTCTAATATAGACCATGTCTATCGGCAGGTGTTCATTTAGTCTCTGCAATGAAAATATTTTTGGTTTAAAATCAGATGGAAGAGAAAACAGATCCAAGCGGAAATTTTTTTTCCTGAAATTTGGCAACACAGTACATGTATATACATATTTCATCAGCGCCGAAAGGCAAAACATCAAACAGACAAAAATAAAGGATCTGAAAGCTAACAATGTAACAAATTGATGTTTTGACAGCTCGTCCACAGATGTTCTTTATCCAGCTGATGTAAGGAAGAGGAGCCTGGCTGGTTGTTTCGGTCAGCTGAAGTCTGGCTACAAATTAAAACCTGTGCACTTACCTAAAAGTAAAATAAAAAAAGAAGTAACGACAGCCATATGTAGATATTTTCCCATGCTAGATTAACTAAGAACCATTATGTTGGAGTTCCGTAAAAGCAAAAAAAATCTCATGTGTGTCAGCCACACACGCTTACAGAGCTTGCCTTGTTTCACACTGTTAATTTCAGCAAATGGTTTGAGGCACACTGTGCTACTTTCAAGCACACCGTGACTAAAGTTACCGGACAGATAACTCTCCCTGCAGCGCACAAAAAATTATATATATATATATATATATATATATATATATATACGGTCGGTGTGTTTGTGAACGACTGTTAGTGCACAGGTACATAATTTAAGGTAAAAATGCCCTGAATTCACGGACTGGCACTGAAAATCGCGGTCATAATAGCATACCCGCAGGACTGTTTTAAGGTTTTCTAAGGAAAAAGACAGAGCTTTTTATAGTTCTGCATATAAAAATCCCTGACAACCACTTTCAAAAAATAACTAAAAGTAAATAATTGTCTTTTTTATTATCTTGTCACATTATACTCTCACCAATACATCTACAAGTCTTTAGGTGTCTGCCTTTGCATATTTTGGACTGATCATTTTGCACATCGTGCACTAAAGCAATCTATAAAGAAGACCTTTGTGAAGGAGATATTGACTAGAACATTTAACAAAACTCAAATTTTGACCCCCACCCACTGGTTGCACTATGAAGTGATCAGACGAAACTACCTCTGAAGCCAACATGTCTGTTATAAACTGTCGCCTATTCCTCCTAACAGAGGAATCTGCGCGGACTGGGAAGGATGCCAAAGGCCGTTTGGACAGAGATGTTTAAGGCTGCTGCCCTACATACTAATGAGAATCCATTACTGTCTTGGGTCTACACACACGAACGCCACCGCATCGACACATTCCCATTCGGAGCACAAGCAGCTGGCTGTAGACAATCCCCGTGTCCCTTCTGTCTCACCGTCTGCCAATTACAAAAGAAGTAATCAATTCCACCGTGGCAGCATCCAGGGAAATCGACTTAACAGACTTCAGTGACACTGGCTACATGGCTGCCGACACCCAGCCGACCCAGCGCTCTGTGGCCTCCCACTGCAAGGCCGACGTACACAAACACAAGTACAAGCAACATTTACAACTGTTGTTCCCAAACAAACAAAATAAATGGCATTCAAATAAGAAAAAAACTCAAATGTAATAAGAATAGTGATGCAATATAGTGGTAAACAACAAATCCTGCGGGAAATGTAGCTGGCCTTATTTTTAAATTACAGCTGTTTAATCAAAATCAGAAATATGCAAATAAGCTTCTGTTTTACTTCATGCTTTTCTAAGATAATTGTAAGATTAAAGAAGAAACAGACTGGAAACCCACACACTGGAAACTATGTCAAGTAAATGTAGTGAAACAAAAATAAAATGTGTTTAATAAAGTTAAGGTAACTTTCATGCAAAAATAAAAGTTTGTTAAAACCATCAATACTTATTGACCATATAACATCTAACAGATAAACAGTCTGAACGGCAACGTGAGAGTTACAACATCCTGTATTTAGTTTTGTGGTAGATTTTATTGGAAACAAAATGCAGTTCGAAGTCAAGGTCTCCTCAGCAGAGAGACGAATAAGTTATGACACTTGCTTGTCGTGACACTGGTGGGATTGATGGTGCTGTGAAGGTCAGCCGATTTAATTTTTCCATCACTGGATCTACAGAGAAACCTGTAAGCTTTGGCCGATGAAGTGATAAATTTCAGCTATCAAGTGTCTATTCTTATCACCATCACCTCCTCTGCAGCTTCATCTCCTATCTAGAAACAGTTTTCCTTCATTTATCGCTTGTCACAATGTCTTTTTTATCCCTACCTTTTCTGGGAACCCATATCTGTATCTATAATTCATTCATATTGCGGCCCAAATCTAATTTGCTGCCCCAGGTTGCAGATGAAAAGTTCTGAATATAAAAAAGTTGGTTCTGTATGTTGGGAAGGGCAGGAAGGGAAAAAGGTTGACGTTATTTTTATCAGATATCGGTATTAGCTTAGACGTTCATATCGGACTGGACATCGCTACTTATAATAGGACATTATGGGCACTCAAATAATCTACGTATAGCCTAATAAAAGCTTCTGCTTGTGTGACGGGATGTTAAACTGCAAGAACATAAACTGAGGCACACTCTTGACCCTGTTTCCTCACAAATTTCATTGCATAATCAAGTATTCTTCTCTAGAGGTTATTTGTGAATGCTAACGTGTTTACACTACTACCTTTGGCTTCCTTGTACTCGTCATAAGTCCTTCTGATGGCAGCAAGACCCTCCTGCTCATCCCTTCCACCTAAAATAGAGATACACAGAGACAGAGATGAATATTATGGCCGACAATGCCTTCAAGGCTTTTTTTTTTTCAAACCCAAAAAACATGCAGCTTTTCTGTTATGCAAGTCTCATCTTTTCATTTAACAAGACCATATTTCAAAAAGTGCACGGCGTAACATCAATGTAAATTGTGGATGTTAACTTTTCTATGTATATTTAGGTTTTTAGAAAGCATACTTGTATTCATAATTGGTATTGCAAAGATATTCAAGCAGCAGTGGCTTTAAGTATTTAAAAAAAATGATAAGTGTCTTTATCATTCCTTTCCGATTTAGGAAAGAAATGCCATCCCTTGATATTTCTTCAGTTGAAAGATGTTTCAGAAAACACAATTTGAGAGGCATAAAATAGGGCTTTAACACCAAGATCCTAGGTTCCAGGGAGCTATTCGTCAAACACCTGGCATATCTTGGCATGGTGCACACTCTGCTCTTAAAAAAAGATTTGAACGGAGGACACGAGTGGCAACGCACATTTAGAAATATAACTTTCAAAACGAGAGAACTGCAGAGCTCTGAATATGAACAACTCATCTGGCTTTTGAATTGATTCATCCTCTTTAAAAATATAAAAGCTAAAAATTGGTTTTAACAAAAAGGGTGATTCTCACCAGAACCTTTAAAAAACATGAAATACGAAACATACATACATTTGTTAATATGGGGTCCTGTTGCAAAACAAAAGCAAAACTGAAAAGTCTATGAAGAGGATGAACTTGTATATGTATAATTATTTTAGTCAATTAAGAAAGAAATATACGATACCACAGCAGTAAAATGCATGTATCCACCCAAATTATTTTTTTTATGTGTAGTTGACAAAAAACAAACATACACACTTTAATGTAAGGGGCTAAATAATACCTCTTCAATACAACTAAGTCTGAATGAAAATTTCTAAGCAATGCCAACTATAAAAAGACAAAAACAATTACAGAAGGAGTGAAATCGGCATCTTTTCCTGCATTTCTAATTCCCTTTTATATAGGTTTATTCACATTTTTACAGCTAACTTGCAATTGCAGTGCAAAAATACATTTGAATTTCATCTTATTTTAACTTTAGAAACTTAAGACAAAGAAACAAAACTTTAAATATGAACAACATACAGTTCATAGTCTACCAACCTCTAATTGTAACACAATTAAAACACACAGTGACAAACAAACTTACAAACAGACACGCGGGCAGTTTCAGTTAATTGACTACGAGGCGACACACACGATCTCGTTTCCTCTCCACTGACACACTAATCTTGGATTATAACACTGGGCTTTTCAAGGCCACAGCATCATTTGCCCTGATGTACTGCGGTTCAGTCAAGGCTCCAACATGCAGCCACTCTGTATGAAATAGCAAGAGGGTCACACAAACACAGGTAGCAGACAGCAGAAGGTCAGAGTCTGTCATTGTTTTTTTTTTTGTTTTTTTTTTAACAATCACTTAAACCGAACATTTAAAGTCAGATGTTATGTTACATAGATGATACTGAACGATTTCCAGAGAAGTCTCTTAAATACACTATTGTGTAATCATTTTTGTTTAGAGACCACATAACTACAATAGAATAAAATAGAATGCATTTTATTGTCATTATACACATTGTACAATGAGATTGGAGAAATTTGCGAATGCAACTGCATAAAAACCAACAAATAAAAATGTAAAAAATTACAAAATAAGACCACTGATAGAGAGAGCCATGAGCTGCTTCATCTGTGTGCGCCCCCATCTTGAAGCTATTTACTAAATTATATGATTAAAACAGAAATTTATGTCACAAAATACTTTTTATTGTTTTTTTGTTTTTGTGGATGACAATAGACACTCACATCACCTTGAATTCACCATTACCAGGGGGCGAAAAATGGTGGTGGAAACATCCTGCCACTGGAATGTTTTCCTTAATTAGGTACAAGAAAGGATGATAGGCAAAAGGTGAGCTGCGGTCAACATGCAATGGAATGGTTTAGATCGAAGCATCTGTCTTGTCAAAGTCCAGAATCAAAATTTAAAGAATGATGTTTACTTTCCATCCTGTCTGACCTGAGCTTGAGCTCTTTTACAAAGAAATGACAAGAATATTACTCTGTAAGTCTGCAAGTCAAGTGAAAAGACACAAAAGACTTGCTCACTAAAGTGTTGATAAAAAGAAATCCATATCAAAGTTTTTTATGTTTATTTGTCCAAACACATTTAAAAACACTGTTTATATTCTTGCAGTTATATAATATACTACAGTATGTTGAAGTTGTGCTGGGTAGAATATTTTAAAAAATGGTAAAAGGGTATCAAGACTTCTGTATTAAACTATAGACAGCCTGTGTCATTAAAGAACAGTTGAAAAGATATAGATAAAGAGAAAAAGGAAAATAATACATTTAAGTTTGTACAAACTCTAATTCTTAGCTGGATTTACAGTAATGGCTCAGGAAACATTAATTAAGGTTTATTAAATAGCTGTCAGCAAACAAACTGTTTCGCTGTTGTTCCTTTTGACAACATCTAAGCATCCGTCTCAGGATGAAACATTTTTTCAAGGTTTGACTTGGAAAAACAAAATCAGATTTATGAAGTTCGCACGAGTGCAATCTGCTAACAGTGACATTATTATCCATCAAGGGAGTGAGTCGAAAATTTTGAACTTGAAATCGCTGGGAGAGGAACAGCAAGATAAACAGGGGAGGAAAAAAAGTGAACATATTTATACCGATTAGACAGACATTATAGTCTGATAGGACTTCAGGACATATTTTACTTGATAGTCACTTGAAAACTAGATGAACTGCAAATTGTTTTCTTTTTACAAATCACAACAATATTACTTCTTTATGACATTCCTGTGGTGTCCGTGGTGTTTTAAATATTAATGGCAGCAAAATTGTGATCACTGCAAGTATAAAAAAGGTTTCAAAAGGAACATTAGACCCTCTGTGTACTTACTAGTTACTAAGAAGTGTTTGTATTTTCTACAATAAATAAGTAAAATAGAGGGTTGATAAACAATATGTTAATGTATTTATGTTTTCTTATAAGAATATGAGGCTTTTTAAATATATTACAACATTTGAACAAATGATTTATTCTTGGATCCATTTCAACAAAAGTAAAAATTTACTATTTAATTATAAATTTCTATTTAAATCAGTATGTTGTCTTTTAAATAAGACATAAATATAATTGAATTTTTGACTTGCAGTGAGATTAAATGTTCCCTTTTCACGATAATCCACAACCTACTTAAGTGTGTGGCTGTAAAATGACAACATGTGGGAAAGTTAAAAGTGTAGAAATGTTCTTTGCAAACCACTGTGCTGCAGTTTCCACCGCGATATCCATCATCTATTATTCGGCAGCGCAGACGCTCAAAACAAACCCTCCACCTCCTCACTACTCACACAATAGCGCTATGCTAACACTGAAATATGCATCCACCCTATTATCAGAGCCGGACCCACTTTACTATAAATATTCACACTTCATGAATCCAGTTTGGTGGATTTGCAATGGAGATACAGTACATTGGCCGCGATCAGCTGTGGGATTAGTCTAAGAAAAGCACAAAGGACTGTCTGAAGCCAGAACCGACACTTGACTGAGTTCGTGTATGATTTATTTGTTAATCTGCAGCGCACTCTTAATACATGGCAAACCTCCTTATAGGAGTAAACATAATAGTAATTGTTACTGATATCTTTACCTGACTGACAATCTCCAATACAGGGAAGATACTAAAAACCTCTGCAGGAAGATTTTTTTTTTTGTTGTTTTCACACAAATTGAGATTTGTATATTTTCTGCAATAAGTATCACTTGTACATTTTTTGTTGAGTCATTACAATTGTAGGACTACAAATACAAATTTGATATAACTGCTATTTTGATTGCTTCAAATGATGTGCTGGTCGAGAGGTCGGTCCTGCCACTTTGCAATGCTAATTTAAATTTAGATACAAATGGCAACTAATAACAGCTAAAATATGTAATACAGAATCAGAAAACAGAAGATAGCCCACCTATAAATTAAACACATGACAAAATCAAGCTACAATACCCCAAACTGTTCAGACAACATGCAGTTTTATTCTAATAAGCTCATATTGCCCTAGTGTCCAGCGGAGCTATTGTGAGGGACTCCTGATCTCGCTTTTAGGAGCAACCTCGCTGTGAGCCATAAATTGAACAGGCTCAGGTCGGGAAGACACCTGAGGGCAGATGGGGAATGCTAAAGTAACCAAATGACATGTCAGCAAGTGGTAGATGAGTGAAAATCACTTTGGATTCCCAGTTTTGTGAAGAAGCTCCAGGAGCCCAGTCATTCACCTGAGGCTTGTTTAAGGTTTTTTAGGTCTAATAGCATTTGGAATATTTGTTTGATTTTATTTGTGGCAGCTCAGTCCGCACATCAGTCTACTAGCAATCAGAGGTTTGAAGGTTTAATTCCAGCTTCCACCTCTTCCATGTCTATGTCCCCCTGGGCAACAACTTAATCCCAAATTGCTTCCTGAAATGTGTATCAGTGTAAATTTGAAACAAAAGTAAAAACTGAAATTTTGAGCTGTCCAGTAAATCCTGGATAATGCACTGGCTCTTCTTCATGTGTAGTTTGATGATTATGTATATCAAAAACTGCATTCAGTAAACACTGCAACTAAAAACTTCTCAACTGAAGAAATAAGAGAAAAAACACTAAATATTTAAATATAGGCACTATGATTTAATTAGGCATGTTGGCGGCAATTAACTTATTATATAGTACGGCAAAAAAAAAATTTTAATTTTTTTTTTTTAAAATGTTAAAGCCACAAACTTGTATTTTTCAGGATTTCATAAGACTTTATAAAGTAAAAGCACATTTTTGAGGTGTGGTTTGCATTCCTAGAAAACAATCGTTATTCCCAGCAAAATAGCTGAACCTTAAGGCTATTGGATGGAGAGCATTAAAAGCAAACTTTAAACCTTGACCCAATATCCCAGCTGGATTTGACTAGGCCATTGTAGAACTTTCTAACATTTTCTTTTTTTCATGTTTTGCCCTCTAATTTAACTTTATGCATTTTTCCATCTTTGTGTCTGTGAAAGAAACAAATTCAAACAGAATGATTTTGCAATGACTTTTCTTCTCTTTCACTTGTTCAAATAGGCCAAATTTGATAAGTGGACGAATAACAGTTGTCTCATGGACAGATTCCACCTGCTGTCTTCTTTGTTTAGGTTGATGAACAGGTCCTTTGAGGTCTTCAGATGCTATTCTTTATCTGTTTTCAGATGATTGAACAGCGCTCATGGAAATGTTTAAAGCTTTGGATATTGTTCAATAACTTTGCCATGCTTTAAACTTCTTTCTTCCCTTATTTATTTGAAAGATGATGTGTGTTTACATAACAGATGTAAAATCTTGGATCTAGATGTATGGGGGCTTTATTTAAATGCTATTTAACCTGATTAAACAGTCTGCTGCTATATAAAAACAGATTGCCAAGCTAAAATAGCATTTTTTCTTCCTTAACAGAGGATAATCCAAAAAAACAAGGTTTCTTTTTAGTACAATAGCTAAACACACACAATCCATACCTACAGCTCTCAGCAATAATGACCTTATGAACTATTTTTTAATAAAATATTAAAACTAAAATTGTTGGCCAAAGATAGCTGCTATTTCCTCAGAAAGTGAGGCAACATTTGATATACATTTAGATTCTGATCTGTGTTTGAAGTATTTCAAACCTACAGATGTCACTGCTAATTTTGATACAGTCAATCACAATGGTCTTCTAAAAATGCCTGAAAACAATTAGGGATCAGGGGGAAAGCACTACACTGGTTTAGTTCCTATTTGTCTGATAGATCACTGTCTGTTCATTTACATTGTACATGTTTATCAAACTGCACAGTTAATTTTGGAGTACCACCAGGTTCCGTACTTGGCCCAATTCTATTATATATACAGCAAAGTTTAAAGTTCTACTGTTATGCCGTTAATACTACGTTACTTTTACCCATAAATTTTGCTTAAAGAACTGAGCTATTTGTAGAGTTAAGCAGATATAGGTTTGCTGGACTTTTCCTCACTCTGCTACTTTCTCCTTCTAGTCTCCAATCTGCATCAGCTGGAGTCATTTCAGCTGAAATAAAATGGGATGATGCTGCCAGCAACATTCCCTTGTCAATGTTCTGTTATTAACCCCATACTTAAGTTGAACTAACAAAGTACATATACATATGTTTCCTCTGCTTTATTTTGGCTTTTCCTTCTTCTCAAAACCCCATGCAGTCGTGGCAGATGGCCACTCCCACTGAGCAAGAAAGAAACAACAACAATCACTACATGTATGCTCAGTTTGAGCGATTTCTTTAAAGTCAAAAACACAATGCAAGCAAACTACAATCTAATGGGTTTCCCTAGATTAGAAATTCTTAAACTGATTTGAAAAAAACCCTGAATGTGATGTACTGTTTGATAACTTTAATCAGTGTATATAATCATAATGTTTTTATAATTAGACTGTTGATTTTTCTTGCGAGGTGCCTTGAGGCAGTATCTGTTGTATAGTTTATAAAAATGAATTGAATCGAAATTGAATTGAATTTGTTAATCAAGAAATTTTGCAGATTAGGACTTTTCATTATTTTTCTTTCAGTTGCTTTCACAAGAACTTAACTACTTTATCAGCTGAATAACACATTCACTTACAATAACAATTAAATGTTGAATCTTTAACAAGGCTCAACAATTGATGTTGTTTCCAGCTCTTAAAATGACATATCTTACTCTCAGTGAAAATCTGTGTAATTTTCATTTCAAGTTGTAATCCTTTGTGACAAATGTGGCAAGTGTAAATGAATAAATAATGCTCCCTGAAACAAAGTACTTACTGTTTCATAACAACAAAAGGAAGCCACTTACTTTAAATTGGCTTCAAACGGTGTGAAGAAGCGTAAACAAATGACATTTGTTTGCATTTACATAGCTCTGATTGTAATATTTATTGACAGATAAATATTTTTAGATATCAAACCTTTGACCGATTGTTCTTGAAAAACATGAAATATTCTATGGCCCTCTTCTCTTTGGTTTTTTACACATCAACTCCTATTTCTGGTTTGCTATTTGTGGATTCAACCATTTGAGGTTTCTTTAGAAAAATGTAACTTCAAATCATTTTCAGAAAATCCTTATATTTGCTGATTTTTTCAAAAATAATATTCAAAATAAAATGAAGCTGGGATGCTGATATACTTAATTGTAATGTTCCTTGAAACACTGTTGGCTGCTGTTTGAAAAGCAGCCAATCCAGGAGCACTAATTGTATTTTCTAGGCACTGATTGGCTCTGGAGAGAGTTGAAATAACAAAGACTGCAGATATTAACTGTCGTAGAAGTACCAAAACAGTTTTCACTATGCATCCTAAAAGATATTAAGGGATGTTTATTGTTTGAACTATTAAAATAGGCAATAATAAGCAGGTTTATCTCAGATATAAAATCTTATTAATGCTGCCAGTTTAATTTTATTTGATTTTAATTGGACGTAAAGCTTCAACAAATAAAATCAAAATGAATCCACTACACATAAAATTGCAGGTTTGTTATGTGCTATAGAATAATGTCTTGTTTTTCGTTAGACCTTTTCCTTTCTAATTTTCTGTTCAATGTGGAAGTGTGACTAAATGGCATAATCCATCAAAGATCAGCCTAAAGTAACATCAATAGATTAATGAGCATGATATAATAGCTTTGTTAAGAGCTGCTGCATCTAAATTTCCAATCAGCTAAAGAAATTTTGCAAAGGTTTTGTGTAAGTTTACTACAATAAACATAACAAAACAAGGAGATGCATGATGGCCTGATTTCCAAGTTATTTTTGAATATCACTTTTCCTTGTAAAATAAAATAAAATAGCAAGAAGTCATAGCATTATAAAATCATCATCTGCAAGTATCTTCATTTAAAAAGATTTTAAAGTCATGTAAGAATCTCTCAGCCCCTATTTAGAGGAAGAGAGTCATCCCCCCTGCAAAAGCTTTCTACTTAGGCAAAAAGTCCTTTGCTGGCCTGCACTGTTTTTATTCCCTTGCATTACTTGTGATGTAAAAGTCTGCTGTAACCATTCATGACTAATGTTAATTGATGGCTTCTCTACAAGGTTGATTATGGTTTATAAAGTGAGCTAAGGATCGTTACCTTAATATGTCAGCCATCCTTTTTCACCTTTATCATTTTACTAGCAAAAATACAGAAAACTTAAACTCATTATACCACTCTATGCAGTCCTACAATAATACTAATGTTGTTTTTAAAAGTATTTTAAGAGAGTTGGTGCAATATGAAAGTTATACTATTGCAAAATAAATCCCTAAACTTAAGTATTTGAAGTATTTGAAGTGTTGCCTGTTTGGGTGTCTGCAACTTAAATATCCTTTGGCTCTTTTTATAATCTTATCCATCAATTTTTATCGTATAATTTTAAACGTTTTCTTAAACTTCAATGTTATTCAGAAAAAAAAGTGTTTTAGAAGTTATTCCTAACAATGCCTTTGCAGACGCTATACATTTAAAATAAATAATGTCTGAAATAATGGCTAAATATATGTAATTTAAGGCCACATGCAACTCTTGAATTAGGTCTAAAAATAAAAAATAAAAAACATTTACATCGAACATGATCTAAACAAAACTTTATTCTTGTCATTCTTGTCTTGTAATTTAAAAAGATAATTAGTTCATTATTAATTCAGGTTTCCACCGCCATTCTCTCCATCACAGCTAAAGCCAAGAAGAAGAAGGAAGGGACACTGTTTCTAAAGTATTACTTGTGAGTGCTGCTCTCTGGCTGGATGCGGTGACAGATGCTTACGTCTTATTTGTGTTTTTATTCCTCACTTTTATTGCTATTACAATAAATGGCACAATTTATCATAAATTAGTCTATGACTTCCCATTTCCTACGTGTACTGTAAATATGTCATGACGACCAAGTCAATTTATCTTAGGCCCTCCTTACAATAGAAAACACAAAGAAACAGCATTAAAGTAATATTTATGGTGGGAAAAAGCTAAAGGAACGCAAGCAAAGAAATCTATTGTAAGTATTCAAATAAATGTAGAAGTTGTTTGTTTGTTGTTGTTGTTGTTTTTTTGGAGGGGGGGTTCATTATTATTTTGTTATCTTGTCACAATTTTTTAAGTCTCACAGTGACTATAATTGCAACTCATAATTTGAATGAAAATAAATCGATCAAAAGCAACATGACCCTCATTACAGAACATCAAGAGAGTGCCTGCTGTAGTGACGGGACACGTCTGGCTAACAAGGAGGCAGCGATCACTGGCATTCAAAGCAGGTCAACCAAACTCTCCCCAGTTTCAATATAATTACAATCATTTCCACTAAAGACGGGCTTGGGGCTTTCACCGTATGAAGCTGCCTTTTTTTTCCCCCTGACACAGAAATAATCAGTATTAAGTTGTGTCTTGCCTACAATCCAATAGTTAAATTCAGCATCACTGACAAGCGGTTAGCCTCAATTATTAAAGTCCGCTCTGGAAGCAGCAACATAAAGAGAATTTTGCCGTGTGTGTAGACTTTAATGTGCACCCACTGTTGCTAAGGCGGGCTAAGAGGGTGAGTCTCTCTTCCTCTTCGTGCAACATGGTAGTGTTTGTGCTGCAGCCTGAGAGGTTCAGGGGGTCAACAAAGCGAACTGGCCTGCCATTGTTTAAAGGAAATCGCATCTCACGCATGACTGTAGGATGATTATTTAGGATGATGGGACATCAGAAAGCTCTCACACACCCACACACATACGCAAGCACACAAGGATGAAGGCACATAGTAGACAAGCTGGGAGCAGTGCATGACAAGAGAGTGTCTGATGTAAATAGCATGTGAACACCATCAAAATAGCTCCGACAGAAAGCCACCCAGTCTTTTGTGACAGCTACAGGCTGACTGCAAAGCACAACTTGTCTTACTTAGAAATCCAGGCTGACAACGGCTCAGTCGGATTTCTGGATCTTCATGTATGCTCTGCCAGTTCAAATGTAATTTTAACCTCGTGACTCACATATTCGGGTAGGAAAAAAACATCTTTGAGAAGTTTTTAGCAGGAAATAAATTTGGAGACTTTTGACGAGTTGTCCTTTTTAGCATTTGATTGCGTCTTTGTTTTCTTTTTTCTTTTTTTAAGTGAGTTGTAGGCACAGAGGGGCGATGAGAGGTGAAGTCTCATATCTGAAAGTAAGGGAATTTGTTTGGGCGTGTCACAGGCAATTTGATCTTGGGAGTGCAACAGCCTGTGTGGATCAATGCCGCCTTTTCTAGCAGTTATGAGCTGCATCTTTGCACAGCTTTTCGTCAGAAGCCTCCTCTGCTTGAAAGGCAGGGAATCAAGGTTAGACTTAAAAAGCTCAGGCTTTGACAGACAAAGCTGCCGGCTACACAGTGTTTAGCCAATATTGATACTGTGCATCTGAACGTGTAGAGAAGACAAGTCCCCGTGGATTTCCTTGTCTGCAACCTAAAGAACAAAGTCCTTGTGTATTTATGTAAGACTTTCTCTGTCTTGTCCCTGCAATAGAAGTATAAAGCAAAGTAACAAGATGGAAGCAGTTGTGTCAGCTTTTAAGTATTATTAAATAAAGTGAATGATTTTATTACTTCCACTATACAGTGCTTTGCAAAATGATTTACACTACTGGAACATTCGTGCATATTTTGGTTTTAATTATCTAGATTTTATCTGATATACTAACAAAGACACAAAATGACAATGATGAATGAAATTCATCTATCTCACTATCAAAGTGTCTGAAGGGTTAACTCAACCCCCATCAGTTTTGGTTTTATCTCATGGTTTGCCTCAAACCAGGGAAGTCCATCAGACATTTTTTTTTTTTATAAAAACAGTAAAGCTTAGATGGTAAGTAAATGGAGAGAGATGGAGGAATCCCAGGAGAGGGGATCCAGGGCAAGAGCTCTGCTCCTCGGGTATCTGAGTGCTCATTGAAACACGTGGGTGGGGGAAAAAAAGTCAACAGACTCTCGGAGAGCCGATTTAGAAGATTTTGAGTCGTCCAACTCTGCTGCCTTCATTGGTTTTCCGAAGGGAGAGACGTCAAAGGCCAGCGTGTAAACACTGAAAGTGAAACCGCAATTCTTGCATGCGGGAGACACTTCAACATTGTGGTCAAATGCAGCCCGGGACTGAGGGTCTAATATTTTACAGCGCAGTGTTTATAGTTTAGGTTCTATCCTATTTATGCTACTTTTACCCACTTCTCTCCATATTTGCATCATACCTACCAGTTCTCTCTTTGCTACTTTTCTTTTAATACTCTAGCCAATTCATTTTATGCGTTTTTTTTTCCACTGACAAAGCTATTGTTGCTACTAACTATGCATGCATTTTATTTTTCTTTACTTTATAAAAGTGGTCCTTGCACAGCGTATGTTTTGTTATTTTTATTTGTTTTTTTGTGTCTTTTCCATAGCAAACGAATGAAAACTTATTTTTGCCATTTTTTGCCACTGCTTATTTAG
>JAVLVB010000802.1:3014737-3086975 GCA_032876305.1 Orestias chungarensis
GCGCCTTGATTAAACGGAATGGTTTGAAAGGTTCTTCCGTACGGTCCTTGGAGTTATTACCTACAGCGATGACAGATAAAGGGCTTTAACGCGCAGGGGTGAGTGTAAACATTGTAGTTTTCGAGGTTGAGATGTCCTACGTAAGCCTTTAACGTTTGTCAAAAGCGCACCGTTTCTTTGTACCAAGAGGAGAGCTATCAAACGTTAGCTTTGCTAGCACAAGAAATAGCCTCGGTGCATCAAATGAAGCAAAGCTGTGCTTTGTTGGGGGGTTTAGGCTTAACCTTCAAACAATATGTTTCACGTTGAAGGCTATGATCTGTATAATACAACACAGTATATTGATGTTTCCACAAATGCGTGAAATTGAACTTAAGATTTAAATATGCTAGCGGCTAACTTGTTAGCATCAAACAAGGCCAGAAAGATGTCAAGTCTTCCAAAGTAAAAGGTGTCTTCCTGTGGGATTATTCAGATTAAAACACGCTATTTATTGTAGGTTTAAAATCTTTTTTTTTTTTTTTTCCTAATGGGTGTTCAACAACATTTTGCTTGTAAATGTGCAATTTTTGGGTAAAGGGAATATTGTGTATAAAATAGGCTCTATAACAATGGTAGACTAGGCAGCCATATGTATATGTCCTGTTCTCAGTTCATCCATCCATGCATCCATCCATCCATCCATTTATCTGTCCGTCTGTCCGTTTATGCATACGTCCATACGTCCTTCCACCCATTCTTCCATCCACCCACACTTCCATCGATCCTTGCATACATCCATCTATGCATCCATGAATCTCTTGAGTTCCTCCCTTGTTAGTCATAAAATAAAAGCTAAACTAACTTTTAACAACAGTACTACGCATTAACCCAATGCGTGTGTTATATTTCTGGTATTATATTAGTCATTATTTTATTCGTCATTATTTTAGTTTTATTCTCTAGTGTTTTTGTAAATATTATTATATAAAGCATTAATGTGCCCCTCGTAATATATACATTTGTAAGCTGTGTACAAATGTCACAGGTTTATCTTTTTAGTTTCAAGAAAACTGCTCAACATAAACACTTTCTGGTTGAATTCTAAAATTTCACTCAAACAATATTCTTGCACTTCATTTTTTTTTAAACTATACAAACGTGATACAATGTATAAAAAAATAAATAAACCGGTTAGAAATGTATCTATTGCCAGTCAAACTTTGTCAGCTAAACAGAATTGTAAAGCACATAAAGTAAGGCCTTATTTAATTTTCCACATCCTTTAAGCTGACAAAGTTGCAGTATAGATTTGAATATTTTGTTTATTTCTAGCATCATTTGTTTTTTTTTATTACCTTACAGATCATCTCCTTTATTTAGTCTCTCCGTTTTTAAGACGTAAAATTAGAAAAAAAACCTGCAGTTTCTCGAAGAAAAATAATTTAAAAAATAAATAAAGTAAAGTTGCTTTTATTTTAGAAAGATACCGCGTTCACTTCCTGTTTGCTCGGCTGCTTCCGGTGCTATGTAGCCGTTAGTTGAGCGCGGTTGAGCTAGCTGGCTAGCTGGGCTTCTCAGGCCATTTAACCTGAGTGAAACTGTGAGTGTGTTTACATTGAATGGTGGTCATTGTTTGTTTGTTTGTTTATCATCACGGAAGACATTTTTCCCTGAGCCTGTGCTTATTTCATTTTTAAATTCCTAATAAAAACGTTCACAAATTGCTACTCTGGCTGGTCTTACCGAGCTAAAGCCATTGCTAACGCTACCGTTTTATCTTTCTCTTTCACGAAACAAACTCAATCTGCTTCACCAGCTCAGTAAAATATATTCATGTGTAAATAATTATTACTTTGAATGCTATATACATTCCTGGACATCTTACGGTCTTTGAGCAGAGATGTCATAGCGAAGCATGTTTGTTGTCTGAATAACTAAACAGTTGTTTTTGCATAGAAAGCTAATAAATTCCCATCTTTCCAAGCTGATACACTTTTTTCCCCAGATGCTTTCACCCTAGAGTTTGTTTTTTAAGATAAGATTAGAGGAGAGGCTGACCTGTTTCCACAAGTTGCTACTTTTCTAGGAACAGATTAGATATCTTAACGTGTAGGGATCATAGCAACTATTTTAAGGTATCAAAGGTAGTTTCTGGAGCCTTTTTTAGTTCTATATTTGAACGATTTATAAGCAGCTGCACGTTTGTATTGCTTCGTGCTAGATTTTTGACTTATTTTTATTATTTTTTATAGACTTATAGGAGTACTCAATGTAAGATGAACGCTGAGGACAAGTTTGATGGGATTCTGCTGAAGTGCAGCAGCGGAGGGATAGATGGAAGTGGGAGAGTCTGCCTGGGCCCAGGGGCAGGACTGGTGGTGATGACCCTCGGGGAGCGATCGCTGGCAAACCAGCCTCTCTTGGCTGAGGACGGCGACGAGGATGACGAAGACCTGACGGGAAGTTCGCTGGTCACTCATGACCTGGTCCCCCCAGAACAGCTGATGATGCAGGAGGAGATGACGAAGAACGATGGAGAAGGATTAGAGGAGGAAGGAGGAGCTGAGGTCGGAGTGCATTTCCCTCTAAAACTCTCCAATAAGCTCCCGTTTTCACTTCATATGCCAGTGAGTTTTTTTTTGTTTTTTTTTCAATGAATTATTTTCTGTAAAATTGGGTTTGTAGATCCTGAAGTCTGTGAGGTAAACAAATGTCATATTCAGGTCATACTAAAGCTGCATTTAACCAGCTGGAAGGCGAAAGTTGCTCCAGAAGGGGTTAGTTTTAATGGAAAAGAGTGTTAAACATTTCTTGCTGTTTAAATATTCCCATAATTTAATTTCAGTTGTAAATCCAGCATTTGAACAGAGTCACTCATGTTGGAAATCTCTGTTTTTTATTTATAAAACCAGCCATGAAACTCTGTTAAACTCATGAAACTCTGTCTTTTGTTTTTCAAAATATTTCTCAGCATGGATGTTAAAAGATGCAAACCCTCACAGCAATAACGGATTTTAGATCAGAAAAGCTGAGTTGTAAGTCAGTCAATCTTTTTGGACACGTCATTTAGGCTTAAATTAATATAAACCTGTGATTCCTTAAAATTTTCTTTGACTTTGTGTTACAGAATGGAACTGCTATGAAATTTTCACAACTCTGTTATGTTTCAAAACCCAGAAGCCTAAACACAAAACAATTAATTTGTTGTTGTTGTGCCTTTCCATGGAGTTTAGATTAGCTTACAATAGTTACACAACGTAACTGATTGCTGCATTGTATAATCGAATGTGAAATAACCTGAGTTCTATTCTTCTATGGTTTGGTTTTTCAAACCCTACATAGTAATCCTCCTAAAGGAGTAGAACACCGTCCGTTTTGATATATTTGTTACTTGCAGGTTTAATTTTGGTAAAACGAGACCTCTTATGCTCACATTTTCTTCCGCTGCATGGCAATCACCGAAGATAAGCTGATAAATTAAAATATTCTTTATCAGCTCATACAGTTATATGAGCCTTTGACCAACTCCTTAGCTTTATTCTGCCAGACTTAAAATATGCAGGCGTCCTTCAGGCCCAGCAGCGATGCAATTTCCCAGGATGTAGAGGGTGACTTCGGTTTGCCCTCTAGACTGCAGTGCCTGAGGCATCCTCATATTGAGGTGTCCTTTTCTTTGTTTTGCCCGTTTCCACCTGCCAGACCTGTATAAACCGCTAGCGTGTCTGATAGCCCCTGAAGTAGGTCAGGTGCCATATTAAATGTCTTCACTATGTATGGTCCTGCTTTCACAGCTGAGCATCAAGCAGGAGCTGAAGCTGTCTGACCCTGCAGTCCATATAAAGAAGGACAAAAAAGCAATTAAGGACATGACTGTGTACCCCAAGAAGAAAAAAAGGAAGCAGCGCTCACCGGCAAAGGTATAAATGAGGTTAATCTCTACATTCTTGTTGAATCTGTTTCGTTTTTTCTTGATTTATAAATGAATAAGGCACTGATTTCCTTCTTTCTGTGCTATTGCAGATCCTCGGCATGAACGACGACGGATCTGTGGCTGTACCGAACCCAAAGTGTCATGTTTGCGTTCAATGCAATGCTGCGTTCAGAACAAATTATCATCTGCAGAGACATGTTTTCATTCATACGGGTACACATTAATTAAAATGTTTGTTTCTGATTACATGTTTCTATGCAACTTAACCCTGACAGCAGGTGTGTGTTCGTCCAAATATCATTAGAACTTTGAGAAAGTTCAAAATGCCGCGAATAATAAAATGCGAAATGTCCGTGTTTCCATCGAGGGAGACGTCTGAGTAAATCAACCAGATTACTGTAATAAACACGGAATAGTAGATTAAGTTTGCCTCATCAGAACTTACTCTGTGTTTCGGTCTTCCAAAAAGCACCACAAAACTTTTTTTTGCGAAGTTGAGGAAGTTATTTCAAATTTTGCCGTTTTCATCCTCGATTTCATCATTTGTAATTTCTCTAATGCGCTGGAAACACCGCTGGTCCAGGTGCAGACCTGATCATTGGCAACTACTTGCGTACCAGTTGCTGCTACACTGCAGCTAGATCTGGTATGTTCTGGTAAGAAGCTGATTGGTTTAACTAATTTTCTCTTTTTTTTCATGATGATACAACAGTGTCCTTTTATTTAGAGATCTGATCTGCACAAACATATGGCTGTTCCTGATTGGGAGGCATACTTTTATTCGCACGATGCCTAAAGAAAATCAGGCATGACAAGTAAAGTCGTTTCTTCCTTATATGATCAGCAAGGATTTATTCCCGCATAACATTTTAATCTTTCACTCAAAATTTGTGAAAAGTGCCGCATTTCTCAGAGACAGATCTGCATATCCAGAGGCTTGTAGTATTTTTGCTCTTCTTCCTGTCTAACTACTAGAAAATATAGGGCATTGCAGCAAATTTTCTGAGAATACTAAGTTGTTTCTTGTTAGTGATTTGAAATCCGTTGGAAGTGGCAATTTAGAATTAGGGTGGATCGCATATCATTTCAAATCTCCTGTATTTGCGGTTTCACCATTTATTTCTCTTCTTTATTCCTCCAATCTGTAGGTGAGAAGCCGTTTCAGTGCAGCCAGTGTGACATGCGTTTTATTCAGAAGTATCTGCTGCAGAGACACGAGAAGATCCACACTGGTGAGCGACGGATTGTTTAAATTGGACTTTGAGTAGGCGTTGTTTTTTTAAATTTTTTTATTTTATGTTTCTCCGCAGGGGAGAAGCCCTTTCGCTGTGACGAGTGCGGGATGAGGTTCATCCAGAAGTATCACATGGAGAGACATAAGAGAACTCACAGTGGAGAGAAACCCTACCAGTGTGACTACTGTCACCAGGTACGACGCGGCAGAGGGCGTCGAAATGTGTTCAGAGCAAAGTCGCATGTTGGGGCTCATGGGGGGGGGGGGGATCTTTAATGATAAAATAAAGAATCAAGACTAAAACAATTCTATTGATTTACATATAAGAAACATTCCTGATCTTTGATTTGCCACATCACAACTTGTTTGTCTAAATTATTGATTCATCGTTGAGGTTTTGAGGGTTTATGGTACTAACTTTGACACGAATACAAAATCTTTAAAAATGCACTTCATTCCTTTTTTTTGTTGTTGTTTTGGTCTGCAGACTCTCTCAGATTGAGGTGGTTTAAGATTAATTTCTTTAATGCATTTTAAAAAAAAAAGCTAATAGGTGGTATTTTATAAATTTATAGTTCTTGTAGAATAATCCAGTACATAGATATTAACTTTTGAAACGGAGGATTTAAGCCAAATAAAATCAGGGAATCGACGTCAAATCAAAAAACCAACTGCATTAATCGTTTCATTATGTTCTCCGTGCGACATACACCGTCCTTCCAAATCACATTACAAACGCACGTCCCCAGTTGTTAAACTATTCACATTCGTTTTTTCCACTAAACTTGCATTTATTAAAGTGGGAATTTCTGGCAGACAAACCCAAATCTAAAAAGTGCAGCATTTGTGTTGGATTTCACTTCCCTTGCAATCACCTTGCTCTAAAATTAAAGTAGTATGTCTTTTTGAGTCATGTCACTACAAAGATGGGTACATTATTTATTAAATTTTGACATTTGATTTGAAATTTTTTTCGTATTAAGCTTTACTCGTCAGAATCAAAACAGCTTGAAATATTCATAAAAAAAAGGTTTGGACTGCTTAAAGTGAAAACTTTACTTTAATTTATTTAATTATGTTTTCTTTCCACAGTACTTCTCCAGAACAGACCGGGTGTTAAAGCACAGGCGAATGTGTCATGAAAACAGGGAGCGGAAGATGAACAAGGCCGCTGCTAAATTCGGAGCTCTGCGCGACACGGATTCTTCAGGGTCTCCCTTTCTTTCCAAAGAGTTCTCCCTACCCAAGAAAAAGCATCAGAAATTTGCAGAGAAAACCTCGGGCTCCTCTGGCACGCTCCTGGCAGACGGACACGCAGAAACTGTGGACAAGGAGGGCCGGAGCCCGGATAAAGTCGAAACGCCGTGTATATTTGCTGTGTCGTCCAAAGTCAAACACGAGTATGTGATTACCGACTACTCAGTGGAACTTCCTGGGGAAACAGCCAGCCAGCATGACGATGGGGACGTATCGTCGGAGGAAGCGACCCCACCGAAAATAGTCCTGAAGAAAGTTCCCAAGCGGAGCCTTAAACAGCCCAGCGACCAGACGCCGCCCTGCTTGTCCTCCTCTCTGTCCTCCTTCGAGGAAACTGTTAAGGTGGCCCGGTACACCTTTGAGATCGTGGATAAGCAGGGCGTTTTAGACGTGGAGAGCAACGCTGACCTGGAGTCGGTAGAAACCCTTCAGGTGGGAACGGCCAAGCCGGCGGCAAGCAGCACAAACTACGACGATGCGATGCAGTTCCTCAAAAAGAAGCGCTACCTTCATGCCGCGATGGCCTACAACAACAGCCGGGACTACGGCCTGAACTCGAGCGGCACCTCCTCCCAGCCGTCCGTCGCGCAAACTGTGGTGTCGACCATCATCGACGAAACGGTCCCAGCCACCATCCTGGAGCCCCAGCCCATCAGCGCCGAGATCAAGCCGAGTCATGACAAAAGCGTTCTGCCCGACGAGGTTCTCCAGACGCTGTTGGATCACTACTCTACCAAAGCTAACGGCCAATCGGACATTTCCTTCAGTGTCGCCGACACGGAAGTGACTTCGAGCATATCCATAAACTCGTCTGACGTTTCCGGCGACAGCCCCGTGGAGAGCGTCGGCTCTTCCGGCGCCCAGGCTCAGCCGCCCACGGAGAAAGTCAGCCTCCTGCACGAATACTCGAAGTTCCTCCAACAAGCTCTGGAGAGGACCAGTCAGAACGACAGCTACTTAACCAGTCAAAGCCTCAGCTTGGTCTCCGAGAACCCCACGCTGGCCGGACAACCGCTGTTCTCGAACGAGAAACAGTTTTCCTCGCCCGGCAGGTTCAAATCAGGGATGAGCTCTCCGCTACGGTCCACCTTGGAAAAACCTCACTTCGCCTTGCTGGTCGGAGACTCCCAGCACTCGTTTTCGTTTTCGGGCGACGAGACCAGCCCGCCCTCGGCTGTGTCTCCGGCCGACGAGGACTTCCTGGAGGTGTCTCCCTCGAAGAAGTCCGACTCGGCGCAGGGGATATTGCAGACTTTCCAGATCAACCCCTTCGATCAGAACTTCAAATCGCATTTCCAGGCCACGAGGTCGGCGTCGACCTCGCACTTTGCCGTCACCAACGGGCAAGCGGGCGTCCGCAGGCACGGCGCAGACTTCTCGGAGTTCCCTTTAGTTCGGGTCGCGGAGACCAGGGTTCAACTGAACTCGTCCCCGGACATTTCAACCAGTGAATCGTTTGGCTGAGAGGAAAAATACAGGGAAAGAATTTGTACTTGTTTTTTTTTTGTTTTTTTGCAGCACTTTATTTCATCTGTCTGGTTTTGCCAAAACTCTTCACAGCTCAATCATGTGTTCTCCAAGTGGTTTTGGAAAATACTAATGTTTCGTTTCTGCTCAAACCTTTCATGACATTCTAATAATAATAATAATAACTGATGAGATCATAATAAGAAGCATTTTTCTGTCAAAATCAAAGCAGTTTCTTGTTCTTGATTGTACACTAGGAGGTTCAGTGACCAAAGTGTAATTATTCTCATATCTTTGCCGTCAGAGTTTATGTTGTACAGTAGTGTCGGGTTTGTTTTTGCCTTGCTCGAAACGAAAATAATCAACCCACTCTTGCTGCTTGATGCAATATTTCCACGTCTTACACAACGATCAGTCATTAAATTATGATGGCTATACAACGGAGCCCCTGAGGTTCCCATTGGTTGTCGAGCATGTGCAAACACGGGCCAATCTCTATACGTTCAAGTGAAACTTAAAAATTGATTTACTTCAGTTGATCAACTCAAAATATTGAACCTCAAAAGTGTGGAGAAATGTATTAGTGATAAACTGTAGGCGTTTATTTCTGGGTAGATATGATTTGGGGGTTACAGTTACAAAAAAATGTGTAGTTTATCAGAAGATTAATTACAAAATCTAATCATTAAAAAGGATAACTTCTGAATAAAATTGAGCTTTTTTTTTTTTGTTTGTTTTTTGTAGAAGTACAGGATAAGCACTCTGTAGGGTTGACTGGTTCCCTTTTGCACAGCTGTAGCGACCGTAGCTTCACTCGACTGTCGTCTCTATTACTGTTGTTTGGGAACCTATTACCACTCAACATTTCATTAATATATAACCGGCCAGCTTCTTTCAGCAATAACCTTTTGTGGTTTACTCTCCATGTGGAGGGAGTTAATGTCTCTCTCTTGGAAAGTCAGGTTAGCATTTACATTTTAGATCCTTTTTTATTAGTTTTGCTGGCTATGTGTCGTAAACGGCTAAATTAATATAAGTGAATGTATGAAATGTGCCGTTCTCTTGTTAATGTATTTTAAGAGTTTCAGTTTCTGGACTGAATTACCAAAATTGACCTATTCCGTCACTCACTGAGATGTGCCTGTGTTTTATGGCAACCAGATCCACGGTGCTGCTCGTTCTTAGCCGTCATAATATGGCTGATTGTTGTGTAGCCGCATTAAACGTACGCCTGTTGCTTTCCTCCTTTCTTTACCTACCTCCCTTTGGTGTTTTATCAGAAAGTCTCCGGTATTCACGCTCTCGAAAAAATCACGGTCGCACGGTCATTTATTAAGTTGAAGTCACTTTATTCTCACCTAGCATGGATGTGTGTAACTAATGGTACAGGACTGATTGTATGCTTGCAAACTATTCGTTTTCTGTTTAAGGTGAAGCTCGATTGAAATGGTTCCCGTCAGCCAAATGTAAAATTGATGAGATTTAAAAAAATCTAATGGATTTTTGTAAATTATCTCCCCTTTTTCTCCCTGACTGAATATTAAGATTTAAATCTAAGTTTGTTTTTTTGTATTTTTATCTAACTTAAATAATGTAGGGTCTCACAAAGCTGCACACTTTAAAATGGTCGCAGGATAATTCTTCTTTTGGTTTCAAACGAGGTGTAGTTGGTATAAAATCACTTTAGGATTAAACTTGGGGTACGGTCCATTTGCACATTCGGCCTACGGGGACTGTGGGATGTAGACCCTCTTGTCAGTAGATAGCTTTTTACGAGACCTGATGATAACTTGCCAAATTTAGTTTAGTTGAGGCGACATATTCTCTTTGCCTCTCTTAAAAAGTTGTAAGTATTTAATAATGTTTAGGTGAATCTGGGCTTTGGGAATCAGCAGCAAACAATTTTCTTTCACTTAACATTATTAATATTATATAGCATAAGTACAGATTTGGTGTATATTGAATTTTTTTTTCTTCTGTGCCTTTGTTTGTTTCTCAGCAGTTCCTTTTACTCATTCCAGCAAATATCCTTTTTTTCTTCTTTTTTTTTTGTATCCTGTGCTATACGGCTACAAAATTCCTCTTGCACAATCATAAATGCATAAGCTATAGATTTGTTTATTTTTACTGTATTATGAACCCTTGAGCTTTATTTAATTTTGCCTTTCGTGTTTTTTGTTGCATGTAAAAACAAAAAAAACTTATGAAAATTGAATTTAATGTTTCAAACTTTTTTAATTGAACTTGCATTTTGTTGGATTTTGTAGCTTTTTATTGCTTCCACAGATTTGGATTGAGGGGAGTCTTTCAGGTCTTATCCAAAGCGCGCAAACAAACTCATACTCAATCATGCTGTTAACTATCCGTAGGTTAATGTTTTGTCTTTATCGGCTGTATGTGCTCCATATAGTATGGGCCGTTTTTTAAAATCTCAGTCTTGTTACATTTTTTTTCACCGACAATCAGGGACAGCTTGCGCCGCATTAATCATTCGATTCTTTCCGGTTGATTTCCTAAAGAATGTAAAATAAAATAAAAAGACATCCTGCTGTAAATATGTTTGTAGATTTTCATGTTCTCTCAAAGTACTTTTTATGAAAAAGGAGAGAAAAAAGGTGCGTGCAAGAGACACTCCTCGTCAGTGGAAGGCATTGTTGGTTGTTGAGCGTTTTCCTGGATATTGCAATGAGATTGGCCCGCTTCCAGAGGTTTTAAACAGATAAGTTGACAATTCATCAGAATTGTAATTTTTAGTGGAAATGACTCTTAAAACTTGTCAGCATTAAATATTTAACCTGAGCTGTAGATTTAGGCTGGATTATGACTGAAAGTCAGTGCTGTTCAAGTCAGTTATAGTTATTTTTCAGGTTGCCTGTTTAATCTTAAGGAATCTTCAAAAGCACAATATGGGCCGTTTATCAAATCGAACCCTGTTTTGCTTTTGGAAAAATTCCAGTACGTAAAGTTTTAGCTCGGAAGTTTAGTTGATTTTTTTGTTTTTGTTCCCCTGTTTTTGTCTGCCTATGTCTCTTCTGGCCATAAGTGTCCTTGTATAAGCTAGAGAGAGAAAAAAGATGTTTTGTGTGTAAAGATCTGTACTATAAATTTTTTATAAATAATATTTTTGAAACATGTCATTTAAAGCACTGATCATACAGATACACTCTTGCTACCGTCATTTATCTCCTTACTAGTTCTTGTTAGGACCTTTCAAATACAAAATGGGAATCCAAAACGTCATTTTTCTACTTTTTGAAAGAAATTGGACAAAGACGCCTTCCCTTTAGGTTCAATGAGACAGCTACTTAATTTGCATGGTCATTGGGTTGGATGATTTGTTTTTTTCCTTTTTTCAAATAATGTGCAGCTTTAATTGTTGATTAATCAAGTCAAGTTAACCCCATTTAATTAGCCTTGCTAAATATGATTTGTAGGCAAACTGATTAAATTGTTTTGATTGTTGTGTGTACTGTCCTTATGAATAAAAATGATTCACAAGATGTGATCTTGAATTTTTTAATTTGTCTGTGTTATTTACCCATTTAAAAGTTCAATACTAAAACATGTTGGTTTATGTGGCCGGTACTCGGTTATCCTTTGTTTAATACATGAGGCATCAGTGGGTGAGAGTGGGAATCCAAACTCGCAATCCTGTATGAAACCTGATCACAAAAATAAAAATATACTGCATTTAAAATTCTTGTTTCAACCTTCAAAAGCATATCTTAGAGGTACAACCACAACCATTCTTTTTATTCATATGGACAATTTTTAAGCCAGTTTGTCTCCTTATATAAAGTTTTTGGATTCCCTGACCTGTTCGGTGAGAGGAAAATTATTTTTAGACGTTTCAAGATCTTTGTAAAACCTGCAACATAAATGTAAGCTTTTTTCTTTCTTTTTTTAAGAACTTCCATTGTAAACCTTAAAAAAAAAAAAAAAAAAAAAGTCAGTCTTGAAGTCAATCATATTAAAATGTCGCTTTTTTTTTAACGTTTTAATCATTACTTAGCTTAGTAGTTCTGGGCTTATTGCCAAACCAAATACAGGATCCCTGCACAGATGCCTCCAACACACCCTGCAAATGCAAGCAGAGCCTCGTGAAGTTGGACCTGTTGACGTCTTCACATTCTGGCTGGATTCCCCTTTAATCTGGGGCCCTTCTTAGACACCACTGACCACAATGGAAACGTGAAGGGTAAGATTTAGCCACAGGCGTCGTCGTTGTTGTTTTTAAGAACGACTTTTTGGTCCACAAAAAAACGACATTAGGATTTACACGTTCTAAAGCAAAGGCGAAACAATTCTAGGGTTTAACTTTTGTTTTTCACGATGATGTAAATGTGTTGAAATTCATGCGATTCTTTTTCTCTCGGCCTCGGTCACATTTAATTGGTTTTAATGTCACCAATGAGCGCAGGTGTTACAGAACTGTTGGTCTTCGGGAAATTTTGGGGGGGGGGGCTAAAAATTCGACGCTCCTGTCGAGCCGCGGAGTGAGCGCGCGCACGGACGCGCCCCGGCACATCCGGGTGAGCTGAGCGAAGCTCTATTTGGCTACCCGGGCGACGTCCTGCTGAGAGAGGCATTACGTCCTCTTTGGGTTCAAATGTTTGCACAGACAACTGAAATAAAAGAAAAAGAAAACAAGCGCGGGAAAAAAAAACAAATAGAGGTTTTGGTCTTGATGTCTGTGAAGGGGTGTTGTTTTGTTTAGGTGGTAATGGAGACTCTGCCGGTCGGTTGGCACGTGCACACCTGGGGCCAGGAGGCTGATGGGGCCAAGCTGCTGAAGGAGGGATCTGCTGACATCCACACAGACACACACATTCCAGATCTGTTTCACGAAGATGCTCAGGTATTTCATTTTATTTTCAAGCTCCGCAGTATCTTTTTCATCATGGAGGACATCAGTCACAAACTCCTATATATTTTCCGCTGGTTATTTTCATCTAACAACACAAATTGGTACTTTTAGTTTTTTTGTTCTAGCTTTGCACATCTTTTTGCCCCCTCTTTTACTAAATATCTCTGGCTCATGCAGCTTTAAGCCATTTGTGCACCTCCCTTACTTTTTGGGCCATTTAAAGACGCAAGTATGTGCCACAATTAAAGGGCTTGTTGCAAGTCAAGCTGAGTAAACATCCAAGCCACACCTTTGAGATTTTTTGCTCGTAAAACATTAAAAAAATGATGTCTTTACTTCCGCTTTACAAATTTGTTCTACTCAGTGTTGGTCTGTCACACGAACCAGAATAAAATGGAAAACTTAAAGGGTATAAGTAATTTTTTATTTAGGCATTAGTGAAATCTGGTGTACCGGGTTTCACACACCATCTGAAACTCAGAAGAGCCATTTCAGTTTCCGTAGAAACTGTTTAGAAAATAGATGTTTCAAACCAGCCATATCTAAGCTATCTGTTATACGCAGGGTTTTCACCAGCCTGGCCAGCCGTGGTGGAAAATCAAGCTGTTTGTGTGGGAGCCAGTGCTTTTTGGGACCTGGGATGGCGTCTTCACCACCTGCATGATCAACATCTTCGGCGTGGTTCTGTTTCTGCGCACTGGATACCTGGTGGTAAGTGTCCAATGGTTGTAGTAAGTCAACATGAAAATATGTATTACTATAGCAGGTTTTACAAAACAATACGTTGACCGATGTGATTTGGAAGGGGATTAAACAACAGGATTCAGGTTCAATAAAAGGTCAGCTGTGGGATTTTTTCTTCAATTATTCCATGTTGACAAACTAAAACTTATTGTGTCCAAACGTGACCTAGAGATAATATTCCATACTTTTACCATAACTGAAGTAGATTATTGCAATGCACTTCATGTTGGAATCAGTCCTTCCTCTTTCATTCCTTCCTGTCATTCCTGAAAGCTGCTGCTGTTACTCACCAAGACAAACATATTTCTCCCATTCTGTTATCACTCTTACCTATGTGGCAAAAACTCTTCTGTTGGTATTTTAATGCCTTAATGGTCTTGCCCCTGCGTACCTCTCTGACCTGATTCAGGATTTTGCTTCCCCACAGCCCTTCTTGCCTATAGTTGGTCAGCTAAACAAGGATAAAGCTAAAGGCTGAAGAGGAGAATGGGGCCTTTTTAATCACGTCTCCATTTTTATGTAATAAATTATAATACTGGCTTCTTTCTTTGTTTAGTTCTCTCTTAAAAACTTCTGCTTTTAGTGCCTTTTACAGCACTGACTTGTTTTGTTTCCGTTTTATCACTACAGATTTTGTTGTGTTTCAATATAGTTTCTTTATTCTCTTTTAGTATTGTGCAACAAAATGTCTTCTTACATTTTTTCATTATAAAGATTTAATTGGAATTGGAGAGAATTACAAAAGCTGTTTCATTTTTATCAAAGGTTAAAAACAGGCTACAGAAACAAGGCTTTTATAAGGAATATGATTTTGGATTAAAAAAAAAAACAGAGTAGAGTCAAACATATACCCTTGGGGTACGCCACAACAAACAGGAGCGGAAGTAGACTTAAAATAAGATAGACAGAAACTTTTAGAACAATAATGGGCTCCAGTCTCCACAAAAGATTGTTGTTTAGCTGTCAGTATCGGCATAGAGGAGTATAATGGGCTTTAAAACATCATAAATGTTGATTAATCTGACAACCCCTTCCATGTTCTTGGACATAAAAATATGTTTGGATATATGTGGAAGGAATATTTTTGAATTAGCCATCACAGTGTGTTTGAAAGCCACTGGTACAAAGCTGGCTTGCAAGAAAACACTTAAAGACATGCTGATTTTTAACACCTACATGCTTATTGGTCTTCTCTGACAGGTCAGCTGTAGCTTCCCGAATGGAAGACGAGGTTTCTTGCTCAGAGCGACACATATCTTATCAAACAGAAATGACATGGTTGTTTAGGTGTGAAGGGAAAACGTCGTAGCTAAGTGTGAGCACCTGCTCACCAAGTCCCGTCTGCAGTCTTTCAATCAGAGATTTTGATTCAAAGGACAAGAGGAATTTGAGCATCTGAACAAATTGGAGACACTAAATAAACTTCTTCTTTTACTCCCGGCACCAGTTGGATTTCTGCTGAGAAAACTCTAACCTAAAATTCCAACATGGAACTTTATAAATAAAATTTTGATATACACTTGATGTAACTTTGCAAACAACATCTTTTTCAATATAAAATACATTAAAAAAAAAAGCAAAAGCGGCAGTACATACTTTGTATGTCTTAACATCTCCTTACATCATCAGGGTAACACCGGCGTGCTTTTGGGGTTGCTCCTCGTCTCTATGGTGGTTTCAGTTGCCTTAGTGACAGTAATGTCAGGAATTGGAGTGTGCGAGCATTGTGGTGTTGGGAGCGGAGGAATCTACTCCATGATCTCCACCGTCTTAGGAGGCAGAGTGGGGGGTACCGTTGGCCTCCTCTATGTGTTTGGACAGGTGAGTTGATACTGCGGTCTCTATTAAGTTGTAACTCTAAACAGGTTGTTTTGTGGGTGACCGCTCTCCTGCTGCTGTCTTGTGTGCAGTGCGTCGCCGGCGCCATGTACCTCACCGGCTTCTCCGAGTCCGTGGCCGAGCTTTTGGGTCTGCAGAGCCAGTGGGCGGTGCGCTGCATGTCAGCAGCTGTGCTCCTAGCACTGTTGGGAATAAACCTCGCAGGTGTGAAGTGGATCGTCAGGCTCCAGCTGCTGCTTCTGGCCGTGCTGGCGGTTTCCACCCTGGACTTCGTCATTGGCACCTACACCCACCTCGACCCAGGTAGGGCCCCAGTTTGCTGCAGCTGTTATCTCTCATTCATTAATAAAATGTGTTTGCTTTTAAAATGGAAGATTAAAATTCTGAAATATTTCCATTTGTACTGCTACATATTCTGTTATAACCACAAAATTTAAGGAAGTTTTAAGGATTTTTATATGAAAGACTTACAGAAAGTAGCAGCTAATTGTAAGAGATAAATATTTTTTTTAAATGGTAGCAGGTAGTTCTATTAACCCCCCTTAATTTTTTTCTTGTCAAATAAAATCTGGTGCATAAACTTCTCTCTAGAAGTCAAAGATATAAAGGAGGTACAGCTATTAGTTATTTTATATCAGTAATATGTTATACCTGCAAGCTTAATAACCGTTTATCTTCTATCTAAACCTCAAGATAGAAAAAGGCCATAAAAATTCAAATACCAGGTTAAATTGATTTAGGAGAGAAACATGTGTGACAAGTGATACTGGTGAAATGACTCCTAAGAGTTTGTTTTGCAATATTCTATTTATGGTATCATATTGGACATTATACTAAATTAATTGATTTTACAGCGAAAATAATTATGTTCCTTGTAAAATATGGTGTTGGCATAGTCATGCTGTGGTGAAGCATTTTTCTGCAGAAACATGAAGGATGGATGAACCTGAATGTAGTTGAGTCCTGCAGAAAATGCTTAAGTGTGGATGCAAAAAGTATCTTGTGATTGAAATGTGAAGCGTTATCTTCCAGCAGTATAGTAAACCTTCAGACACAAATATTTTTTTTAGATTAAAACCTTTTTGTGTTTAAATGGTTTAGTCACATTCCATATGTAAGGGGAAAAAAAGCTCCTTTGTCAAATCTTTATCATTTCTGTTTAAAGACGCTCTCCATTTAATGCAATTTTAACTTTTTCTATTTGTAAAACCTTAAACAAAAACATTTATCATGAATTAAAAAGGGCCTACGATTTTTTGGATTTACTGCCAATATTTTTACATGTTTCTGTTGGTAAAACAGAGCTGGGATTAACCAGCTGTGACATTAAACTGGTTTGTGCTAATACTTGTGACCCTTTTTAACGTGTGGTTTGATTTTCTTTCTGTAACTATGAAAGTAACTGTATTTTTAGCAGTGTGAGCGACTAACTGAACTTTTAAACTTCACAATCTTCTATTATTGGGTCAAATTACCAGCTGTAATATCTTTGCATCTCTTATTTAATTTATTTGTGAAGAGAATCAGCTCTCCATGCTCTATAATGATGAAGATGAAATAAAATAAACAAAATACAAAGCCAAGAAAAAGCAAGGTGTAAAATGTGCCTTCAAAGTTAAATAAACAAATGTTTACATTGGCGTCATTTAGTTATTCAAAATCCAGTTCTATGTTGTTCATAGGCCAGTAGATGGTGCTCCAGTGCTGGTTGTGCTGTTGATTGTCTGCTATTTTTTTTTATTTTCTTTTTAGAAATAAACTTTTTTGCCCCCAACTTCTGTAAACAAACCATTTCAAGTACTCCTTTTTAATAGTCTTATTAAGTTTGACTTTGTTATGTGTTAGAAGTTTTCTTTACTTGAATAGATTGTTTCCTTTCGTTGGCCTGCCGGAAGTCCTGCCCACATTTCCTGTTCTCAGTGGTTATCAACTTCCTTTGCAGTGGGAAGAGAAAACTCTAACCTAAAATTCAAACCAGTCACTGAGGAACAATTTGCCTCCAACCTAAACATGACCTTTTATTATCCACGATAGCAAAACATTTCAGTCTGTGCCAAAATCCTCCTTATTAACTCAGGCCAATAAAGCGTCTTGTCTGTCAAGAGAGTTTGTGCCTCCTCCTAATGCTTTTCTTCTCTTTTACAATAAAGTCGGTGGAGATCACATTGCAGCTTTACAGAACCCTGGGGAAACCAGTTATAACAACTACTTTTGTATTAAAATAAAGCCGCTTTGTGTGTTGTGAATATGATTTCATTTTTTGGCAGAGGCCCAAAAGATTCACTAACAAAGTAAAATGGCCCAGATTAGCTCAAACTGACTAAACGCCGGAGCACATCCTAAAGGAAATGGGAGCCACCGCCAAAATGATGCGGTCACGGCTTGAGAACATGTCCGCTTGGCAAGTGCTGCTGAGAAGCCCCCACGACAAAGGAGGCAGGTTATGTAAGCCAAGCTATGTGCAAAACTCCCAAATTTTAAGTTTAATTTACATTCTTGGTATATTAAGTTTTCATACCCTCCTAAAGTTGTAAAAAACATTTTTGTGGGTTCTATGGATGGTTTAAGTGAAAGAACAACACAACACAGAATAACATTGGGTTGTTGTTGTTTTTTTACATGCTTTTTTTTGGCATGCATTTGTCAGATAAAGGTTTGTTCATCTTCTAGCTTCACACATCTCGAGCCTGAAACGTTTATCTAGTGTTCTTTTAGTGAAATTTTAATTTTAGGGATATAGGTGTGGTCTTCGACTAGACTATGTTTTTTCATTATTGAGTTTGAGCTAAACTGTTCCATCACTGCTCCTGTTTCATGTTTAGAGACTCTGTTGTTTGATCGTCACGTATTAAGCTTCATCTATCTCCCCAAACTTCCTTGTCCCACCAAAATAAAATTATCTCCAAGGCATCATACTCCCACCTCTTTGTTTCATAGTGGTGATGTTGAGGTCAGGGTTATATGCTTAAAAGTTTTCTGCAGAGGTGGACTTTATTTACTAGTTTGATGAATTCTCAGGGAATCTTGTTCCACCAGATATTACTTACAGGTATCAGCTTGATACTTCAACTTCTACAGAATTATTTTTAAGCCCTAATATCTATACTTTTACTTGAGTAATGCACGTGACTACTTTTGAAACCTTTGCATAAAACTTAAAAATAAAACATTCATATCACTAAATAATGCTTTCACTTTGTTATGGTAAGGTGTTCGATGGGCTCAAGGTTTGTGAAGGTTTTAAAGCCATCAACCTTCTTTGTTTTAATGATCATTTAAATCCTGAAATGGTTTCTGCGTCATGATGAGCCAGTAAAAGGACAAAAAAAAAAGTTACTTTTTTTCATAGCAGATAGTTTCCTGTCCACACCTGATGTTTATCTGGCCAAACCGAAAACATAATTACGTGAAGCATTTCACTTTTAAGAAGCAGTTATTCGAAATAATTTGAGAGATGATGTTGCGCACAACCTTGCGTGTATTTTAGATCTGAAAAATCATCTGATGCCCACAATAGCACATAAGAAATTATCTAGTGTGCTCTAGAAGTTATCTCTTTTTTTTTTTTTTTTTCTTTTTTTCCTTAATGTATTTTTAGGGTTTCTATAGCTTCAGTTGGTTTTATTGGGTCGATTTTTCTTCTTAGTATTATTTTTTGTATCAATCTGTGACATTGATGTTTTAATTTCTTATTAACTGATAGAACCAACTTTTGTGCTGTTGCCTATTGCACTGCATCAACTCTTTACCAGGTGCGATTTAACCGGTTAAGTTAAACATGAAACCTCTCTGAACTATAGGAGCTTACACTTATTCTGTCATAAAACATTGTGGGACAATCCATTTCCCTCTTTAGGTGCAGTAAATTACTTTTCATTTTTTAGGTCAATAAAGCTGCCAATGTATTGTCTCTGTGACCAATCAGTTCAACCGCAAACTCCTCTGACTGTGATCCAGAGATGAATTACCGCTCCGCACGCCTAACCCTGTCCCAGTTGAAGCATGTTTCCCATACAGAGCAGGAAGCCATAATGGGCTCCTTGGGTCTGGGGTTTAGGGTGTTAACCAGACTCACCCACATTTGTGGAAGATGAGAAACGGAGATGGACAGAACACAGATCTGAAGCGTCTTTTCACTCCAGAGACACTTTTTTTAATTTTTATTATTGTTTTGTGGTCCAAATGGTAATATATAGCTTAATACAGCCTCACTGGGACCTGCTCCACCTCGGTAAAATCACAGCCTGCTGTGTAGTCTGTGCAGTTCATACTTGTTAGGGTTCGGAGAGTAGGAGGTCAAATCAGCAGAGGGAGAGGCCTCTGATGCTCATGTAATCCGACTACACATTCCAGTGTGCATCAGAGGAATGCTTCACTCGCTGAAGAACCCCACACACATGCTTGTTACACAGAAAGTTGAACTATCTCTTTGGCTTTTATCCTTGAAAAAAAAGGTTGACGATTCAAATTCAAATTTAAAGGGGGCACCTGTCTGAAAATTAAACAGAAAACCAGCTATGAAAATGTCTTAAATTGGTCGGTTTCAGAAAGTGATTCTTTACAGAGAATATTTCAAGCCTTCCTTTTGAAATGTTGCTGATTATGTCTGACAATTTCCAGGAAATATAGTAAATACTGGCAGTAATATCAACCAATAAACTCTGTGTAGACTGCACAATCATGAGGAACACCGTCCACATGGAGGTTAAATTGGGGGGGGGGGCACCGTTAAAGAAACTGGTTGGCCAGTGTGCTTCGTATATACAGGCATATTCCTTGGGAGTTGAGGGGAGGAAAAAGTGTGGTAGGAAAAGGTGCTGCACTCGCAATGATTACCACAGAAATGTTGTGCAAAATCTATTCAAAAGTTTGTGTCCTGGAGTAATATAACACTCCAAAAATACCAAAAGCTTTTTCAGTGACCATGGTGTTATTATAAGTGATAAGTGCATCCACCTGACCTGAACCCCAGAGTAGAAAACATGCAGCAGTGATATGTGAGACATCAGATCAAACACCACAGACCTGGGCTACCAATACACCTCAGCAGAACCACAGTCTAATCATCCCCATGGCAAAAATGTGATGCTGTAATTCGTGTATGAGGAACCAAAACCAAGTACTGAGTAAAGATAAAGGAACTTGAATTTTTAAGAAGCCTGATATCTCAGTGTTAAATAGTCCTTTTTTGGATTATCCTCTATAATCCCCACAATACACAAAAGGCTCAATGTATTTCAATATATGATCAAACTATTCCATATATTAATTGAAATTTGTTAATTAAGTGACAAAAAGACCTTTAAACCTTTTAATCGGTGTAAATGAATAACTTAAGTGCTCCCCAGTTTTAATCCCCACTGAATTATGTTTCCAAATTCCAGGGTCTGTCCTGCCTTTCATCAAAGCTAACTTTTGCTCCCCGTTCTGTATCTGCCAAGTCTTTATGGAAGTCAGCTTGTTGGCTTTAAAAAAAAGAAAAATCAGCAATCAGTCAGTTTTAGAGTTGGAGGGAGCATATTTATTCATGTTTTTAATCCCTTAGTTGGAGTTTTGCTTCAGAAACGTAAGTATTATACACAAGAGCTGATCGTCCAACAATGGTTAATATTAAAACTGATGGGGTTTGACAGGATATTCTAAAGCATTTGTCTTGCACCAAGTCGAAAGTGGCTTGAATTTTGTTTCTGAGCCCCAAACTTTTTCCTCCCGGTTTCTCCATTATTATTGGCCTGGTGAAATTAGGCAAGCGTGTTTTTTATTATGAAGGGCAAATTTTATTAAAGCCTGCTAATAAGGATGCAGAACTAAATTCAAAATGCTCAAAAGAACTCTGTGTAAGTTACCTGGCAGATTTTCTAACAGGATAGAAAAGCAACTAGTAAACCTAAAGTGGCATGTTGCCACTATAGGTAACAAATTATACATAAAGGCATATCTGACTTATTCTTAAATAAAATTTAGAGTAATATCTTTTAGTATTTCTTCTTCTGACAGACTTTCAATAACATTAAGCAATTTTTACAGCAGACACGTTGCCTTAGGGTTAATGAAAGCTTTCTATAAATGAGGTTGTAGAGTTTGAACATCTAAACACAACGAGGGTTCAGTTGTCAGGGTAGGCGCAGTCAGACTTCCTCAGATGTTGGAGTAAGATGTTGTAATGTGGGTGGGGTGCTCTTGTTGTGGACACGGAAGCAGTAGATTTTTTTTGGGTCCTGGTTGTTTAGACAGTGGGTGATCTCAGTGGGTCAGAGAGTGAGCAAGAGTTTAAATCTCCTTAAATGCATCCCATTGAGATCATGATTCCATGAAAGAATAGAGTTTTCTAAAGAAAAAAGGGGAGGGGGGAGAAAAAAAAGGATGCTCCCTCCCTCTCTCGCTAACTTTAATTCTTTTCTTTTTTTCAAAACTTGGAAGCTGCAAAGCTTCTGAAAAGGGTGGCGACTTCCTTTAGGATAAACATATCATTAATCTGAGAGAACACACGAGGGGGGGTGTCCGGTGTTCTTACACAGGCAGGTTCTTCAGGCTGTGTGGTTTTTAACGGGACACAGAATGACCTTCAGTCACACATTTGACAGGCCGGTCTAGACTGAGCTGACCCAACCTGGGCGGAAGGAGCTGCACTACCTGCTGTTGCCTTTTATTTTGAACACATCTGGTTCATTTACTCACGACAGACTTTATCCTTATCTGGGCTTTGTTAGTACGTTAGTTAGGTTTTAGATTTTCTAAATGTACGTTATGCGTTTTTTGTCCCTCTTAACAGGGCCTTGTTAAAATAATTATTCTTAAAAATCTATAAAATAAGACATTTTGGAATGCAAAAGTCTGACGTTTAGAAAAAAATTTTTTTTAAATCTTGGTTTGGGTATTAATTACTCATTCAGTCCCAGACAGACTTCCCTAAGGAACAGCATAAGATTTAGAAAAATTTTAACTTTCAAAAAGTTAGGTATATTTACTGATAACCCACAAATAACCTTGGCCTTGGACTCCTCTAGACCCCTGAAGCTGTGGTGTGGTATCTGGCACCAGGCTGTAAGCAGCAGATCCTTGAGTCCTGTAAGCTGCAGGGTGGGGCCTCAATGAATCTGACATTACTGCGGCATATCCCACAGATGCTGCATTGGAGCAGAATTTCTTTGGGAAAGTCAAAATCACAAACATATTGTTGTGCTCTCTTGTCCTGCTAAATGAGGCAAGTTTATACCTTATTAAGTAATGTCAATATAGATGATAGAACATAATTATCACATTTTTCTAAGTAGCCTGAGGGCTTTTTTTCTTCTCTACTTCGTTTGGTTTGACCATTGGATACATTCTGTTTTCCTTTACAATATTTTTTTTCTAGGCTGATTTCAAATGTAAAAACATTTTTTATGTTTTGTTTTCTCTACAAATTATTGATTTTATGTACTTTAAGCTTCTTTAGTGATGTGTGTGTTGATGCTTCTTTCAGAGCATGGTTTTGTCGGTTACTCAGCCGAACTTCTAAGTAACAACACCACACCAGATTATAGCCCAGGAGAAAACTTCTTCACAGTATTTGGAGTCTTCTTCCCTGCTGCTACAGGTGTGTGCTCTCCCACCTCAAACCTTCTATATATTTGTTATAGATTTCTGTTGAACTTTTGGGCATGCTATATGTGTGTGTGTGTGTGTTCGCGCTCAGGGGTCATGGCAGGATTCAACATGAGCTCAGACCTGCAGCGGCCAGAGCACAACGTCCCTGTGGGAACCCTGGCAGCTGTTTTTACTTCGTACGGTCGCAGCTGAAATCAACCTTACCCAGAACATAAGACACACATAAACACAGTACATTTCTATATTAGCTTTCCAAGTGAGAATGTAATTTAAAAAGTTTGACATTCAATCTAATGTTAATATCTTGTCGGTTGATGAGACACACAATGATATAGTATTTCAGGGGTTTGTTTCTGGTCAAGTTTAATTATGATGTACTATTTATTATGTCTTTATACTTATGCCACTTTATTCTTAATGTTTTATGTTGTTTTACCCACTGTGAAGCACTTTGGTTAACCTAGTGATAACCGTAAAGGGCTATACAAATAAATTTGTAGTAGTAGTAGTAGTATTGTTAGTACCATTATCAGCAACAGTATCAGCTAATAAAAAGCCAAAATTGAGTTTTTTTGATCTTCAAAATAAATGCGTAATTTTTATGTTTTAGCCATACTATGTGCTTTAAGAGCTGCCACACACAGACTTCTAAAGAGTATGAACTTCAGCCTATTTGTTGTTTATGATAAACCCTTTGTGCCCTACAGGCAAGACTAGCAGCATGTTACTCGGGTTAGGAAGGAAAAGTGATACAGCGTCGCTCAGTGGTCCCAACCACTTGTTTTAGACACAAGTAGATTTTGGATTTAATTTGTAAATCTTTGCAAAACCCTAAAAAAATTGTGAAAATGCACGAAAATTCAAATTGAAGTGCAGTGTAAACTTTCAATGACCAGGGATCGTTTGTAGAGCCATCTCATCTGCTGGTTTTGGTTCACTTTGTTTATTTGTGTCGAAGGCTGTTTAAAAGCAGCTATTTACCAGGAATTGTTACAGTGATTCAAGCTTGCCCCCTGCTGAAAAGCTTTAATCTTCATAGCCTTTTCCAGGAGGATCTTGCACCCGTCAACGCTGTAAAAAGTACCTTTACCTGCTCTAATGAGAGGAATTTCTCTGTGCTTGATTAGGCTGCCTGACCTAAACCTCACAGAGATTCTGCCGATAATTGTGAAGGGTATGATGAGAAACAATAGAGCAACATTATAGATGGTCTAAAGGTAACTTTTAAAGCTAACTGGGCACGAGTTAATCACCACCATGCCCAAGCAAAGCCCAGACCAATTATTAAAGGTAAAGGAGAGGATCTTTTCAGTAGAAAAATTTCAATGAAAAATCCAATTGAAAATGACAGCCAATGAAAAACGACCGGTGGTGATAAATATCTGGCGGAAATAAAATGTACTCGATGACGTATATCACTAATGTCCCCACCGACCCGACCCATACAACTCGTTTGAATTCGCGCATGCGCAGATTGTTGTCTAGGTAGTAAAACGGGACGGACAAGACGCGTCATTCACCATTGAAGAGAGGTTTTCCCCGTACGGCAGCGAAAATGGAAGCTCGCAAGAGAAAAACCGTGTTCGAAGTCGCTTGAGAAAAAAAGCAAGACTGCTGCAGAGATTAACAAAACACGAGTTTGTCCTAGAGATTACCGCTTTGTGCGGCATTGAAAGCCGAAAAGGGATTCAAAACCGATCAACTGGTCCCGGAGTATCTGCTAGACAGGTAATGTGCTTATACCTGCTCATTTAGAAGGATTGGTGTACATTGGACCCCCATGTTGTAATCGCTACGCAGGGTCCGTCAGAAAATGCTAGCTGTGCAGCCTTTATGTGGAGTGACTACCCAATGGCATTATTATTTAATATACATCAATTACTGTCAAATGTTTTTGTACAACCGCTTTCCTAAACAAATAACCTTTTGGTAGCTAATTCATTGCTATAAAAGCAATCAATTCTGTAATAAATCCGATGCGACGCGAGAGGCTGTGATCCCCCAGATGTAAACAGACTGCATGTGCTGAGGACGTGCGCGCTCCCGATATCAGGGGGCGTTACTGGAGATGAGGTGGCGCATGCGCAGTGTTGCGAAAATGAGAATGAGTTGAAGATCCTCTCCTATATCTTTAAGGTTAATGTACTGTACAAATATTTTTTATTTTTTTAAATCTTCTCGTAAATTTGTTTTATGTGATATTGTAATTACCTTTCAAACAATGAGAACTTAAAAAAATGTTTTAAATATAGTACTATGTGTAATTGAGGTGTATAAACTGTAAGGTCACTCTTTGAGTTTAACTACTGACATGAAATGGCTTTTTAATGATTTTTCCAATTTGGTACGACATACTTGTACATCTGATGTAGCAGTTTGGGTGGCATTTTTATTTTTCCGCGGGGGGAGTTTACAAAAACCCAGATTTCACTTTCCCCATCGACTCTGGTGTTTCTTAAAAGGTCAAATTGTAACCTGGCGTTTAAAAGGAGTTAACAAATCTACATTCCTACCTCTTACCAATCAGATTTATACTACTTACATTATTCTATCTTGGCATTGTGTAACAAATAGAGAGAGAAGCTGTTGTTTATAACTTGGCGTGGTGTACTATTTGTTACCCGCAGGTGGTTCCTGTATCTGGTCTTTGTCTTCCTCCTGGGGGCCATTTGCACCAGAGAAGCTCTGCGCTATGACTTCTTGATCGCAGAGAAGGTAAACTCCTGTCTGTTTCCACCCAGCCAGCAGACCGTTCAAGCAGAGGAGGCACAGTATGGGGATTTCCCACCAAAGCTCACACCCTGGCTTTCTTTGTTGATTTGTTGTGGTTTTACTCATCCTGAAATTTTGTCTTAGGATCAATGAAACTGTTGTGTGATGGCCTGGTAGGATAAAGTTATTGTAAAGCCGTGGTTGTAAATGAGAATCTGGTGCTTTAAAATGTTAATGGAGCACTTTTTACCATCTGCAGATTAAGACAATCTTGTTTTCGATTTGTAAGAACCCATGTCCTTTAAAAAAAAGTTTTTGTGATGGATATTCAACACTGCACATCCCCATGAATGCACAATCTTCACTGTGAAATTTGGGGATGGCACCAGCATGCGGTGGGAATGCTTTTGTTCAGCAAAAGCAGAGAATCTAAGAATGTGAGGTTCAGCCGTTTTGCTAAGAAAGATGGAGAATAATGGATCTGAAAAGCTGGCAGAGACACCCCCCCCCCCACTCCCCCCGGTAAATAACCGTAGCAGCAACTTCAGCGATCCAGTTAAAAAAAAAAATATGTATACCAAGGTTTGATCCAAGATGGTTGTAAAAATGCACACCAAACCTTTTTATAGTTTTCTTTGTAAACACTTTAAAACCATTAATCATTTTCCTTTAATTTCACAGTTCTGCACCACTTTGTGTTGGTCTCCCGCGCAACATCCCGATAAAACAGTTTCACAGCATAATATTAGTTACTTAAAATAAATACGTAATACTTTCCATTTTAAAAACTAAAAAAATTAGTTTACTTGAATCAAGTGCAGAAGTCCTTTACTTCTCCATCAGTGATTAGTTCTCATTGTTTTTGCAGGGGGGGTTGCCTTCAGCGGAACTGACTTGGGCGTAGTTTTCATTAAACCTCAACCCCACCTCATCCTTTTTCCCCCTATGTTTGTTTTCCGTCTTCCTCCAGGTCTCCTTGGTGGGTTTCCTCTTTCTGCTGGGCCTTTACATCTCCTCCCTGGCTTCCTGCATGGGTGGCCTGTACGGCGCACCCAGGGTCCTCCAGTGCATCGCCCAGGAGAGGGTCATCCCTTCGTTGGCCTTCCTAGGAAAAGCAGTAGGTGGTTAGAAGATTGACATTCAGTCAGCACAACAACACTTTAGATTATCTAGTGCAAATGTTGGTTTTTGCACCAGTGAATTGACCTTTGCGCTGATTGAGCTGTTACTTCAGTCTATAATTGACTTTTAAGCTTGTAAAGGAGCTTTAATTGCACCTGGACAATTTCCGCTGTTTCTTTTAAGATATTTTACCTTTCATCAATACAGCTTTTTAGTTCTTCAAAGCTAACTTTCAACTTGATTAAAGTCCCTGTTCAATCTAAAACCAAACAACACTGCGGTAAACGATGATACTGCCAAACCCATGCTTCAACCAAACATACCTTTGATACTCATGTCCTAGAAATGGTCCTTTGGTTTGATCAATCAAAACAAAACCCCTTTTGAAACTCTTTACATTTATTTCGGCAGGTCTAAAGGTTTCCTTGGAAGACCAGGCTTCTGTCTTCGACTATTCTGTTTAGTTTAGACATACTAAGATCATATGTGTTGAACAAAAGCAGCATCATTACATTTATCAATCTTGTTCATGTTTATGTATTTAGCAGACGTTTTTATCTAAAGATGAGTCTTGCCTAGGGACCCACACTAGATGCTGTTGATGTAGCCCAGGCCTGCATTCGATCCGAGGACCCCAGTGTGAAAGACTTTCCAATTGAGCTATTCATCCATTTATCCTTGTAAGGGTACATTGGGGTGGCATCTATCTCCTGCTATGATTTTAATGGGGTCGGATAAATGGTTCAATTGCACGCAATATAAAAGATTTTAAATTAAAAGATTTTCACCACTAAAACCTGGCATATTCATAAGTGTTTTAAAATTCACTTGTGTCTGTTTAAATTCATAATCTCTTGTTAAAGACTTTCGTCAAGACTTGTCATATAATATAACTACAATCTTTAACCTATTAAATACATTAAAATCTAAGCATCTACATTTATGTTTGTTTTTGTTGAAAAGTGTTTTGTGCAGTTTTGCCACACAGTATGAGATTTTACCTAAAGAACATTTACTTCTATGATGTAGCCGTAGCTGGACATGATCTGTTAATATCAATAAGGCCAGTGTTTCTTATGTCTAAACATGTATTAAACTCAAGTTAGAAGGTAGCTAGAAATTTCCAAAATTATCTGTGTGCACAGTTCCAACAAACATGTTACATGTGAGGTTTTGAATGATTTATTTTTTATTTGCAGTTACTATGGAAATAACGGCATGAAATCTGGAAATTCTTCACACAAAACTAATGGGTCCAGGAGTTCATTAACATTACTTTTTAATATATATGAGAATTGATCTTTCCACCTATATATTCCGTACGTTACCAGCCGTGAATGGGAGATTGTAACCTGTTTAGTGCGCAGCCTAGATGTGGTGCTCAGACTTAGGAGAAAACAGTTTCTATGGGGCCTAATAATAGTTTGAGCTCCATAAAGTAAAAGTGAAGAAACTGACCTCAGCAGCCCAGCGTTACGACATGGCGCTGCGGCTGCTTCTGCACCCTTTGATGGACAGTCACGTTGACGCTGTGACCTCTCTGACCCCAAGCTTCCCAGTATGGCAGCACTGCTTGACCTCTCTCAGCAGGCTGGAATTAGGCCTGAGACATCTTGGCCCAAATCAAAGCCTCAGAACAAACGCAGGAAGGGCGACGGGCAGGGCCCAACTCTGCTGTGTGCTCTGGAGGCCCGCCAGACACATAACAGTCCTCCTGTAACTGTGCAACAAGACGGGAGGAGTTTGAGCAAGAGTTTCTCTTTGGCAATTCAGAATCCTGCAGTAGTTGTTTGGCTTTTTTTTCCTCCAAAACTTAAAGCGTAACTAAAACCCAAATGTAGACAGAGACATAAATATATTGCTTATTTTTATGTTTTTACAATTTAATTGTGTTTTAGTAATATTGATTGAACTCTTGCTGCCCTACTTCAAAAATGGAGGTTTCACTTTAAATACGAAGCTGTCAAGTTAGTCAAGGAAAATGGCAAAGACAAGTATGTTCAGATTTATTCAATGCATTTTGTTTAGCAAAAGATCATTCATATTTTATGTAACTTTCTAAGTTTTATTTGGTTTTATTTGTTTTTCATTTTGTGATATGTTAATGCCAAGATTCATTAGATGTTCAGTTGTATTGCATTTTCTTCTAACCACTGTCTTTTGTTTTTTTTGCATTTATAAATGCCGCCTTTTCTTACTTTATACATTCAGGAATGCTGCACAAAATCTGGGGTAACATAGGCCAGTTTTAGTAAAAAATCTAAACAAAGAAAATTATGTTATTGACATGAAAATGGTTAAAGGTATAGCTGCAATTTCATTTACAGCTTTATAGATTTATTTATATTTATACTGCAAACGCAATAAATAATGTTAGAAGTGTTTTATCTGACTCTTTCATTGGAAGTTCCATAGGTTAAGCTTTACTAAAGCAACTATCTATGCATTTTTGGAGCCATTTTCAAATGAATGGGCATGAAGTTTTAACAGCATTGACTTCATTGCCTTCACTGTAGACTTTTTCTGTTGTCGTTTGCAGAAAGGCCCAAACCGGACCCCCGTGGCAGCCATCTGTCTGACCAGCATGTTGACCATGGCCTTCATTTTCATCGGTCAGGTCAACGTCTTGGCGCCGATCGTCACCATAAACTTCCTGCTGACCTACAGCTTTATTGATTACTCCTACTTTTGCGTGGCCATGACTTTCCAGCTTCAGACAAAACGGAAGAGGAAAACCTTCGCTTCACGTAGGTTAGGCAGGCGCTGTTCAGCTAAGCAAAGCTCCAAGCCCCTGATTGAATCCCCTCTCCCCAACTATGGAAGCGGCGGCGAAAGTCCACGGGGAAAAGGCACTCTGCTGGAGTTCAACCGGGACATGGACCAGATCTTCCCACCTGTCTCCAAACCAAATCTTGGCTCAGAGAAAATGGCCTTGAGGCAGGATCTGTGCAGCAGATCTCAGAGGAAGGCTACCACAAAGCAGAGGCTGATGGACAGCTTTGGTCTGGATCTGAACAGCAACAATTTCTCAAACGGGGAGCAGAGCTCTGCCCCTTGTTTCCCTCCTCTAGTGGAGCTGAGGGGAGAGAAGGAATTCAAGGCTGAAGAACAACAAGAGGTCAAAGGTCACACTGGGATGGGTAATGAACAGCAAAATTCACCAGCAGAACCTCAAATTTGCAAAGCAGGTGAGTAATTGACTGGAGCAAACTTTCAACACAGATGTGAGTTTGTCCAGTATTTACTGATTTTTTTTTTCTCTAATCTTTCAGGTAATGAGGAAAAACCAGAGCAGCAGCACTTTGAAATTCAACCCATGCGCGATGCCTTCTACACAAGGCTGTGTAATCACTGGCTAGCTCTGATTGGGGTAAATGACACAACACATGCAGCCAATTGCATTTTCTAATGGACAATTATCACGTCATGATTATTGATGATTAATCTGAATGTATTTGGGGGTTTTTTCCCCACAGGCAATTAGTTCCATATTGATTATGTTTATCATTCAGTGGGTTTATGCTTTAGTCAACATCCTGGTTGCTTTGCTGCTCTTCTTCTACATTGGGAAAACAAGTCCTGGTCTACCTATAGGTAATTTTTTTATTTGCTCATTCATTAGTAGAAACTCTTTGTGTGTGACAAGGTCACTTTTTAATATTAATTTGGAGGTAGGTAGCATGTCTGGTAAAGATACTGTAAGATTGTAATCTGGCATAAAAAAAGGGAAAAACTTTCTTTAACTGTAGTCCTGATTGTGCTTAATTTCATAATAAGTATGCATCCTTTCTCGCAGCAGTCGCTAAAGGAGATGTGGTAGTTTTTTTATAGCCCAAGGAATATAAAAGTCGTGGTTAGGAGTTCCTTCCATGTAGGGCTGGTTAATGAAACGATCACCATATGTATTGTGAAATAACTTTTTCTCCATAGAAGTATAAGACTATCGCGATACATTTTTGGATCGTAGCCCAAGCTAATTAAGTAGCGCTGTGACGAACCTATCGGAACAGAGCCAGGTCAGGTTAAGTTGACGTTTACCTACAGTAGCAAAGCGGCACACGCCTGTATGTTATTGCATGAATAACAAACCTTTATTTTTATCTCAAACCATAAAGTGATTTCACATCTCACTAATAAGCTATGGAACATTTAAACTTGACAAATATGGTGATTGGTTTTATATTGTGTTACATATAGATATTGCCTGAAATACAACACAATATTCTGAAATGAAAAAATCCTATATCATCCAGCCCTACTTCAAAGCAACACTAAGTAATTTTTCAACCTTCTTAAAATTATTTCATAGCTTTTGTGATTATACGTCGACTTACAGGTTGTTAAATGACACCTCTGTCAAGGGCAGAGGGGGTCAGTATTGCTTTAAAAACTAAGCAACTTTAAGGAGGGTTGCAGGAACCCTGCGACACAAAACGGCTATAAAATGTGCTGACTGCTTTACGGCATACGTCAGTTCCCCCGTTTCTTATTTACAAAATAATGTGACATTGTTTCGTCACAATTACATTTTTTATTTATTTTCTTTAAAGAATTTAGAAATAATCGTAGTTTCTTTAAATGTGATTTTTTTTTTTTTTCCATAAATGAGAAATATACAACACTCGAAGGGTATATTGTAATATAAGAGATTTTATAAGGTTTTCATCAATGTTGCCAACAGATCCATTTGTATTTCCTTTGATGGACTAACCCTCTTACAATAAGAGCACACAATTATCCGTTTTTGATACGTTGCTTCAAACTAGAAATATGCCTTGTGTGAATGTCCTAATTTATTTTTACTTTAGGGAAACTATTTAAATCCTGTCACTCTGGGTTTCAGTTAATATTTATCTATCGCAACAGCCTTGGATTTTAGACTTCACTTGCACTTTCTCTAGACTGCAGCCTTGCAGCTGTTGTGGATTTCTTGAATAGTTGCATCTGTGCAGCACAACACATGTACATCCTTTATCTTATATGGGGGTCAGGTCGCGGGGGCAGCGGCTTAACCAAAGACGCCGGGGCTTCTTTGTCCCAAGCCATTTGGGCCAGGTTTCCTGGGAGAACCCTCAGACCAGCTTAGAGACATTGTCCCTCAATTGTGTCCTGGGTCTTCCTCTGCGCCTTTTTTCAGTGGGAATACCAGAACATCTCAGCAGCGAGGTATCCCAACCAGATCCCACCTCAACTGCGTCCCTCCCAGATGACAAAGCTTTCACCTTTTCTCTAAGAGAAAGCCTAGACACCCTGCAGAGGAAACCCCCTTTGGCTGCTTGTATCTGAGACTTTTTCTTTGGTCACTACCCAAAGCTTGTGACCATAGATGAGGATAGGAACCCAGATCAACGGGTAAATCAAAAGACTCTGCACCAATCAATCTGTCGCTTAATTGTTTCCTCATTTGTGAACAAGCCCCCAAGATACTTAACTCTCACACTTGAGCTGAGACCTCGCCCCCTAATGGGAATAGGCTACTCTTTCCAGCTCAAGACCATGGTATCGGGTTTGAAGATGTTGATTTTAATCCTGTGAATTTCTCTGGATGAATTTTTAACTTTTTTATTTTAACCATTCCTATTTAAATTTTTTATTTTTGCAGGTATTGCTGGTCAGTTCAGCTTGTTCAGATGGCTGAAGTCTATACTTGGTAACGCATGCAGGTATTGTTGAAGTCTTTCTATAAATTTGGTTATAACAAATTAAAAAATAAACTTTTGGGCTGAATTGGAGGAACCACATCTATGTAAATCAGAAGTAACCAAAAAAAACAAAACTCAAAGAAAGAGAAAGTGGGTGTTCAAAACGGGACAAGAACATTTAGGAGAGAGTACAAAGTAGCCAGATTGGGCCAAGGTGGAGAGAGGGATGCCCAAAACTGACTCCTCCGGTAGAATAAAATTGTAACTCACTGACGCCTAATGGACTGAATGGAGAAACCACTAAATACTACTTAAGGTTGTTCATATTCACTGCTGGGGCACTAATTAAAAAGGTTAAAAGTCTTTCAATCTTTATGACAAACATGGGCTGACAAAGACCCACATTTCTTTTTCCACCACCCTCAGGAGGGGGCGGTTAACCTCTCCTAACGCCACATTTTGAGAACCACAGCAAAGAATGAAATGTCAGAGTACGCATTCCTCCCAAAAAAACTTACAGCTTTTTAAAAAAAATCTTTACGATTATTTGAAGAGGGAGCCATACATCAGATTTTGTAGACTGATACTCATGATGCCAGAGACTGTAGTCGTTGCTTGTCAGTGTCGTTTTTCTCTTGCAGGAAGAGAGGATCTCCCCGAGAAGAGATGGTAGTGAGTCCGTCTTTGTCCGGAATCGGGCTCAAAACCAAACAGCTGACCGAGGAAAACACGGACTTTGCTTCTCGCCACCGTTTTCACCAGGCTTTGTTCATCCAGGCCGATACAACCGTGCAACCGCCGCGCCAGTGAACTCTGACTTACTTCCATGTCATGGCTGCAAGCCTCAAACCACAAATTGTTCCTCATGCTGCTGCATTATGCTCATTTCCTATTTAGCAAAGACTTTCAGTAGCTTAGGCCATTTTTTTTTGGGGGGGGGGGTTTACAAGGAACGGCAAGCTTTTCTTAAGAGTTGCAGAAAAGGTGTGTCTTTGTGTGGGGGAGTAAGAGATACCCAGGTGCTCATCATTTTGTTTAACTGTTTTGCGGCATTACAAAGAATGTGTTACAATGGTTTGATTAAATATACACTCAATATTCAGCTCATTTGTGGTACGATTCATTTTGTGTTTTAGACTGCAGTTTTTTAGCCAACCTCACAAAAATCTAATTGTAAGTAATGTGCTTCTTCCAAAAAGAAAACAATTATTTTTTTAATCAGTGTACATGGATTATTATTTTGGGTTTCGAAAAATAAATTAGCAGCAAAGTCCACTGGCCTCTGTTTATACATTACGAACACAAACATGTTTTATTTTCTCTTTTTTTTTAGATATTACAGCTGTGCGCTCACAACGACTGTGTGGTTACGGTAGAGCTTGAGCTGCTGCGCTGGCAGAGGTGCGTTAGATGACCTCCTTCCTGTCATCTTTAGTCTCAACAGCTGCAGCCAATGTCTATCTGTAAGCACACTGATATGTTATGTCATCTCGAGTAAATGTGTGGTTTCTGCTATTTTGAGATGTTTGCCTGCTTGTTGTTCAAGCCGTCTTTTGAGAGTCATCAGTGTCTGCAAAATGGAGCGTGGCTGCAGCTGAGGCGCAGTCTGTCCGACATCTCAGGTTTTTCTCTGTGGTTTCTTTGGAAATCTAAATTACACAACTAATATTTTTTACTAATATGTTAGTGTATGTTATAAGCGTTTCTTCAGGTTCTCATCAGGCTTTGGCTTTTGCCACTAAGTTTAATGCAATTTAATTGGAATTTTTAAGAGATGGACCACCACAAAGGAGGGCATAGTGGTTAAGTGGTTAGAGAAATACGTGCAGATTTAGATTATTTTTGCAAATAGAAATCTTAACATTGTGCCAAGTGTTCGTCTTGAGCAATGTTGAGGTAAGACTTTTATTTCCATTATTGCCGCAAGAATTTTTGTGTACGTTCCTACCAACTTTACACATCTGGAGACTGAAAATAAGCTCAAGCTCAGACACTGATGAAGAAAGTCATTTTAACAATTATGGGGAACTAATGGTGTAAACAGTAAGTTTTACATTATGAATAGATTTCTAACTTTTGGATTGTATTGTGCATATTTACTACATTTACTTCATTAGTTCATCTACTCTAAAGGCAAGACACATATCCATAGCTCTATTATACTAACTCTTAAGAGTTGACTAAATGCTCATCACCATCCTGTAGTTTCCTGTTAATAAATCACAACAACTTAACTGTTTTAGACCGCCCTAAACACGCAATCACACTTTTAAATGAACACATACTAGGGCACTTCACTTAATATGTAGGCTATCAGCCAAACACTGCCTAAATGTGAATGCAGGCTACACTTAAATAAAACAATGAAAATGAATAAACCAAATTCATGATAATGCATTACTCTATCCTAAGCCTACACTAAAATACATTGTTTTTGACTTTGTTACAAATGCGTAAGGTGCAATTTCTTATATTAGCTACTCCAAAACAAACTGGAGTGGATGGTGAATAATTGGATTGTACATGCTTTACTGATGACTCATTTAAAATAGGACTCCATTGGCTTTAATATTTAGAGAGTAATCTTGCTGATCTGTGGTTTTTGGTTTCTTCAGTTATTAAAATTACTTTTAATGCAAATGTTTGGTTTATTTGTTTGTTTGTTTTTGTTTTTTGACCGAAAATGTGTTTGTCAACTAATTGGATGTAGAGTGTGCCTGCTTTGCTTTTACAAAAGATTTGACTCAGTGGAAAAAAAATAATAAAATCCAAGGGCCCAGGTCTTGCTATCTTTCTGAATAGGAAAAGACGAGCAAAAAAGAAGTATGAAAATAATTTATACCAAACCCCTTTAGACATTTTGTAAAGTAATCTGTAATTTTAGCCCTATTACCCAGGAAACAACAGCTACAACATCACATGTTTGTTCATCAGATGACTTAATGCAGTGAAAGCTGATGTTCTTTTAACCCATTTTGATCTTGGCAGTAATTGCACTTAAGACTAATTATCTAGTTAAGGGTAAAATACTGACTGCTTATAACGTCCTTATACAAGTTCACATAAGATATAATGTAAACCTTTCCAGTTTGAAACATTGACATGCATCCACCAATTCCTCACATTTTAACAGTCACCCTAACTTTGTTGGGTCTTCCTCCTGACACCTGGAGGCAGCTCAGACATGTTAGAAATATGATGAGGAGGAGGAGCTGCAGCAGCGGGGTGATAACACCCTGCAGCCCCGGCTCAGTCGTCTTCCTCTCCCCGCCAGCAGAGCTGCTGGTCTCCAGCAGGAGTCTCACGTCCAGAGTTTTCTCCAAACCCCGGGGATCGCTCGTCCCATGCTGTCCCGGAGATCCACTCGTGTTTGCGGGATCGATCTGGGATCTTAAAGAACAAACAAACAAAAGAAAACCAAAAAACGAGGGAAATGGAAACGTGTTTTGGGGATCGGCTCCTCCTCTGGTCCCTGCTGCTGCTGGGTCTCCCGGGGCCCCTACGGGCCGGGACCCCCGGCTACAACAGCACGAGCTCGGTACCGGACCGGTTCCACTATTCAGCGGGAACAAACAGCGCGGGGGGCGTCGCGACTGCGACCTCCCCGTCCAGCGAGAGTTTGTCAGCATCTCAGAGGGACCTGCTGCTCACACATGCGCCCGGGAGCCACGCTGCGGCTGCGGGGCCCCTCGGTAAGAGCTGCAGCTGCCTGGGAAGTTTGGTGGAAGATGGGAAGTTTAACCTGCAGGCTTCATCTTTCTTTTTGTTTGTTCGATGCAAAAAGTGGATCTGTATGCTGAGTTGAAAACGGGTTGTGTCTGTTTTAACAGCACAAACGCACCAAAGCTGCTTCTTTTTGTTTGTTTTTGTTTGTGGTTTTTTTCAAATTCCAAAAAGTAGTAATAAGTCTGTAGCCTTAAATGGATTCTGCTGAATTAGAGTTAAACAAGACACTGATCCAAAACTTCCTACAAAGTTTTTAAAGAAGCAATTTCCTAATTAGATACTATTGGATTTTTCCTTATTATTTTACATTGTAAAAATGACTTTAAGAGGTTATTAAAGCATCAAAATGATTTACATTTAATCATAGGTAAATAACTTCTGGATAAACATCTTGATTAGAATGTATCTAAATATATTGTTTGTTTTTTTAATCAGATATATTGAATGTCCAACAAAGAATAATGAGGCTGATAAATGTTTTATGGAGGAAAACTGTTTTTGTTTGTTTTTTTAACACAAAGCTGAGTTAAATATGAAAGTATGCACGTTGAATAAACTATAGGCCCATTCAGCTGTATTAAATAAACTTGATGCAGTTTTCCCATTATAAGGAAACGAGACAGAGCTGCAACTATAGCGCTGCATGAAGACTCTTAGCAGAGAGGACTTTGCTTTTGGCAGAATCTCCTGATTTCCAGCAGCTGATGTGCTGTATTAGCTAGTTCATGCAAAAAAAAAAAAAAAACACAATGCTGTATAGTCTGCTTAAATAAGTTCATAGGTGTATTAATTTTAAATTTCATAAACTTTAAATTGTATTTCACACATCATAAGGCAGACTTGTTCACAGAAACTAAACCTTTTTTTATCAGATAATATTCATTGATTATTTAAAAACAAATCTGTTATACTTTTTAAAATCTGTTGAAGTTTATTTCGTCTTCTGAGATCAAATTGATCCTATTCGGGGATGTAACCAACACGTCTGTCATAGAGGAGAAGGGAGGTCTAAATTCTCAAGGTTTATAGAGAAACAAGTTTTAAAATAAAGGTTCAAAAAGGTCAGCTAAATGAGGTCAGACAGGATGACATTTAGTTCAGTTCACTTTGAGAAATTAAAAGAAATCAGCCAAGATATCAGGAGGACAAGCTGTGAACCTCTGTTCAAGCTGTTATATGCAAGCATGAACTGTGTGGGAATGTCCGTTTATCTCACTGTTCAGGAAAGAGATGGGTTCGGAGTCACAGGGATGAATTTGATGTGCTAAAGACTTTGTAAAAATGTTTGAAGATTGTTATCCCCGGTGAAAATAGTCCTTGACCTAAATGGACCCCATCATGCCTAAAACTACATAAAATTTGGATTAAATTTAACAAATGCACTCAGGGACAGAGACTAAAATGTTTTGAGACACGTGTATTGGTCCAATTAAAGTTGAATGGATGACTCTGGTCTTAATCACTAATGGATGTTGCTACAAGAGGCGTTTGGGCACTTTGAAAAATGGATGCCATCACAAGAAAAGGCAGCATGTGGCTGAATATTTGAAAAAAATACCCAGAGATCAGCCAGGAAGGTAATATTTGAGCATGAATGAGTCTCGCTCATTAATGATGACCCAAATAATAGACGCAGATTAGTTAGAGTGGCTTAAAAAAAAGTCAACTCACAAAGGCATGATTTTTTGTTCCTTAGAAAGTCTTTGTGTATAGCTGAGTAGGTGTAAGGTGACCTACAAGCCTGAGTCAGTTTAAAGGAGGAGTAAGTGAGGTTCTGTAAGTGAGGAGGAACGTGAGAAACATCGCAAAAACTGTTGTTAGCAGCTTATGAAAAGATATACAAATCACTTTATTAGATTTTTACACTTTTAAAAGGTAATTCTACCAAATACAAAAAATGTTGTATTTTCAGAGCTTGAGAAAAGTTAAACTTAATCATATCTTTTTTTTTATATTATTCATCAAATACAATTTAGTCTGGCAATTCCACCTGGCCTAAAACCGAGGTTTAGTCTAATTTAAGGTAAAAATGTATTTAAAAAAGAGGTTGTTTTTACAAGTTCTATTACGTATATTAAATTAAAGAAGAAAAAGCTTTCCTTTACATAGAGTAACTATATTTATAGCAGTAAGACAATGTAAAAAAGCTGCGTATGATGTCAGCAGTTGTCAGGATGTAGAAAAATCTGTTTAAAAATTGACAGCTTGGATGCAATATTTGATAGATTATTATATTTCATTACTCATGCGTTCACGCTGAATTTCAACAGTGTATTAATGCAGGTGGAAAGGCCTTCAAAGTTTTACAGTGTTATGATAAATGGGGGGAAAAAATAGAACACGAGTGGTGGATAAGTGTCTAGGTCACAAATCGAGTCATTTTTACTACAGTATTTAATATTGTAATTACATGTTCTCTTTATATATTGCACGATCTAAATGACTGATGAATAAATCATGTGGAATCTGTATTGTATTGTATATTTGGGTGATTTTTCTCAGTTTGCTGAATGTATGGATGATTTTATAGCATTTTTGTTCAACCTTTACGCTCTTTGGGGCAAAGTTGTTAGGATGATGTGTTTTTATTACTTCTTTGGCCTGTGTGGATTTGGCTAGATACTTTGAACATTCCCACCAACACCCTGTTTGATTCATGCAGTCACACACAGTCCAAGTGGGAGCCTTCTCAAACAGTTTCATAACACAAAGGCTCTCACTCATGTTGCTGCACTTAAAAGCATCGATGCTCCTAAGGAAGGATAAGGCTGGAATGACTAACACGCAGCTTCAAGGTCACAATTAAGATCTACGGCTTTCTGTCCACTTCTAAACTACTTGGAATCAAATCTCTGCACGATTTCGATAAACCTGTTCATTTACAGCAGTTGTAAGCTGTCACTGAAAAAAATAAAATGAATAATATATGCTAAATTTGAAAATAATAACTGTTTGTGAAGGATATCACAAACACTGTCAACTGTGTTTACAGCTAAAACATAAACGGCAAAGCGATCTGGGAGTGTCCGTCACTTTCTGCCAGGACAACGTTCCTGTCCGAACTCTCCAGGGATACAAAAAAAGAAAAGAAAAAAAGAATTATTGAGGCTAAAACATGGAGAAAAACTAAAAAGGATTAGTTACAATTTTGGTATTTTAGCAGCTTGTGACACCAATGCTGACCTCTCTGATCTCCTGTGTCATTCCTGGAGAAAGACCCACATAAAACACTGTCAGACCATACAGGACCAGAGAAATAACAAGAACAACTCACAGCTAAACCAGGCCACCGACTTTGTTTAATTTTCACCCCCAGGAGTAAATATGCCAGAGACGCATTCGATTAGATTAATCTTTTATTGCAGTAGCACAATCCCCGGAATTTGATGCAGCTTTCTGAATAGTGACATATTCCAGATGTTTTACCTTTCTTAGTTCAGTTCAGTTTTTCATAAAGTGCAAATTAACAGCTAATGTACTCTTAGTAAGTTAAGGTAAGTAGCTATTTTCATATTCTGTAGACATTTTTTGAAGATGAATCTGCTTTAAGAAAAAGATAAGGTAAAAGATACCTTATTTATCCCCGAAAACAAAAAGGGTTGAATGAGATGCCAGTAATTGTTGAAAATAGAATATAAATAAAAAGTTGTCTCAAGACATTATTTGAGCTTAGTATGCTTATTTATAAAAAAACAAATGCAATACAGTAATTACATCTCTAACATAATTGTTGTTTTCGGCCTGTTTTAAGCAAGCAAAGTAATTAATTTACTGAAAGTCCCTTAGTAATCCGCATAATATCAGGGTATATTATGTGGGAAATGCAAAGATCCATGTCATTTATGTACAACATGGAACAATGTTTCTAGGTGGGGGAGCTTAGCTGCATACCGTTCCTTTTCATTCCCGCCCTTGATTCTCTGCTGTCAAATGCAAAATAGCCACAAAAATGTCTCCAAATCAAGCAATGGTGTCTTTGCCGTCGCATTCTTGTCATTTCTGTTGGTGTTCGGGGAGTTTTTGTGTGACTGAACCCTTTTTAAACCAAGCTAGAACAGAACTTTGAATAATGAACACAACGCCCATATCTATTCTTTAACGGCTTTTTTTACCAATCACCCTGTGCTCACTCAGCTTTAGGAAGGAAATGGCCGATTCCCAGCAGAGACAGTCACTTCCATATTTAGGACTTCAAGCCATTGTTAGGGGGTAGACAAGCTGGCTGCCAGTTGTTCTCCACCCTGAATTTACTGCCCATACGGACAGTTTTGTTCACCCGGACAGCATCTTTTAACTGTTTTCAGTCACTACACAGGTTGTTGTTCGTCTGATTAGCGCCCTCCACTGAGCACTTTTTAGGAACCATGGAAGTATGTTTGTGAACTTGTGTGTATATATATATATATATATATATATATATATATATATATATATATATATATATATATATATATATATATATATATATATATATATATATATAAAAGACACACACAAACACACAAGTCTGGGTAAGGGAGAGATCAAAGATAATGAACATTAAAAAAAAATTCCTGCAAGATGGATGTATAAATAACACAGAATGATTTTTTTCTAGTGGAGAGTATTTACTTTTTTTTTTTTTACTATATTTGCAGAGACTGTTCAGGCAGAGACCCACAAAGAAACAAGCAGCAGGTCTCCTGAGGCCACAGATCTGTCCACCGAGCCACTTACCTTGTCCTCCTTGACCACCAATGATTTCAGCAGCAGCAGCAGCAGCAGCAGTGGCTTTACTAACACAAATCAGATGCCCCTGATCTCCCACTCTGTGTCCACGGAGGACAAACCTTGGCTTTTTCCAGAGGATGAAACAATCCCCCAGGACAGCCCGAATACCACACTCCGTTTGGGAGACAACACATCTTCGGCTTCGCAGACGGAAAACGGCAGCACCTACACAACAACCGTCGGTCGTGCTGGGGAGAGAACCCTCCTCTCAGTCACCTCCTCCTTCAACAATAGCACCTCATCTGCCTTTACAGACGACTCGAGCTCCCGTCAGCCTCCGTCCAGCGGGGGTGTCCCTCCCAGGCCCGCTGAGACCGAGGGTTATACTCAAAGCGCCCCGGCAACGAGGACTAATGGGGGAGAAACAACAGAGCAGCGGGTGACTGGGACTTCTTCAGAGACTAGAGTTCCGGTAGAGGCCAGCGAAACCCCAGGTTTAACCGCACAACCTAATGCCACCAAGCATCAGCTTTCTTTAACGTCTCAGGAGATGTCTGATTCAACGGCGTTTAGGGTCACTGAGCCGAGCACTCGCCGTTCAGAAACAACCGTTTCCTCCTCTCCTCCTTTCACTTCACATCCGGAAGCTCCTGTAAATGCCTCTGGGACCCATCAGGATTCTGGCACTAGTGTTGGATCATCCACAGAGATGACCGGTGGAGCCCACAGCACCAACACTCAGAACCAGGAGAGCACAGAGGGGCTTTTACCACAAACCAGTGAAGACAGTGGGGTTTTAGGTCTGACCACAATGTCCTCAACAGTCAGCAGTTCATCTGAAACGACTGAGTCTCAGAAAACCGTGCCAGAGATGGTTACTGGAGTCTTCCTCACCACTACACCCGTCACCACCACCGAGAGGTAAATAGTAAAACCAGGGATGTCCCGATACAACTTTGTCACTATACCGATACCGATACTTCAGTCTTAAGTATCGCTTGATACAGATATTGACCCTATAAGATATCGGTATGAGTCATATAGGCTTTTGTACTGCTGTAGTGTGAAATATTTAGAAAAATAGTGAAATAACAATAGAGAACAATAGATAATAACATTAGTAGTAAAAAATAGAAAAATTATTAAATCAAGTGGTTACATAAATATTACATTTGCTTCAAAGAAAGAAGGTTCTACAATTGAATAAAAATAAAAAAATTTTTTTGCAATGGTTGCATAGAATTGGACTGCTTGTGTTGGACTGCAGATATAGGAGATTTTAGAAGCAGGCCAATATAATATGATGTGTATTTTTTGGCTGATACTGGACAAAAATTACCAATAGATCAGGACACACCTATATACCCCCAATTTACACCCCTATATAAAATATTTTATTGCTATAAATGGTTAAGGTTTTTAATTAAAAATTTGGGCCCCCTGCTGGTATCAAACAACAGTGGGTGCATTTGAAGTAAAAGGAAAATGATACATGGTCTAGGAAAAATGTTAAATTGATGTTTTTAATTATTATATTTAATGTATTTGATGTACTTTGTTCAAATTTAGGCGTTTTAGGGTCCAAGTTTACCTCTAGATGTACGAAATTGAGTTACAGAGTCTGTCAGTGTATAGATTCTTCATTTCAAAACTATGCAGGCGCTATTGTTAATTTTATGGGTAGGAGTTTATTTGTGCAACTGTAACAGACAATTATGCAATGATAAAGCAGTGGACTATAGTTTCCAGCAAATTTACAAAATAAAAGATAATTGACAACCATGAATAATTTACGATCAGTAATAAATTAAATTGTTACCGAAGTAATAACATTTGACAACCAGTTGGTCAAATAACCAAAAACCACAAAATGGCTTTAATTAAACACAAACACAAACTGTCTACTATCAGTTCAGAAATACAGACATGGTAACTTTAGCTGGCATTCTCAGGTTAAGACTATGTTATTGAAGTTTATAGGTAGACTTGATTTGGAGTCAAGTGGAAAGAGCCAGATATGGATCGATGTTAGTTTGGTATGATTAAAATCATCCTCAAAAGATAGATGACTTTCATTGGAAGCTGTTCTATTCATTTATTTTGGTTTTTTCCAAAGTAAAAGCATGAAAGATAGTATTTTGTGACTCCAGCAACCATCAAAACGTCTTCACAGGCAATCTCCATTCAGTCTGGATAAAACTTAAGCTTGTTTGAAGAAAACAATTACTTATTAGATACGCAAACAAACTGGAAGAGATAAAAACATAACATTCAAAGGTACAACCGAAGCACATCGTTTTAAAAGAGTTATTTCACTTCACAAACGTTTTTGTTGCCCATCCTATCATATCCAATAAAAGACATTTGTGGTTGTAATGTGGCAAAATGAGGGATAGTAACCGGATTAAATATCTTTACAAAGCTGTAAATATATTAAAAGCTGTTTAGATTATTAGATACACACTAAATGCGACAAATTTGTGATTAAACGGCTCTTTATTTCAACAGTTTACAAACAACAGAGGAAATTAAGTCAACGTCTTTGACTACAGCCACCATGGCCTCCACTGGACCTCCCCTACCAGCAACATCAGCGACAATACAGAGCAGCGTTTCTAGCAGTTATACTACAGAGACTACTACAGAGGTCATCCCTCTATCAACTTTACCTTCCTCCTCAGACACTCAGCCCGCTCTGAAGAACTCCGCTGCACCCCCAGCAGAGCATATGTCACCTAGCCAAACGCAGAGGCCCTCAACTAAAACGGTAATTCCCACAAAAGCAACCACCATCCAGACCGAGACAAGCACAGGCACGAAAAGACTCATCACTACGCAAAGTCGGTACATCGACACCACCTACAGCCACAGCATTCCAGCCAGGAGTACGGAAGCTATGCGCACGTTCAAGAAACAGACCGAGGGAGAGCCGGCGGTGACGACGGTGCCCACCAAGGTCCAAACAGCCAGAGTGCCACAAAGTGAGTTCTTGACCTTTTTAACACTTTGATGCTTTCAGGATCTCTATTGTTACTTTTTACTAAGCATTTTCTTACCTTCACTGACAGAAAGATATATCGGGTCTTGTAACTGCAAATAACTAGTATATATAGTATATTTTTTAGTATGTCACAAATTGATAATAGGTCAAGTATGCCTTAAAGAATTATCAATATGTGAGTTTGATAGATCAAAGATTTTGTCAATGCATGAATGCAAATGTTTCATAAATGTATAAAAAAAGCTTATGTGTTTTCCTCAATGATTAATAGTCAATTTTAACTCCATAAGTTAAAGTGATAATTATCATTAATTAATTCAGGCTCATCTTTTAATGATGATAGCGACATCTTGTGGTGAAAGTATGCAATGCACTATTCTCTGCTGACAAGTCAAGCAGCAAGCAGACCTAATAATCTCAGAAATGTAACCTTTAAAAGTTAGATGTGTTTCTGGTTGTGAGGAAAAAATATTCTGAGTTTCTCTGAAAAGTCTTTTGTTTGATTTCAGTTTTGGTGAAATCAAACAAAAGACTTTGTTTGCACTGCGAGGTAAAATGTAAAATCAGTTTTATACTTGTGTTAAAGTTCCTTTTTAATTATATGACTGCTTTACTTAGAAGTTATCAAAAGGTTTAATTGTACGATCAGTTCAATTCACATTTCAATCACATGCATTTTTAAATTCACAGAAGGATGAAGAATCAGAGATAATAGAAACATGATGAAAACACAAAATATTTTAAAATAACATTTGTAAAAACAAGTATCTCCAGTAAACTTTTAAACTCATTCAAATAATAACATCTAGGATCAGTTGGAATGATTTTCAAATGCATGATCAGAATGCAAGGATTTTCTTGTGACGTGCCTCAATAACAAATGTATTTAGATCTATTTTACTTAAATAAACTGAATTGATTTATGGACATGACACAAGTTAACTTTGAATGCAAATATTTGTCTGTATGGAGTTGCTACAGTAAAGTGTTTTAATGTTTTTAAATTTTTCTCACTCCAAATTGCACCATCAAATTGTTAGCTACTGATTAATGAGGTCCTTGATGATGTGATTTATCTGCACAGTTCATTACTGACCATCAACTCTATCTTTTTTTGTTATCTGGTGCTGATCAGGACCATAGCTCCTGGAGAATGTTGGATGATATGCAACACAGAGACAACCACAACAGTTTTAAATTTGGCAAACCTACTTTTTTGGCCATGTTTTTAGGGTCATAACAGGGTCAGATTTTGTGATAGATCTAATTTGTCTGTTAAAACACACAGAAATATAAAGAAAGAAGAGATATAAAGTTAAATATCAACAGGACTTTTACTGCTTTGCTTATATTAAGTCAGCTAAATACAGCCTTAACCAGTTTAAACAAGAAATAGACAACCGTTACCAATTTTATAATCTGTTAATCAGGATGTTAAGACTAATTTTGTTGAATGCAGTTCTAAGAACCAGTAAAATCAACAGAGAAGCTTTTAAAGCATTTCTATTAAGCGCTAAATCATCTAAAACATTTATCTGTGCAGTCTCACTGGTATTTGTTTAACTTCGCACAGACAATTGAGACATACTTAAAAACATAAAACAACATTTTAAGAAAGGAAAATGTGTAGATGAAAAAATTTCCATTTGACCTCTCATTGGCAGGAAATCCCTGTGTGTCGAACCCTTGCATGAACGGAGGGATGTGTGTGAGCTATAAGGGACCAGAATACACATGTCTATGTCAGAAGGCCTGGACAGGACCGACATGTGACCAGGGTGAGCCTGTTGTAAAGAAAAGGGTTGATGTTTATTAATTCGGATAAAGGCCCTCTTATATTGTTGTTGTTGTTTTTTTTTGCACATACTGTGTTTAGATATGGATGAGTGTGAGCAGGACCCCTGCCCAGCTGGGTCAACGTGTGTCAACACAAAAGGCTCTTTCAGCTGTGAATGTCCACTCGGCTATGATCTAGAGGATGGACGGACGTGCAGCAGAGGTGATGCTGAAACGCAGACAAGTCCAATTCCCTGTTTTGTTTAATGTTGTTTCAATTTACCCAAAGCTGACGTCTATGATCTCGTTTTATAGCGAAGACATTCCTGGGAACGTTCAGTTTCAACACACACGATCAAGTCAAAAGCTCCACCATGCATGAGATACAAAGAGAGATCATACAGCTGGTGATTCTCAATCTACACCACCTTGTAATGTGACGCAAAACACGATATGCAAGGGTTCAACCGGCATGCAAGCTAATACATCATTCAGCAATATCCCAAGTTACATCTTCATATGTGTCATGCTAATGTGTTTCATGCATGCATAATTTTCTTCACTGCAGCTCAACGTGTCACTGTCAGTCCTCCAAGGTTACACTCGCTCAACGCTGAGCAGGAAGTAAGTCTGCAGCGTCCTTTGACATTTACCTTCAACCGATTATTTTTATATTGGATTCAATTCAGTTTATTTATATGGAACAAATTCACAGCACGTCATCTCAGATCATTTGAATCCAAATCATAACGCAGTTAAATTATGAACGGGCGATAAGGATAAAAGATTTTATCCTAGGTTTAACAAAAAAATAAATGTAACTCAAACACTTCTCCTGAAAAACATACCAGTTTAAAATACGCTTCTTATTATCACTCTAATGGAACGCTGGGTAGAAAGTAAAACTAACAATTTAGCAAGTTTTTTGAACTTTCAAACATAACTGATCCCAATTTATTGATTGTGATGATAAATCGCAAATCTTATTATGACAGAAAATGTATCCAATAAGGATAAATGATATGATAATGCAATCAAATTTAGCGAACATTAAGTTGAGGTTATTATACAAATTAGTTTTCAATCTAAACAACATTTTAACATCTAATGTACCAATGAAACTACAACAAAACATACAAGTGAGATTGTGTCCCCGTAGGGACCAGGGCGGTGTTCATATCTTTGCCGTCAACATGTTTTCCGTCTCCACCGATGTGTCGACTACTGAAGTGTACAACAGCATCCAGATGTCTCTGAGCAACTGCAGCTCCTCGTTGACACACTGCCGAATGGTCCTGCAGCACCTGCTCTCCTACCAGAGTGAGTTTATCAGGCAGCATAAACATCATGATCCTCATTGAGATCAACAGACTTCACTGTTATTTCAATTTCTTTCTGGAATCAATCGTAAGCTTCACTCCGGGCAGTTTATTCAATGTATATATGTTATGGCCGCCAGGGGGCAGAGTTCATTCAAAGTAAATAAGTTTTCTAACATATATTTTTCGTATATTTGCTTTGTTGGTTAATATTCTCCAACCTACACTATCTTCAGCATCAGTCTGACATTAAAATGCGAGGTTGCTTTTCTGCTAGTGGTGCTTGTTCAGATTTGAACTGCTCACCTCCGCAGTAGTCTGTTTCGTAGTTTGGGTAATCCATAAACCTTTAAAACAAAAAGCAGGAATGTTTATCAACTATTGAGCGTTTTGCAACAGATGGCATTCCGAGCAGTCTCTTTTAACACTGAAATATCCATATACAGGTCAAAAAGGGATTTAGAAAGACACTTTTAATTTGATATCACTACTTAATTGTGTTCCAGTGGAGAGCTTATGTGAAGCTCAGAAGACGCAGTGCGACGCAGACCGCTCCACCTGCACTGATAGCAGCGGCACGGCCTCCTGCCAGTGTCTCCAAGGATATTACAAACATAATCCGGAAGACTTATCCTGTCTAGGTAAACTTTTTTACTCAGTACAGAATAATGTAAAGCTAGAAAAATTGTTCATTTGAAGATTTTAAAAAAGCTTAATATAAAGTTTGGTTTGTTTAAGTTATCCCTATTTATTCGTACTTTCTCTTATTTTAGAATGCAGGGATGGATACTGGCTAGAAAATGGAACATGTGTCCCGTGAGTCTACAATCTTTTATTTTTTTCAATAAAATCTGTCAAATCCTAGTTAAAACTGTGTAGTAGCTTTTGTTTCTGCTTTTCAGGTGCATATTTGGGTTTGGAGGATTCAATTGTGCCAATTGTGAGTAGCTCTAACAGAGCAATAATATTATGTTTGCACAATTTTGTTGATTGTAACAAATTAGGTTGTTTATTTCTATTTTGGAAAATGCAATCACTTTTTATTTAACATTACAGTTTACAAGCTGATTGCAGTTGTGGTGTCGCCTGCAGGAGGTGCGATCCTCATCATCCTCATCATCGCTCTAATTGTTACTTGCTGCAAGTAAGACGGCTCTCCCTGTCAGAAAATCAAACCTTTTTTTATGAAGGGTTTTACTTGATCTAAGTTTATAAATATGCAACCTTTCAGGAAGGACAAAAATGACATTAATAAGATCATCTTCAAGAGTGGAGACATGCAGATGTCGCCGTATGCAGATTTTCCCAAGAACAGTCGGATATCCATGGAATGGGGAAGAGAGACCATAGAGATGCAGGAAAATGGCAGCACAAAGAACCTGCTGCAGATGACTGACATTTACTATTCTGTAAGTAGACTTCTCATGTTATAATACTATAAACTTCCCCATGAAAAACAAAACTAGTTTCCCGAAATTTAGTTCCAACTATACATATATGTTCCCTGTATAACTATACATATATAGACAGATTTTTTAAAATATTGATATTTTGCATCAAATAACTGTTTTCATACATAAGGCATGAAGAAGTTATGTTTTTAGAACTATAAGGTCAAAACTTACGTTTGTCGTATTTGCTTATTGTTTGTTATTATTTGCATTATATATTTTATTTTTTTGTTGTTAAGCATTTTTTCCGTGTTGTTTTCTGCAGCCTGCATTGCGAAACTCCGACCTGGAGAGAAATGGCCTGTATCCGTTCACAGGTCTGCCTGGGTCCCGGCACTCCTGCATTTACCCGGCCCAGTTTAACCCGTCTTTCATAAGCGACGATTCTAGGAGAAGAGACTACTTCTGAATACCTTATTCTGGACTTCCCCACATCCTCTGACTGTTACTGTTGTACCGCATAATGATAGTTCTGTTGTCGTCGTGGAAAGGTTTATAACCTGTGGCCATCTGTATAGGTGCTTGCATTTAAAATGTATTTTTTGCAAGTTAAATCTTTTTCCCCTATGACCATTTCGGTGTTTTTGCATGTTTTGAATCATTTAGTGCTGTAGTGCTTCTGCTTACTGTAAATGGACCGATTCATTCTTTGCTTTATTGCAAAGCTAAATGGTCCATTACAATTTGTCTGCCGCTTGTGTAGTCAGTTATTGCTGTCTGGCAATGAAGCACTGCAAGGTAAAGTGTAAAACCAGAGGCAATGTTTAAAATTGTGCTTTCCAGGAAGTGTAAACAGACTGCAGCAAAATTGTTCTAAACATGTAAAAATACTCATAGTGCACACCTGAAGATCTGAAACATATGTTCCCAAATACTGCTGTAATGACTAATCATTTGTGGAACTTAAAAAATAACTACAACATATCCAAGGTGTGGATCTACACAGAATGAATAATGAGTCTGTAACCTGATGCTAGCTGTTATTTATTCCGATTTTTCCCGAGTTGTCCGCATGTAGCATTAGGGTTATCTAAATCATACACACTGTTTTAATTCAAGGGGATAAACTGGTGGCTTTAACTGCATGAAAGAGGGTGTGTGTGTGTGTGTGTGTGTGTGTGTGTGTGTGTGTGTGTGTGTGTGTGTGTGTGTGTGTGTGTGTGTGTGTGTGTGTGTTTGTGTGTGTGTGTGTGTGTGTGTGTGTGTGTGTGTAGGTGCAAAATAATAATTACCTGAAAACATTTTATAACTCCATAAGTGTTTGACTGTAAATATCATAATTTGCCGTTGCTGAGGTTGAATAATATTTTTAAGAGTGATTTTTGTCGTTTGTCTTGTATGTTTATATGGTGTGTTGATTCTGCCGTTTTAGTCAGAAGCGTTTATTTAAATAAAAAAATTCTTAAAACGATTGTTGTGCCATTATTTTTGCAATTGCAAATCATGTCTTTAGATGGTCTTTTAGTGGTTAATGGAAAAGGAAACTGCTGTTTAGGGATTTAACCTTTTGTTTGTTGGTGAAACATTGAGGTAGGCATGTCATGATTTGAGTCCCATGTTTCCGTATGTGAAATTACCAGTGTTTCCTGTAAATGTTAATTGTGTCAAATAATTTTAGGACATTTATATGCACTTTTAGGTTAATACAAAGTTGTATTTTTGTAGTCAAACATCTACATTTCCCTACACACTACAAAAATGGTAGCAAAACATCAAGGGTAAAAGCAATGACAACGCACTTTAAGTAATAAATATAAATAAAGTATTTTCACAGGTCATTTCCAACTGATGTGCCCAATTTCCATAATCTGTTTGCATGATATGTAAATATGTCAGAATCAGTGCACATTTGAGCTTAATCTATACGAGTGGATCCCTCCACACATTAGACAGATAGATGACAGGGTAACGCACACATAAAAACAGAAGGAACACACACCAGAGTCATGAACTACTTAACTTGGGCTCTTATCAATTGTCCTGTCGGTATGATCAACTTCATAGTTAATGCATTTTACATCTTTTGCATGGTGTGTCCGCTCCATGGCGAAAGGATCAAGGAACCTCTACAGCTTCTTCTGGGCTGCTTGGTTGTCAGTACCATCATTTATCTCTTGTCAGTTTTTGGAATGCGTTTTTCTCAACATGGGAATGAACATGAACGTATCACCGAGGTTTGTCTACTGATCTCACTTGGCTGTTTGTCCATCACCGTCTCCTCCTCTGTCTGGCTCAACTTCTCCTGCTACACCCAGATTGTTCCTGCACGGCGAACCCCCTTCATCTGGATAAAGAAGAATATCACACCAATCAACTTCTGCGTTTTGTTCGTAGAAAACATTTATGGGTCAATGGATTTATGTTTGTTTCTCATGGATTTCAATGGATTAGAAATCAACAAGACTTTTTCCATGGAGTATGCTTTCATTTCTTTACCTGTAAAAGATGTTCTAAACCAGCCAGTGGCTATATATGATAGTCTGATTATCATACAGAAAATTCATTTTTATTTCTCTTTTGCTGTGATGATGGCATCTAGTGGTTTCACTGTAGCGTACCTGGGAAGGCACATTCGGCGTATGGTTATACATGGACAGTCTGTTTCTAGTGCACAGCTCGTGAGACATGTGAGGGTAACCGTCACTGGCCTCCTTCAGGGTCTCTTCGATCGGGAGAGTACGTATTTATATTTTAGCACAGTCAATCAGTTTTCATAAGCCCTTACATAAAATCAACAGCGGTCCTCTTATACATGTCGGGCACGACATTTAACCTGGGAGCTGGTCAGTCTGTTTTCAGGCAGATATATGGAGCAGGGCAGGTCGGTGGTGCAAAAGCTCAAAGCAAAGAAAAAAAGTTCTTGTACAAAACATGTAAGAAAAACTTGCAATGCATCAAATAAGGATTTAATGCATAATTATATCCTTCAACAAATGAGTTTATATTTTATATTTTAAGCAAAGTCTTCCAAAGTGCAACTATTTACATTCATATTCAAAGAGTTGGTTTATTTGTCCAAGGATTTGGTCGCTGAAATTAGTTGACAAGCGCTCAAAACTCTGAGAACCGGCCCCTCGTAGTTCTCCCTGCAGGTGGTGGTGCAGCCACCAGGCTCTCAGCAGTGAGCACCAACCTCAGACCTGGTCCTGGAGTCTGTCTCCGCTGTACAGGACGACATCTCGTCCCTCCTTTTCTTGGTCATCGTGTACCTTTTAAAACCACTCTTTATCTGATCTGTCAACCAGATCCTGTTTTCCATAAGAAATCCTACAAGTCCTTTCGAGGTTGAAGTTATTGATATTGCTGATGTATCTTTAGTTCTATTCCTTGGTTTTTCTGTAAGCAAGAATTTGGGGTTTTCATTTTCTGTAAGCCATAACCAAATTTGACAAGAAATCAAGTCTTGAAATATTTTCCTTCATGTTTAATGAGTGACAAAGTTTAACATTTTTCAGCTGTGGTGGTAATCTAAAATTACATCTGCATTTTCACAGGGCAAAGCTAGACATTTAGGACAAAAAGTAACTTACAAAACTGAGGCCAAGCAACCGCACAACTGGGAACTGGAATGATAAAAATAAAATAAAACTGAGATGGAAAACAGGCAATTGGGAACAGACATGGATAAAGAGCAGAAATCTGATAGACGGCGATGAACCAATCATCTTCTTCATTTTGCTCATAGAAAACATGTTCAGTTTATTGGATTTCACTTTGGTACTTCGAAATTTCCATCTAAAACACTTTGAACAACGCGAACGCCACTTCGGATAATGGATTCTTTTACGTACCTTGAACCAGCCATGGGATATGTATGTTGTTAGGATTTTCATACAGAGGTCTCGTTTTTGTTTCTCTTTTTTGGTGATGATGGCATCTAGTGGTGCCACTATAGTGTACCTGGGTAGGCACATTTGGCGTATGGTTATGAATGGACAGGCCCTGTCGAGTGCACAACTCGGGAGCCAGGGGAGGGTCACCATCACTGGCATCCTTCAGGGTCTCTTCTATTTTTCCTTTGCCGTTTAGCGAGTGTACCTATTTGTTTCCGGGCTCACTCAATCAGCTTCTATAAGCTCTTACATACGTACATACATACTGTGTTTAATCTGGATAGCTGGTCAGTCTGTATTTAGGCAGAGCAGCAGATTTGTGGAGCAGAGCAGGTCAGTGGTGCAAAGGCTTGCAACAGAAGCAAGGACAGTAGGTGTAAAAACACAAATTACCTATAGGAAACGTGCATACTAACACGTGTCTCATTAGCAATCAATTATTTTTCTTTCTGCAATAAGACTATTTTGCTGCTTAACTATAGTGTCTACTTTAGGTTAGGCGTTTTTACCTTCTTAATTAAACTAGTGCAAATGTTTATGAGTTATACACACGAATTTCACTGTTTGCAGTGGTTTTTAGCTTTGATGCAAACAAATGACCTACAATGCTACCTTCAATGTCTGTTAGACATGTAGGATATTTTTTACTCAAAAAAGAAGAAAAAAAGATAAACCAAACATTTAATGTTTGAACCTGCTGCCATTATGTTAAAGTTTGTGTAAGGAATTGCTACTGAAACATACATATTTTACTCTATTATCTTCTTGTCTATCTTCTATAATACACATTATGATGCCAGCTTTTCCCCTGAAAGTAGGATACATTTACATAATCAAAATACAGCTTAACAATATTTGAGATGGTTGCAGTAAAGTTCTGGCTTTATATTTTCTGTAGACCTTAGTTTACTAAAACAGTGTCTGTTTTATTTTCTAATAATTTACCTTTTGTTAATTCAACTTTATTCTATAGCTTTTCATTATATTTCTTTGTAATTATCATTTTATTTTGCTTCCTTTTTTAAAATTATTGTATGCACTGTAACTATGTTACAAAATAATTTTGTAGAAGTACTCAAAACAGGTCTCTTGAGGAAGCTTACATTTCTCTGTATTTATTTTTTTGTTTTTAGCAAGATGCCACATTCTACATATGTCTTGTAGTAATACAGACGACTGCAGGATATCCTTCCAGTCTACAGACACCATCCACTTTTATTTTATTTTATTTTTTTATTGTATGTTATAAGAAGATTTTCCCTTTGCATCTGATTAACCTAAAAAAGTGAGTCTATGATGTCAGTGATTTATATTAGTTTGAATAAAGATGGTAATAAAATACTTCTTCTAATACTATTCTGTTAGCGTAAATAGTTTATAAAGAAATTGAAACATAAATAAATATGCCCTGACATTTGGCACTGATCACAGTTTACAGGATAACATACATGCAAAACTTTGTTGTGACTTAACAAGAACTGATCTATCAGGTTTTAAAATGAGAATGTCACGAAAAGCTATTCAATTACCAAATCAAGAAATATTATAAACCACATTGAGATACCTATGTCATAATTATAAGGTATTATCTCAGTATTATGAAATAATAGCTTATAATTGTAGATACCACATTCAGAATTATAAAATGCTGTCTGATAATTATAATTAGGTTTCATATTATTATGCCCTAGCTTTCTCATAATTATGAGACTGAATTATGAAACTGTCTCATTATTATGAGATACTATCTCAAAATCATGATAAGTTATGTCATTATTTTGTCTTTGCAATGTCATAATTCTGAGATAGAATCTCATACTACCAATAATTTTTGATTATTATAAAAATATTGTTTGATTATTATGAGAAAATCTCTTTATGAGATACCCAAGTCATGATTATGAGATACTATCACATTATTATGAGAAACAGTCTTGTAACAATGATATACTGTCTCCATATTATGATTTAGTTATCTCAAAATTATGAGGTAAGTAAGTAATTATAAAAAATACGTTTGTTTTTTTTCATAATCAGAGTGGCCGAAAAATATGGAAAGCCGTTTCATTCAAAATTAAATAAATAAATATTGTGGAAAAATTAAAATAAATGAAATAATTTATTTTAAAATCCTATTTAAATATTAATTTTATTTCATTTCATGGGGATATTTTTACATGACATATTTATTTACTTAATTTTGAATGAAACGGCTTTCCATAGCCATGCGCTTACACAGGGAAATAATTCTTTCACGTACAGCTATAAGTTGCAAGTACAGGTGAGAGCTCCGAGCTTTTGGCCAGACCGTGAAGGCAACAGTGACCCATCTCAGCCCCTCATCAGAGATTCTCTTCTCTTTCGGCATTTGGCGAGAGGAGACCCGAGGAGCAGGATGGGACTGATCTGCTCAAAGGTATCACTCGGGGTTTTCTCATAGTTACCATTTAATAACCATGTGAGTCAGAAAGCTAGTTTTTTATTAAGGTACGCCGTCCAGATTGCATCGAATTGATTCACGAAACGCTCCGAAATCTTTCTGCTCCTAAGATCTCCTGAAACATGACCAGGTCAGCAATCGAACGCTTTGACTACACTTTAAGGATTATTGGACAGTTTTCTGCTTATTCACAGCTAAATCTACAGTAAAACATCTGTTTTAGAGTTAAAGGGAACGACAAACGCTTCGTTTTCACACCAGTTGACCGTCAGTTTGGCCGTTGGAGGGGGAAAAAAGTTCACGTAGCTTGAAAAAAAAAAGGGGTTTGGTCTTCTCAGTTAAAATTAAGAAACATTTACCCGCTGAGTAAAACATTAATTCGTTTTTTTTTTACTTTTTCTTATGTTTTCTTTAAACAACGTTTCTGTAGCCGTTAACCGTTTACTGCCGTTTACTTTGTGTTATACCTGGTTGCGATTGGATCTCTGCAGGGGCGTGCAGAGATTTAAAGAGACAGGGGCTTAAAGTAAAAAAAAAAGAAAAGAAAAAAAGGTGGGGGTGGGGGGGGGGGGGATGCAAAAAACACAGATTGCAATGAAATGTGTATGTATAAATCCTAAGTAAATCCCATCATTAATTTTTGCACTGTTGTTTGCTATACTTCAGTTTTTTAAATGAAGCATATCAAACAGTGACATTACAGACCAATTGTGTCCCGTCCATGTCTGCAACCTTCAGCTTCAGAGTCACAAGCCGTTTCTTTTGACCTTCTGTAATACCTCAGCTAACTTTATATGTATATGTGGGATTAGATTTCCCACATATATATATATATATATATATATATATATATATATATATATATCTATATATATATATATATATATACATTCAAAGAATATATATATTTATTTTTAAAGTCTACTAACAGAAAAAAAGAAGGTTTCCTATAAGTTGTCTTTTTTCAAAATGTCATGTAACATTTGCGGCTTCAGCAACGGTTTATTTAGCTACAACAATGGCTAAAATGGCTCCTTGGATTGTAAAACTTGCAACCCATATCATAACTGACTAAGACAGACAGGCAAGGTCTCATGTAATATTCAAATAGTATGGCAAAACATTACTTAAGGTTTTATTTGAATAACAAAACTGGATATAGATTTCTATATGTACAAATGAAAACAATTTACTAATGATTACAGACGTTTTTGCAGCAATCCTTGGAGGAACACAAGGGGGGAAAAACCCATGTCCTTAAAGGATGAGCTGATGCTCAGGTAGACCAAACAAACACAAAAGCTTCTAATTTCATTCATGAATGTTGATAACTTAGTATAAGTCAGTTAGTGCAGATCATAAAAAAATTAAAATAGGGACATAATATAAAAAAATCTATATATTTATTCTTGTACTATGGAATCCTTTATGTGTATTCCCACTGGTATAATTTTGCCATTTGATAAAGAAATGTAAGACATACTTCTCATGTTTTCCCACAATGACTTGGGAGATCACTATGTTGGGTTAACACATGTATTCCTCTCTGTCAGATTATTCAGGGAGCTGCCTGTGAAATCAGCTGCCTCGCTCTAAAAAAAGGGAATGGCCCCAGCCCTGACCAAGATCACGAAAAATGATCACGGCATCCACCTCTCCACTCCTCCTACCTCTGTCAAATGTGGGCGCCGTCCTGTGCGCTGTAGAGCTCCAGCCCGACCTGAAATCCCCAGATGACGGCGATCTGCTGAACATTCGTCTGAACCTTTGCTCGCTTGGCTATCTGGACCCTGTGGACCCCCCAACAAACCCCAAGCCTTTCACATGTGGCCCCGCATGTTGCAGCCAGAGTGAGATGTTGGCCCGGCCCGGTCCGGTCCCACTCGTCTGCTCGCCCTGCTTCAGTACATGCCAGGGAGAATCTCATCAAGTGGCCCCAGTCTTCCCAGGTGCAGCCGACATGTTTTTAACCCCTCTCTCAGAGCACAATAGTCAGGAGGCTTTGCTTCTGCCTGGACAAAGTGATCGGCCTGAATGTAGGCCAGATGGTGGTGATATGCGCCACGCCTCTCTTATCCTTCGCGGTGTTTGTCCCTACTATTCCCATGGCGAGCAACCATCCCAGAATCCCACGTCCATGTATGTGGCCCAGTCCAAAACAATGTACGAGGAACTAGAGGGGATGCTCGTCCCTCGTCCTGCCGTAGCCTCAAGGCAGCCGGAGAGCGGCTTTTTGAGAAATGACTGGCTGGGATCGAGGGAGCTGCTGGAAGATGCGGCAAAGGAAAAGCTCTCCCGGCACGCGGAGCTTCAAAGTAGAGCTTGCAGGCTACAAAGGAGACTCCAAGCCCTGCTGGGCGAGCACACTTGGAAACACTGCAGCCAACAGCTGGAGGGGTTGAAGAAGCATTTACAACTGGACGATGTGCCTCTCGGCAGCCTGGACTTGGGTACGCCTCCGCAGGCCCGCAACGGTCCCTGGCACGACTCCATCACAGCCTCTGCCTTCTTCGCGGAGGTGGCAGAGTTTTGCGCGTCCAGCCAGATGGCGCTGAGAGGGCTGCAGGAGGCCCTGGACTCAGAGGCCACGGGCAGCAGCAGTTCAGATGAAGAGCCAGAGGATGACGGGCTTTCTGCTTTGTGAGTATCATCGAGATATTAATGTAGGAAATTGTTTTTTACATTCTTTGTAACGGGGTCCGGATTATATAGTCGGTTGATGGCTGATTGGAGTTTATGTACTTGTATTATCAGTATAAGTATCAGTATAAGTGTCCTAGGCTTTGAATAAATCATTTGAGTTGTTCTTTTTCCAGGTGGAGCGATCATACAACACATACGCATGATCTATAAAAAAAAAAATGAACGACAAACTTTTACAACCATTAACAATGTTCTGGTTTCCGACTATTTTGAACTTTAAGCCTTTTTCTATGCATTTTCAGTGGAGTTAAAATCATTTCCCTTCCTGACGTTTAATGCAAGCCTGATTTTTCTCTGTTAAAATTACTTCTGATGTTCTTTTGCGCTCAAGTCCTAAACATCTAGGCGAGAGATCTGCCACCTGTCTATCTCTTTCGCCCTGGAGCTGTGTCTGCCTCTTTTGTCCCTCGCTGCTGTAACACAGTAAATGTAGCTTGTTTTTTGTATATATATATATTTTAGTTTTTTAAGCAACGTAGAAGTTAAATATTTGGCCTACATGATTTGATTATTTTTTATTATTATTTTTCTAATCATTAATAGCACGTCTGTTTCTTTTCATATACGTTGAACTTTATTCCTTGTTCTCAAAGCTAAATTTGGAAGTAACAGTGAGACACTTTGAGCATAAGCAAGCTGCTTTTCTTAAGGGTTATTTAGGTTTTGCAGCAAAATTTTGCATTTAAGTAGAATATTGTGCAAAATGCTGCTTGGATTGTGCTGAACCTTTAGCTGTTAATGTGAGGTGAACAATAAAGTCCTCTATAATGAATTGGTATCGTGGGCAGCAGAACAGCCCCTCGCCATGATGCTGCCATCGCTCTCTCCGATAGCTAATAATTAGGTTTTGCTTAGTGACTGGATGAACATGACGGCACCCGTTGAGTTGATGTTAAACCCGTGTTGGCGTGCGTAGTGGCACCACTGTCCCAGGATATTCCAAACTTTCCTGGATTGTTCTATACATGAGGAACAGAAGTGGTTTTATGTTGAAAAAAGCCACACTGTCTTTCTGGAGTGATCGTAAGAAGTTATTAAATTATATGGATTATTATCGTTCTACGACTGCTGCTAATAAACTTTTCCCTTTTCAGTGTCATCTGCATCCAGTTGTGTCTTCAAGCCCCCAGTCAGTCACAGCAGACAGCTGCTCGCACTGATCCAGCTTCTACTGGAGGTTTCTTTTCCTTTTCCCTGTCGCTTCATGCATGCTCAGAATGAGGGATTGCTGTAAAGTCAATCCAGGCTATCGTTTCGGCGTGCTCATTCCAGGAGGAGTGACTGCTGCAAGTCAATGAGTTGATGCAATTTGCTGGATTTCCTTAGATTGGAAACATTTTTTTTTTTAAACTGATTTGTTTATAATCTATCGTTCTATGAGTTGACTGAAATGATTTCCTTGAGATGACATGTGTTGTAAATTGGCGCTATAAAAGACAACTGATTATTGATCCTTAAAAAGTGGTCCATGTTATGAGGCCAACCAAGCCAAGTGGTTTCTTGCAGACTAGTGTAAATCTGTATTAAATTACCCATTTTTAAATGTTCCGATTAGGATCTTTACAAACCTGAAAGTTACATTATTTTTGAATTGATGCATGTAAAAGTCTGATCAGCAGTTTGTGCCACAAAGTATAATTTCTAAGGGATAGAATGACTTGTAAAACTCTTTTGATGTACGTTGTAGTTTGCATTTGTGTATGAAGGAAAACGTTGCGCCAGCTCGAGATCCGAGACGCTGGAAACCCTTCTAAAGGAATCGGATCATTTCAGTGTCAGATTTGAAGTGAACTACTCGTGCTGAAGAGCATTTGCGGTGCCAGAGATCTGGCCTGCTGGAATGGAGCCGCCGTTCAAGCCAGTGGAAAGTACACATAGGTGTTTGTCTCATGTTGTTACAGGGTACGGAAAGCAGCCAGTTTAGAGTGTTGTTAGACAAATATCTTACACAAATCCAGGCTTTTTAGTCTGGATATTCCAGTTAAAGTGTTTTTAAATCTGTCGTCTATGAGCAGCTCAAGGCCTTCCTGCGTGTTTTAACTTGGCGTTCACACTGTGGCTGTCATGAGTACAACTTTTGTGCTCTTCTGGGGTTGGCGTTCTGACCTTTCTTACCCAGCTAATCGCTCACACATATTTGCTTCTTTCCGTGCGGCCGTCATAACAGATTCATCTGACGAGCCAGCTCCCTCTCTGCCCGCAGGCCAGGAAATAAACACGGGTTTGCCGGCGAGCCAGCGTTTCTCTGCCCCAGAGTCTGCCGTCACGTCTCGGCTCCTCTCATTTTTTCTAGTCGAGATCATTTTGTTTGAACGCCGAGGTTCTGCTGTTGTTTAGTCCCCGGGCTACAACTGACAGCCACAGGTTGTGTTTGTGTTTGTGTTTGTTTGGACCGTACTTACATTTTTAATCTGATGTGTAGATTCCTTAGATGTCTGAGGCGGTATCAAGATTAGAAAAAGGGATTGTCCTTGTTCCCCCCTCCGTCACCCGAGCAGATTGACATCCGTTTCTAACTAGTTTCTATTGACTATTCAGAAAGCATACACAGTTGAAACCACATGTTTAAATACGCTATAAAGAAAAGACAGCAAACTTTTCTCCCTCACTGTCTAGCATCGAATTTAAAACAGAAAATGGGTGTCATTGAAGATGAACTTAAAGCAGGACACAGTTTTAGTTAAAGTTAAGACATTAGCACTTACACATAAACGTTTACATTGATCTGACCGCAGACTCAGCAGTGAGATGCAGTGGCTGGGAGACTCCCGTTAAAATCAATACACATCCGCCTTTTTTGGCATGTGTTCCTAACTTTCCCGTTTAGAGAGTGGCTCAGTAAAATGTATCACAGAGGGGAAAAAAAGGAAATTATGGGACATGCTAGCTCAGTTAAGTTAAAACGTCATACGCCAAACAGGTTTTTGTTACATTCATTTTACAATACATTTGCAGTTGAGGATCTCCGCTTTTCAGAAGGTCTTGACCTGCAGATATGGACTTTACATGATTTCGCGTTCTCTTTTTGAACTTTAAGATAAGAACGCCGCTTTAAAAAGTGGTTTTCTTGCCTTTCTCCATGACCGTGCGGAGGTGACATCCCTTTCCATTGCTTGGTCCTGCTCCAAGTGGTTTGCTTATTGCTTGTGAGGAAATGGGTCATTACTGTCCTTCGCTAAGTGCTTTGAACTGCTTAAACCCTCTGAATTCACATTACAAACAGCTGGAGCAGTGATGGGAGGGTGCTTTAGAAGCGTAATCTGTCGTAGCTATAGCATATTGTTAGTTGTAGGGCCTTTGAATGTTTTCGTAGCACTTAAATTTTTTTCACATTTATTTTGTCTCAACAACAAACTCCACTTTAGCTTTTTTTTTGCAACACAAAGTGGTGCAGAAATAGCAGGTTTTAATATTATTTATTTTTTCCTACAACTTTGATCGGCTTTACATGTCTAGCGACAGAAAGCTTCACTCACCTATCTTTACATTTCTCACATTTGATGGGGAGTACTTGTGAACCACTGATTTCATGTTTGGCCACAAATCCCCAGCTGGAAACGGCTTTGATCAACGCTATTCAGTTGGAGTGCTGACTTTATCTTAATGTTCAGTTATCCTGCTTGAAGTTTCTAATTTTTTTTCCAGCCACAAACAGTTTTTTCTTTCTGGATTTCCCTGGATTTAACGTCTTAAACTCTATATTTTTCTGTTCCTGTAAGCAAAAGCATTCCTGCAGTATGATGCCGCCGCCACCATCATACTGTAAGTTGTCACAGTAAGAAAGGTGTGTTCAGGTAGATGTGCTGTTTTAGTTTCTTTTTACAATGCCTGTTTTAACAATGCCTTCCTCTTTGCCTTTGCTCCACAAAGACCAGATCTGTGTTTCTGGTCAGTACTTGTCCTGCAGATCTGCTACAGCTGCTCCGTAGGTACCGTTGACGCTCTGCTTACCAAGAGAGTCTTTGGACAATCTGTAAAAAAAACTTCAGCAGTTTCAGTACTTTCTTTTCAAGGCGCTTGCATATTCTTTGGAGTTAGATACATCTTAGAAAGGCTTAGTGTTGAAATCGCACTTGAATAAAGCCTTTTCCTTCAGCTTGACATTTGTCACTGTGAGAACCCAAAACGTTCTCAGTCTTACTTGTACTCACGGAATGTGAACTAATATTTACTTGCTTTTCATGATCTTAGTGATGAAAAGACATTCACAGCAAGAGAAGCAAAGAAATCCTCCCTTGTTGGTTCACTTCTTTTTTGCTCTAGCCAGTTCTTGGCAAAACAAAAGTCCTGGAATTTGCTCATCATACTGATAGAGCGAGCAAAACGGTGAGCCAAGACTGGGCATTGTCTGATCTTTTGGTACTTCATTGAGGCACATCTGACATGGTGGCTTGGAAGGACCCTTTATGACTTACATTTGATGTAATTGTCTTTTAGGTGTTTAATTAGATTGAACTTAAATAAAAATAAAAACAAGTGAGCAGTCTGCAGCTTTGTGTTGAGAAGCCTAACCTTTCCCCTCTGCATCAAACTGTTTGAAGTGGGGAAATCCCTGCAAGCTGAGGTCTGAGAGCACTGCCATGGCAACTGTTGTGCTTCTTTACTCGGTCACAGAAACCCACACACACACACACACACACACACACACACACACACACACACACTTACACATCACATATGTGCACACGCTTGCTCCTTTCGTGACCTTTTCACATAGTCGGTTTTGTTAGACATACCACCCTCTTTATTCAGAATACGCTCTTTTAAAATACTGACTTCCTGTGATGTCGCCTGCTTGTTTTTTTTTACAAAGGTGAGTCTGATACATTGGGACAGTAGATCATAAAAACTATGTATCTCTCACCTCCCAGCAGCAGCAGGAGTGAGATGCAGTGGCTGGAAGAAAGAGCGGAGCTGAGCAGCAGATGGGTCTGGCTGCAGCTTCGTATATCCGAACTGGAGGGGAGGATAGAGCAACTGGTGGAGCTCCACAAGCACATCCGCTCCACCAAGGTACTATCGAAATCAGAGACGCGGAGAAATCAGCCGGGGAACAGAACCGGATGGTGTTCAGCTTGATCAAGTCCGGCCAGTACTAAACTCAGAAATGTGACACCCCCCCAAAAAAACCAAAACAAAAAAAAAACCTACAATGCGTTACTTCTACTAGCATGAGCCTAAATTGACTGTTCTCTGTCATTGTAGCTCCTGACAGAAGAAGCCGGACAGTTACTTGTAGGAATCCTACAGATTTAACAAACATGAGAGAAAGAAAGACAGGATGACTTTTAGCAACAAGCAAAAAGGTTGACATGTTGTTTGGCCTTTATTTTGAAATGGCAATTGTATTATTATTAGGGCGATTCAGAGAAAATCCAAAAATCAGCTGAAATCACACTCAGACACACGGTTCAATCTTTCCTAAACCATTTAAACGTAAGCCATACATAGAATTGATTTCTGCATATCTAATGGCTGACAACTAAAAGTAAAGCAAAATCGTTTGGCTTTTAGGGTAGGGTGACGCTCGCGCAGTCGCAGCCGCTGACCGACAGGCAGATTCAGCAGACCCTGATGAGAGAAATGGCCGGCCTGTCCTGCACCGCCTCAGACGCCGATGCTGAGCCCTGCAGTCCCACGCGGCTCTTGTACAACATAGAGAGACAGGTATGATAATGGGTTGAATGCAAAGAGCTTTCTTGTCTGTATTGTTACTAGTTCTAGCCTTAAGGAGTTGACTAATCAGTTACAAAGTGCTTAATGTTAGACCTGAATGCTGTTGTGGTAAATTAAAAAGCTGGAGATTAAGGGAATAAATTGCTTCTTGTTGATCATGTCAGCTGGTTCTAATTACCCAGGAAGGCGAAAGAGACTATTAATTGTTACTTCGGTTGAGGAGCTGCATGTTAACATAGCAGGATGCTTCCCCGGTCTTATTGGAATTACAGGTTTAATGTAAATGTACTATTAAATGATCTCTAATGTGGAACATCTATATTAAAAGGAGAATAATTCTTAGGTGATGTATTCGTTTTTTATTCAGTTTTGCATTTCCTTTGACATTGATAGTTTTATGGCAGCCTAGGTTTAATGTCAGCTGTCTCTGCTGTTGTGAAAAATCAGAAACAGGTATGCAAGCAGTTATCTAAAGCCTCGGCTCATTTTTTGTCTGTGAGTTAACTGCTTGATCTTGCCTTTTTTTTTTCCTTCTTTCTGCAGAGTGCCCAGCTCAACGAGATTGTAAACAGTCTGATGCCGCCATTGAGTTTTTCACCTCTCTCCAAACAGCCTCCGAAGGACTGGAGAGCCTTTACGAGGTGTGTAGAATCCCTGCCCGTGTTCGTGGCTGCTCTCTAGGTGCGGTTTAATGGATGTTCTGCTGTTAAAAGTCTGTGAAGGGCTGAAATTCTCAAGATCCCCTCGCGAACACTAAAGGCAGATCTGTTTGTTGTCCGTTTCAACAGCTGCGCATTCACCCTTTTTCAGCCTACAGCTGTGGGTGTTGGGTATAGTTTGGTCGGGGTTTAAGTTTCCACCAATCTGGGCTCTATTTTAGGTTACAGTTGTGAAGATTGTTTTGTCGCATTCCATTGTGACATTTTAATCAACAAAAGTAAATAAAGCAGCTTTGGAGACCTTTTCAGTTTCCACCTTTTGTTCTTATTTTGTTTTTTAAAATCCAATCATAAACAGAACTGTAAAAGTGAAGAAAAAAAAATGCTATTCCTTGTGGGGTCACAGGGGTCTTCTGGCACCTATCTCCAGCTTAAAATTGGCGCGAGGCAGCGGTACACTCTGGACAGGTCTCCAGTCCACCGCAGTATTTTTTTTTTCACTTAAAATGTAGAAATCTGGGCGAAAAGGTCAGACTGCCACAGAGAAGTAACAGAAATCATTAGGACCAGTGAGGCAGTAAGCCATATGCAATTTTGCTGTTTTGTTTTAGTTTTCTGAAGATTCGGCCAATTGTAGATATAAAGTAAGGGACTTAAAAAGTTGCAAAGGAAAGAGTACAAAACTGTTTGATGCCAGGTTGTTTAGAATACTATTCAACAATAGCTGCATCTAATAATTTGTAATGTGTCATTATACACCTACACAGTCAAAGATTCTGCTTTTATAAAAATGTCGATCTGTTATTACTTTATGTGAACTTATTAGTTCCTTACTGTGTGTTTCCTTATTTCTACCTTACATGCACAAACGACTCGGAAGTCAAAATTGCTCTGCAATCCATAAGACGTAAGGACATCATAGAACAAGTTATGAAAGCTACAAAAAAAAAATCCAATAACATTAATAATACTGGGGTTAACTCCAGGGCATATACTGATCCGGCATGCAACAAATAGTGGAAAAGGAACGTAATTCACCATGTGGCTGCAGAGTCAGGATTTTCCAGTCTTTATCTTCTGTTGCAGTTTAAAGGCTTTAAATCACAGCGTCTTGAGTCCACCGTAATTGCAGACACCCACATGCCTGCGGTGGCGGATTCAAACCCCCAGTTGAAGATTTATCTTGACACGGCTAGGAGAACTATTTTTAAAATTCTGTGCTGGTGTTCCACTATTTATTAGGCAATAACTATAGGTTAAAAAAAAGCGGCAAATCATGTTGGCTGACAGGAATAACGTGCTCCGGCCCTGTTACCTCCATGAAGATATAATACATATGTTATTGAAAAGCGTTTACTGATTTTTATTTTCAGTTATATGCCGATATTTACTGAATCTGGGGATGAGCAAAAGCAACCAAACAGCATTGTTCTTATCTTGACTCACTGATTGTTTTCATGATCTCACTCCCGCAGTACGGATGGAGCAGATGATGCGTTTCTAACCGGCACCTCTAAGCGAAGGAGACCGAAACGCCGAGGCCTCTTCAGAGTCGACGCGTCGTGTGTGTGCGCCCGCACCCGGCCCGTGCTCACATGCCACAAACGCAGATTGTTTTCCGTCACCTCCTGCAACACTGCCAATTGTCCAGTATGATTATCTGGCTTCTTTCTCTTTGTTTTCCTTGCTTAAGACACACTATAGATTTGTTCATCCTCTTAAATGACAGACATGTCTCCTACAGTTCATGTTAACAGTTAGAAATTTGAGAATTATGGGTGTGTTTGTTTTTTCACCAATTTTGACTTGATTTTGAAGTGACAACATGTCATTTGATTTCTTGCTGCTGTAGTGACTGTTTTTTCCCCCCCAGAAATCAAGAAAGTCCATCTCTACTCTTTTCTCCATGTGTAACCCGAGTGATTCCTGCAGCTTCAGGTCAAGACTTCATCCTTTGGTGCCTCTTTCCTCTGGTAATATGTCGGTTAAAGCAGTTTTTTTCTTTTCTTCTGGGAATAATTTTGTGCTGTATATTTATTGTACCATTCTCCTTTTGTACAAGTTTGTCTTCAGGGTGGAATTGGTCAATTCCATAAAGTATGTGTCACTTTAAATCCAACTTCACTTTGCGTAGTTTTATACTTGTTGGATCATAGGGGGAAAATTACGGCATCAATCAATCTATAAATCAAAATGATTCACCACAATAACTCATTAAGGTTAAAACAACATTGCATCTATTGCTCTTAATGAACAAAGCAAATTGACAGGATTCACAGGAAGCCAGGATCTGGCTTAATTTTGTTTGGACACTTCGATTTATGTGTTTAACATATTCTGGTTGGTTCTACTCTTCTCTCACGCTACTGGTAGTCTCAGTAGGAAAGCTCAATACATCGTCTGGAGACGCCCTGCAGCTCATGTGTTGAATAACGCAATCAATTGAAAGTATTCAGTGTTCTTACCTGACTACATTTTCATTAGGCATAGCGTAGCATTAGATTGTGGAATATTATTAATAGACCATTGTGTGGGCTTTAGTGTTGCAGCAGCGCGTATCTGCGGCATGTGTTTTGACATAAAGTCCACATTGACTTTGCCCAGCTGGAGATCAATTAATCAGATTAATCAGAAGGCAATGCTATAGTGTTATATACCTGAAACTGTATATCTTCCAACAACACTGTAAAAACAAGAGGCAAACAGCATGATTCGGTTCCTGTAAATTGTTAGATACTGGAAGTGTAACACGATGATTTTGGTTCTGGTTTACTTGTCCTTTAAGGTTTTAGTCCCCCCAATGTTTAATAGAGTAGTAGTTTTAAGATCATAGGTGTAGATTTAAGGGTCACACGTAATGTTTCTGTGATCTAGCTACTTTTAAAAAACAGATTTAGTAAAACACCAAAGGTGAATTACTAGATAGTCCGATGTTTATAAAAAAAACAAAAACAAAAAAAAAACATACTATTTGTTTGCTATTGAGAGTCATTTAATATCTAACCAAACATATTCGGTTCCTCTGACTGTATTGTTTTCACTAAGTTGTTATAGATTGTATTTTCTCCTGCCAGGCATTTCTACCTGCCATGATTTTCAGAAGACCAAGGCCAGAGAAGAATGGATTCAGAGACCTTTAATCATCAATTCAAAACGATCCAATCCACAAAACTATGGGAGAATCAGCTCCACACCAAGGCACAAGAGTAAGAAGGAACTATTCTCATATCTCAGTTTGATCTTTTTTTAGTTATTTTTAGTGTTGAGTCTGATTGAGTCTTTCATTCTAGTTTACTTTGATTTGGGGGGAAAAAAACTCATGATATCTCAGACTGTAAAGTTGAACGCTTTATGTAGCTATTCACTTTAGGTGTAATGCTACAGAAACCGACTGTAGAGACTCAAGCAACATGAGTTACAAACCCTGCTACACTTATTTGGACCTGTAAACTCTCTTATAAATTGAATAATGAGCTTATTAGTTTCTAAAAAAATTAAAGCACAGATGTAACTCTGATGACTTTGATGTAACTCTCTTGTTGCTTTCGAAATGTTTTGCTCTCAAGAAAAATTTTCAACCATTATTGCTCCATATGGAAATAGCCTCATATGCCAAGATGCTGACAAGAATTAAAGAACAAAAGTATTAATTAATTCTAATCAACTTTATTTAAATTGTGCATATTCAAAATAAATGTCTCCAATTCTTACAGATCTAACTAATATAAAAAAATGTACCTTCCATTTAGTCAAATCACATGCATTCAAATTTGATCCTAGGTATTCAATGCTGTAGCAAAGAAGCAGTTTGGAATGCACAGGTAAGACAGATTATTATGTCCTCCTGCAGCCTAAGTCTAGAGCTGTATAACTACAGTGGTTGTCCAGAGTGACTGAAGCCACTAAGCCTCTAATTCTTTGAGAAATTTTGTGAACCATCAGTGAATTCTGCAGTCTGAGATCGAAGTGCTCGGTTAACAACGTTTGGAATAATTTGATAAATGGTGGCGCTTGATAACAGATGGTTTAATATGTTAAAATAATTAATTTAAGCAGGAGTAGATAAGTAAAAGATTTTTCAATAAACATTTTACACTGCTTGACTGCAAGGATTTACTGTATCCTTGTAGCAAGAAATGCATACACTAGTTTTTCTTCATAACTCCGGTATTGGAGATTTTTTTAATTTTAGCAATTATCCACAGGTTAAAGAGGGTAGTTGTTGAAACCGTTTAATATAGGATTTATTCTGGGTAATGATGACACCAAATCACAAATGAATTTATTGTGAGAAGATGCATTACAGTGAGGTGGACCTTAGGGTCTCCAAAAGTGTCCAAAAAATGGTCACTAGTGAAGAATATGCTACCTACAAACCGGTGAGAGTACATTTCTACTCAGGAGCAGCAAAAAAAGACCCTTCAGTATAAGAAATATTTGAAGGACAGACAGATTTTAATACAGTTCTATACTGGGGTTGCTTCTTTTCTGAGGAAGTGGACATTTCTGTAATTGTAGCCAAAAAACAAAACTGCCACAAAAAAATACCGTGCAGCAAAATCTCCTAGAGAGACGACAACAATGAAATGTAGGACCACATTGTAACTCCATTAAGATCCTGTGGTCAATTCTCAAAAGGCAAGCGTAGAAGCTGAGGCTGACACTAAACATTACCAACACAGGTATGGATCACAATCAATAGCAGTTCAAATCATTAGTGAAAACAGAGCACGCCAGACGGGAAGTAACTGGAGTTTAAAAAAAAAGAAAGTGAGCACAGTAAATATTAATTCCTCATATACAGTAAAGGTATCACGTGTGCTAAACAGAGCCTAATAAACTGGAAAGTTTCTGGTTAGCTTTGGGTTTTTAAATTCCTATTCTTACTCCACAGTTCTGACATGTGTAGATGTAATAGTGTTACATATCAACAGTGATTTAACGTGTTCTTGTGTTTTTATGTATTTATGAATCAGGATTTAATTTCTGCATCTAGTCGACACAAGGGAAGCTGATTGAACGAGGAGTCAATGAAAAGTCACATCAGTTTTAGTCATCTATTCTCGTTTGTCAATAGCAGAGGGAGGCAGTCTGTCAATGGTAAAATTACAGCCTAATATAAACATGCTTATATAACTGGCGCTAATGTTGTATAAGTTGTCATTTGAAACTTTTGATAAATTCCCATATCTAAATGCGGACTAATGTTTTAGAAAATATATGAAAATGTATAGAATACAGACTATAATGATCAAACAAAGGAACTTAGGAAGTTTACATCAATATTAATTTAATGCGTTAGTGGAACCATCTAAATGATGAGATTAAAAATGCATTTTTACTCCCATGAGAACAAGAATTCGATCTGTTATTGCCAGTTTAGATTGTTTTTTTTTGTTTTACATACTGTTCATTAATTCACCATCCTGGTCTTTACAACTCTACAACAACTGGAACAGTTTTATGAGGCCAAACAAGATTCAACCGCAGAAACTCAGAGACACACTGATGAATTAAACTCAAGTTCAATAAATTACTGTACGCTATAAAAAACATGTATGCTGGGTGAAAAAAAGTATTTTTAACCTGTTTTTCCATCAGTTATAACTAAATTTTATATCATTGCTGCATAGGAGGATTTGTAACATTGAAAGTCTGCTTCAGACAAGAATGAAAACCATATTTGTAAGTCTAATTTTTGCGTGATGCGTTTACTTGTAGGTAAATACAAGCAGCTTGTGCGACGTCAGAAAAAGGGAGTTCTGTCTCTGTCACCAATCAGGTGGCCAGAATCTGCTTTGAGTCAGCACAGACGATCCAATCAGAGACAAAGGAAGAGAGGACGGCTCTGCAGACTGACTAAAGGTGGGTTTCCTGTACGTGTTTAATTTAAACCCAGGACCTAAATATAGCATAGATGGAAAATAAATTCTTACTAAAGGATAACATTTTGTATAAATTTAACAGGATTTTTCTACCTTTACTTATTGTATGTATTTACAAAAAAAGCAACAATAGTTATGCTGACTGTTACTAGTAATGCATAATAATAAAACTAATAATAATCATCATCATAATAAAAACAACACCAAACGTGGTCTCGCCTATTACAAGTCAAATTTGCTGGTTATGGTAACATTTGCGTGTCACATAGCTTCAAGTTAGAATCCTATTAAATATTTAGATGAAATTAGCTCATTTTATCAGTCACAGTCTTTTCATCGTCTTTTCGAGGATGACTTTCGCTCCGTGGGTAGCATAGTTGTCTTGCAATCGGCCGGTTGACTCCAACTCGCACTCAACTGTGAGTTTACCAATCTGCTTAGTTGTAAATTGGTGGTGCACATTTGTGAGTGTGAATTGGGCTCCGGGTTAAATCAGTGTGATCAGTATAAATAGAAAAGCGTAGTACAAGTTAAACCCATTTCTGTTGTATGTGTTCCTGTCCAGATGATCAAGATGTCCTGTATCAGCTGTTTGATGTTGGAGACAGTTCCAATGACATGCTGGAGGAGAACTTTGGGCGGTTCACGTTCAGTCGGGTCTCACAGGTACCGTACTTAATCTCATTAATTGGTTGTCAACTCAAAAATAAATTACAGTGATCAATATCTAATTATTATTGGCTACCAACCAGGAGTAGGAAAACAACATTCAAACTTAGTGTACTGTACACTAGATACTATCTATGCATTTTGAGTTGGTTAAAAGTGTAAATGAGCTGCTGATAGGATAATGTTAGAAATTAGTAATAACAAATGTGGATAGCAAAACTTAAACTTTATGTAATAAACTCTAACTGTAAATTATAAATAACTGTATATATAATTAACAATATTTTCTTCTCCATAATGCATTTTCAAAACAACAACAATTTAATCCTCAATTTTTTATCTCTATCCTAACAAATCCAGCCGTTTTCCTACGGATGTTTTATTCATAGCGACTACTGAGCAATAATATCATACATGCAGTCAAATTAACATGAATCATTTTCTGCAAGAACACAATTATTATACTGCGAATAAACTCAAGGACATGCTTTCATATAGATATAGCGTCAAAATGATAAGACACGGGAGACCTCATTGTGGACCTCAGAGTATTTTACTGTAGGTCCTCCCATATTAAGTATTATGCGATGGATGCCATACTATACGGTGATCCAGCTGTTGTTGAGTAAACGCGGAAAGCTATTTGTTTTTTCCACAGCAGTTCACTTGTGCACATGTACCGCTTAACTGAATGTTAAAATAAGATTACAACTGAAATGAAATACAAAAGTCCCACAAAGTCATTGACGTCATTACAGGAAGCAAGAACAGTTACTCTTTATTAAATGTCCCAGCTCTTTATTTTTGTCGTAGTCCAAAAACAGTTTTTTAAATTTTTTTTTATTGTTTTGTCCCTAAGGAACATGTGTTGATTTTGAAGCAGGTCATTTAAAGATATTTTCCATTTTGCTCGCTAAGTGCCATTTTATTCGTGGCTGTTGCATAATTATCTCACTAATTCTCATCCCTGTAGCTGCTGATTCATATCTACATCACACAGTGTATATACAGTTTATTTAATGGAACCTACATGGTGAATCATTTTCATGTTATCAAGTGCAAAAAAGGGATGTTCCAGACAGAAATAGTGGTACAATATGTGCACTACAGTTTTCTGCACATAAATACAAAACATTTTACAAAAGCAAATGTTAACTTTCTGTGACATGTAAAAGTTAGCTTTGGCGTCAACTCTGTTTATGCGATAATCTATGTTCGGTTTCTCTTTAGGGCTTTTTACGCAAACATCACAGAGGCCGTGTGTACAACATCGACGACATGGTCCTACCAGTCTTTCCCCCGCTTTCTAAGGTGGAAAAGCCGCAGTACAAAGACATCCTGACACCGAGGTATACGAGAGTTTCTTCAAAGGAATTTAATGTAAAATTTTCTACTAACTCAAGAATCGACTTCTAATTGTTTTAAAAGAAAAGAAATGAAATGTACGTTTTTATTCAAAGAAATGTAGAAATGAGCCAATCATATAAATCGTAACAGCGTCTGCTTTTTACGTAGTTGGCGGCTGGTCGACATTCCCAGTTTGACAGCTGTAAAGGAAGACGAGAATCAGAAGGTAAAGCTCACTCATCTCGCCATAAACATATTGACGTCATTCTCGGTCATATCATTCAGTGTGTTTTGTACAGGTGGAGGAGTTGGATGCTGAACTCTTTGCTCGGAGGCACCTGGATCTGGAGCAGAAAGAGAAGCAGCGCTGGTCGTCCTGGGAAAAGAGGAAGTGTTGCAGACGTTTTACAAGGTGGCGGCACACAAACACACTTTCTTATAAATGTGGGATTAGAAAAACCGCTGCTGTTTCTGATTTTTTTTTTACTCATCTCTGTATAAAAGCAATTTGTGTCTAAGCTGAGTGCTGAGAAGTGTTCTCATGAGGTTCCTGGGGATTGCTTCTTTTTTTTCTTCCTCCTCTTTAGATCTGGTAGCAGGCTTTCAGGCTGCAGGGGCGGGATGTGCACATCGGGAGAAGAGAGCTCTGTGGAGTG
>JAVLVB010000802.1:3094943-3154284 GCA_032876305.1 Orestias chungarensis
GGGGGGGGGGGGGGGGGGGGGGGGAATCTGAGGCTTTCAGTGTCAGAACCACCAACACATTTATTCATGCTACTAATATGTCTGCCACCTACCTGCCAGTTAAAGTATTTTTTCAGTGTTTATCACAATGGTTAGTGTGGCTATAGGATAGCAAGGCTACATTTTATAACTTGAGTTAGTTTACAAGTAAATGCTAGTTTTTAGTTGCACTAAGTTTGGATGCAGGCCAAAAAGTTTAACCTTGACCAAAGCCTTTTTGTTTTGTTTGTTTATCAGTGAAGAAAAGCTAATTGTTGTATCTCCATCATCCTCTCTCACTTGCAAATATTTTATTTTTGGTCTTACTTGTATTCGACAGTCTTAAAATGGTCTTAACTGCAGTACTGAATTGCCTGATTATCTCCCATTCATTACATCTTAAGTAATTGTGTCTTGTGTTTAACGACAGACCAACCTAAACTAACTCTGTGGTTAGGTCGGGCAGGTGTTTGGATGAGATGCTCTAATTTTCCTGTCATATAATAAACGTTTTTTTACATTTTAAGTATAGGGGTAGTTTAACTGGAACATGATCTTACAGGAAATGTGTTACCTCAGTTTTTTTATAAGTATTTAAATTTTTATCAATGCCTAAACCAGCATGCAGGTCTCTGTTTTGTATTTATATTACTTTTAGTGTAAAATAGCTTAGCTCTGAATATAACTATGTATAATTCTTGAGAATTGACATAAAGACAATATTATGACTTCTATCTGGTCAAATTTGAAAATGACTGGCATTAGTCATAATCATAGATCAGACATTAAATGCTAATCAATTGCAAGATGTTGACTTCATTTGTTGTGTCATTATCAGCCCATTAAGGGAAACAATTTCTCTAATATTTGCATTTTACATATTTGGGGTCTTGCTTCCTTTATTGTCCTGAAGTATACTATTATACATACTTTCTACAATTGCTATACTTGGTCAGTTGTCAAGTCCCCTAAAAGTCAGTCCTGAGTAAAGTCTTATATAGAGCTGTACATAAATACTTTATACAGTTTTTACTTTTTGTTTAAGTGCTGTTAACTAATCTGTTTTAGCTCTGACTGTATGTATAGTTATTCTGCTTGAAGGTGAAACCCTGCCTCAAGTCTTAAAGGCTTCTGGAGCCCTCAGCTGGGTTCTTTTAAGTATTTTCTTCGTATTTAGGTCTATCGATCTTGCCTTCAACATAAGGAAGTTCCTTGGAAGGGATGTTCAAAGTGATGTGTAATTTTTGTGTTGTTCTGCCAGTTTTTGTATTTAACTAGCCAAATAAAAGTCTACATGGCTGGTAGCAGGGCTGCACGATATTAAAAAAAATCTTCTGCTGGCAAAAATATTGTTAAATATTGTGATAAGGTCAATCAATTATGATTGTTTTTTTTTTTCTTCATTTCTCTTCCTGTGTTTTTCATCTTTGCTTCCTTCTTTATGGGAACTGCAGATAAATAGCCAACCACTTAAAGAAAATCTAACTGAGGATAGAAAATGAAGGAAACCTTAGAAATTGTTTCACATTAATCACACTTACATGTTAATTGTAACTCGCCTTATTTCTAAAATAGTCTTTTCAATACACCAAAAGAGTTTACAAAGTATACATTGAAAATCTGAGCTCTTCACAAAAAATTACAAGCAAATGCTGCTCACTGACATGTTATGCAACATCCTGCAACTCTCCTCATCAATGAGCCAACACTCCTGAGATGAGTTTGAATAACGTCAGTTTTTCCTTTTGAGCCAAATAAATTCCCACAACCTTCTACATACCTGTTAGCAACTGTTTACCAGCTAAAAGTGAGTCATGGACAGAGGGACGAATATTCCCAAGATAAATTACAAATGCTTTCATCTCTCAGTCGTTTCAACCCGTCTCTTGGTCAAATGTTGCAACAGTACACTTATAGAGATCCCAAAATATGTGTGGATAAGCGGGAAACTGGAATTTTCAGATTGTTTAGTATGAAAGAGCTTTTCCAACACTTCAAAAATACCTTTAATCTGAAATTTTATTATCAGACCAAGCTATCTGTCAGTCCATCAGTCCAAGAAGGAAAGGAGAGCAAGAATGCTCATGCTGAATACAAACAAGCTTACATAAACCTGTCAGCCTAATTGCTTTTCACATCAGTTTAGTGAACGGCTTCAATTTTACTTCTCTTAATAGCTTTTCTTGTTGGAGCGCTAAGGTTGATAGTGACGCCCCCCCAAGGTCTGCAACACACGCCAGACACAGAAAAATGTAGCCACTCTCTCTCTTTTTCTTTTTCTTGCAGCTGAGTAAACAAAGGATATAGCACTTAACTGAACATCGCATTAAGGGCTTTTTGGCCATTTGCATTAACGCGTCCTGAATAATGGCTCTGTTTTACAAAAAGACTGTTTGATGGATGCAAATCAACCAGAGACGGTTTCAAAGAGTAAGAGAGGAATCTATTTAATTACAATAGTCAGTTAATTAATGTAACTAGGTCCCAAATTAAAGATATAGTAGAGGATCTTCAGCTCATTCTCATTTTCGCAACACTGCGCATGCGCCACCTCATCTCCAGTAACGCCCCCTGATATCAGGAGCGCGCACGTCCTCAGCACATGCAGTCTGTTTCACATCTGCGCGACCACATCCCCTTCCATTTTCGCTGCCGTATTGGGAGAACCTCTCTTCAATGGTGAATGATGCGTCTTGTCCGTCCCGTTTTACTTCCTAAACAACAATCTGCGCATGCGCAAATTCAAACATGAGCGCGCGTTGGGTGGGTGGGGACATTAGTGATATACGTCATCGCGTAAATTTTATTTCCGCATTGACAGCCAGTTATTTTTCACAGCCGGTCGTTTTTGATAGGCTGTCATTTTCAATGGGATTTTCCATTGAAATTTTTCTATTGAAAAGATCCTCCCCTATACCTTTAATTTGAAATGTCAGTTTTGTTGCAAATCAAGATAAGGAGTACAAAAATAAAAACACCATCCATTTGAGCTTCTTTTTCCAAAATCAAACATTCTGCAAGTAAATGCAAAATATTTTTTTGACATACAGTGAAAATAAGGAAACAGTCCAAGTTGTTTCAAAAAGGTGTTTTGTGATGCAAAGTTTATTTTCTAACTAATCAGGTGTGTTGATGCAGAGATGGATCTAGGTGGAAAACTTGGAATTCACCTAAAAGTTTTTGAGAACTATATACCAAGTAGACTTTTTTTGGCGTGTGCTTACAATAAAATAACCTCATATAATTGCTGCTTAATACTGATACAGTTAAATCTACATAACAAGCAAAGTCGTTCACTCACTCGATATTGCTTCAGTTTATATCCATAATTATCAATATTATATGTCCCCATTGGCTTTTTTATTCCAGCTTTCCCAGTTTCCCACCATATTGTTGATATTGTCACCACACACTATTGCGGAGTGTGTGATCTGCACTTTTGAGCTTCTCGAGGATCAGTGGGATTTCCAGACGGAAGATCTCGCAAGTTACACATGAAAAGAGAACATGAATAAATGTGGAAAGGTTTTGAAGTGTAGCATTTTTTACCTCTGCAGCTGTCGTCTTCAGGGGACCGAGTCATTCCTTCTCCAGATATTTCACAAACTGTTGTAGGATTTCTTCACACAAAGCAAAAGCCCACATCCAGACAAATTAGCACATTTACATATAGTTATACACGCACGCGCACACCCACGCACGCACGCACGCACACACACACATAAGACAGGGCAATTAAAATACCGCAAAATTTATTTTTAATATGATAATAATTTTTATCTCCGTTTAATGTTGCTGAAGTTTCACAAGATTTATCAGACTAAAGCAATCAAATAACTCGATTATCGGATGCTGTTATGCAAAACTTCAATTTAACACTTTAACTTGTGATTTTTTTTTTTGAAGAATAGCTTCAGGAAGCGGGGCTTGGGCGGATTACAGTGAAGCAGTATTTATACAAAACTTCTGGAATACTATAAATTGGATGATGTTGAATGTTGATAGATAGATAGATGCTGGGTGAATACAACTGGACTTAAAAATAATCACTAGACACACAAATTAGAGAATTATTGGAGGTTTTACAAATGATTCAACATTGTATTCTTGAAAATATGTAAAAACATTTTGTTCTTTTTCTTCATTGTACAAACAAACACTTGGGTGGGGGTTTTGAAAAGGGGAATCGGCAGGATTTTTTTTCTCCCTGTCTTCATAGATGCATAACTGCTGTGTACATAATTAAGTCTCAGTTCGGCAGAGAAGCAGATGTTGCTTTCCATTTCAGAAAAATGTTTATGATCAATTTTGTTTCGCTAAACCGCATCAAGCTGAAAACCCCAACAGCCAACTAGAGGACTATTAAGACCACAGGATAAGGTCACTGGTGTGCTTTTCAGGCCAATTATAATTATACAAGTGGGTTGCTTTTTGTTTTACCATTTTGTTCACTGTGCACATTACTATTCTTCAGTATTCTGAAAATATTACCAACCGCGTATTAAATATGTTTAAATTGGTTCATTGTATCATTTTCCCAATGACAATTATTTTCCTCCACTGACAGACACTGCGTGGGTGAAGACGCTTATTACAATGTCCTACGTAAGTCCTACGATGTTTATCTTGATTGACTTGAATGGAGAGCAATAGCAATGAAGGTAAATGTTTAAGGCGTCCAGACCTGACAGTACACTGCAATTACACTCGTTGCCACCCCTGGTAGATTCTGCAGATTCCTACTTGTATGACTTAACTATTCAGATGTGTTGATGCAGAGACATGTATGGAAGGTGAGGAAGATTGACCTCTAGGGCTGGTTTTTGAAACCTTGGATCAGGACAATCCTGGCCTTTTTCTTACACTCACTTAACTGTGGGTAGTAAGGATTCATTTTTAAGGATTTGTTCTCCTGTTTGGATCATTAGCTTAGTAAAAAAGTTTATGATGCTTTTTCACCAAATTTGGAAGAAAAGGCCCACAGCATTGCAGATATGCTCTTTTACTAAACATCACCAAGTGAGAGTTTGTGCTAAAACAGATTTGTTCTCAACATAATATACTCTAGTAAAAGCGATAGAGCAGACAGAAGAATTTTAATGAAATGATAAAACAAGGTAGTTCTTAGATTAAGAGAATTAGAAAGTAGTTTTTAAGTGATAAAGTGGGAGAAGGAGTGAAGTTTCTACAAGAAACAAAAGGATTATAAGCAAGAAAGAAAGGGTGGGATTACACAGTGACAATGGTAGTCTTACCCCATAGACATGGAGGAAAAAAATGGAGGGGAAAATAAAAAAATTATTTTCATGTTTATTTTAACTAATCCCTATTAACTTAATCCCAAAGATTAACAATTATTTTACAACATATCTTTTTATGAATGTTTTCAACAAAAAAAAAAAAAAACTGGTTCTCTCTGATAACGGATTATTCCAGACAATCCCATTTAAGCGTTTTTACGAAATGTCACCATTTGAGGCCAGATTTGTCAACTCACAGCCCACTCGAACTCGTCCCTTCTAACTGTGTAATGACACTAACACCATGCGGTTTACATTAGCTGCTAACATTGTACACAGAGTCTTGCTGCTTCTCCCGGTGGAAGCCATTAAGTCTTACCACCCACCACCCTAACACACAACTGAGGACAAACTTTGCTTTATTATAGCCTCAAGTCCAGGTTCTACAGACGTGCTTTATGTCTGATTTGCATATTACAGTGAAAGACCAGTGCATCGCAGACTATTACATAGGAACAATAATTTTAAAAATAGCACATTTGCTGCTAAAGGCAAAGAAAAATATATGTTTCTTCCATTCTGCTTTTATTGCCTCTTGGAAACTAAACACATGTTTTAACCTCTACAAAAGATTCAGTACGTTGAATCTTGCAATCTGCATGCACACTTTGCAGAATAAATCCAATGTACTTGGTCATCAGAATATTAATAACTACATTAATATAGGAAAATATTTGAAATGCAGTATTTATTGTTTAGTATCTCAGTTTCTCACTGCAGTAAATGCCAACATCAGATACATGTAATGGTGCTATAGATGCTAAGGGTCATAAAATAACATGGAAAGCGTTGTATTTACTGATGTTGTCACTCCGACATTCAAAGATAATAGCCCACTTATCTTCAAGCATCACTCTCTTTTTGCGTTTCCTTTTTTCTGTATCACAAACGTGACCTAGCCTTCCATGCCAACAAAGTTGCCGTTACTTATCACTTTGTCAATGATAAATATGGCAAATATGAGGAAAATGAAACAGCAAGGTCAAGCTATTGTACTAAATGTATAGAAGGTGAAGTGTCTTCATTGATTAGGTTCACAATTAAAAAGGGGAGCTTTGCAGAAATGGATATTGTTTTTATAGCTTTTGAGTATGTAGATTGTAGATTTCATTAGTCATTTGCAATTTTAAATTTGACCTCCTTAAGAAAACCTTAATAATTTTTTTACAGATGTAACTTTTTTAGTAATTTAGTTCAAAGAAGTGAAACTTTTTTCATATATATTACACACAGTTTTTGTTTATTTTTATCCCATACACTTCAGAATGAAATTTAATTTTTTAAACACAGAAATGTTTAATGTGGTAGAGACTTACACAGTTTATATAGATGTCCACCTGAAAGGGACTGACACCCTCAACATTGTAAAAAATTAAAGTCAGCAGTCTTACAGATAGTTGTGTAGGAAATAACATGGTTATGACATAATATATGTATTTAAAATCTCTTTTTTTTAAAGTGGTGTTTTGTAATATTTCAACTTTCTGAGCAACAAACTCTTTAGTTTACTTTTTATCCAAATTACTAGAAATAAATAGATTTAATATATTTTCTTACATAAGTAATGATGATTGCCTTTAATCTTGAAAATAAATTGCATTCCTGATATTTAAATTTATGGAACACCTTTAAAATAATCTAGTTTAAAAAAAAAAAAAAAAAAGGATTAGCACATTTTCCCATAATTATTCAATAATGATTAAATCACCGGTCAAACCATTATTTTTCGTTACCTTTATAAGGCCTTTGTGTATTTACATTTTTTTAGTGGACTCATAATCCATGGAAATTTGAAAATTTCTGCAGAAAATGTCTATTGCTTTAGATGTTTACATTATGTTTTGCCTCCCAGGAGGCCCACATCCCACCTTTCTGTAACTGGGTACCTTTATACAGCCGCTCTTGAGAAACAAAAGCTAGAAAAAAAAAATCCATTGCCCTCCCTCTGACTTGAACCTTCACTTAGGCTGAATCAGCTAATGCTGTTATCAGTTGCCATGGAGACTGCCTGAGTTAGTGTTGCTGTGGAAACAGGACCGACTGCTCATTACCACCCACAGCAACATTCCACACTCCCGTTAGCAGCAGCACACACAAAAACAAACGTATTCACACACTCTTCCACACAGAGCCATGAAACCCCCAAAAGGTTCGGTTCCACTGTTTCACATCAGCCGTGTTCCTACCAGATATGGTGTATGATTTTATTTCCAACTCTGACAGAGGGCCACACATTCTTTTACACCCGCATGAACAAACATCTCTAAACTGAAAGGATAAGGGGAGAGGATTGATTGGTGGGTGCTTTAAATATGCTTTTGTTTTCACCTGTAACCTCTTAGACAACAGTATGAATGGGTTTGGCGGATTATGTATTTGATTTTGTTGACATTATGAATGTATACTCTACCTACAAGTGGAGAAATAAGTAGTGGTCCATTCAGCAGCTATGCTAAAACGCTTCCACACTTATCAAGGTAGCCCAGAGCGGCTTCACTTGTTTCAGCCAATTAAAGAATAAAGGCTCTTAAGGAGCAAATTTCCATCCCCCACTAATCACTCTCTGTCTCTGCTGCAATCACTGCTGTGTTGCTTGACTGGTTTGCTTCTCTAAATTCAACATAAATTTCACCCCTTTTCGAAGCTCTGTCTCTTCAGTTTAAAAAAATAATATATATATATATATTTCCTGTCAAACTTTCAGACTCAATACATAATCAATATGCTAACGAACATAGCTGATATCCTATCTTACCTACCTTTCTGTCTTATCAGGCTTCAAAAAACATCAGTCATCAAACAGTCTGGACAATTTGCTGTTACAGATTATTAAAGAAACTATGCTTCAACATTTAAGTTACATTTTAGCAATAACCAACTGCATCACTGATGCACAACCGATACATTTCCAGAAACTTGGGGATGCTATCGTGTCAATATCCTGAGCAATCTTTCTATTCTGATGTTAAATATAGGACATATTAAATGAAAGGAAATGGGACTAAAGTCAGTACTAACAAGGTGTACCAAATAAAGTGGCCAGCAACTGTATTTTAAAGACTTGTTTTTGTGAAGGAAAGTGAAAACTTTGTTTCCCCAGGGTATCAGTCTTCGTTGCAGTTGTCTAACAGTGAGAGTTAAATAATATCCCCCCTTTACTAATAGCCATACTGTAGCCATACATATAACTCCTAGTCTCAGTGGTGTGTGGCTAAAGGAATGTGTTGTAATATATTTTAAGTCAATATTTCCTAAGACAATAACACTGATATTAAATTACAGCCTAGAAAACATCTTGTAGTGCTTTGAATCTCCCTTTTATTGTGCTTGTGTATATATTATAAAGTCTCTCTGCATTTTTAACAACTAATCTTATTTTGGGGTTTTTCTTTTTTTGACGCCAGTGAATGAATCTAGGCCTAAAATAAACTGATTAGCCATTTTTTTGTTGTTTTATTTTAACAATTTTGTTGTTACTTTTTGTTTAACATGCATATTGGAAAAAAAAAAGAAGTAATGATTTAGATTAAAGCTAATTTTACATCTTGAGCTTCTTGTGCAATTTAAGACGCCATGTTATGCAAGAAAGTTAATCCTTGATTCCAAAAACTAAAAAAAAAGAAAAAAAAGAACTGTGATCACACTGTAGTAATTGTAGTGAATTTTCACATAATGTTGTTCGTTTTCACACTTCCAGACTTGAAAACTTTGGAGCATTTGCTGTATCATAGCACAAACCCCTCATATCGCAGACAGTATCCTTTCAGTGGAAATAAAAGCTAAGTCCACCAAATCTCAAACAGTGAACACCGCTAGTTTGCAAGCTGTTTGCCTGATTGTTTGTGTCTATGTGCACAGAGAAGCATTTCGAGTTTTTATGCATGCGTTCATTAATTTCCATATAAGATAAAATAATTGACCAGTGCTGTTTATAGAGCAGCCCATGCAAACTCGTAAGGAAGCTGCAAAAACTCTTGTTTGGTTGCAGAGGGCTCCGCCATGTGAAACTGCAGTATCTAAGAAAGGCAGGGGCAGGCATTTCAATTGACACTAAATATGGTGTCAGACTGGTGAGAGAGTATGTTGAGAAAAACTGGAGAAAGAAGCTAAATGAGTGGCGAGAGCCGGGGGAGGTGTGATCAGGAAAAAGAAAAATCAAATTGCAGATGGATAAGTTGTTGTTTATTGCTGGAACTATTTGTTATTACTTTATATATATATATATATATATATATATATATATATATATATATATATATATATATATATATATATATATATATATATATATATATATATATATATATATATATATATATATATATATACATGTGTATATAAAACCAAAACGTTTTGTCACTCTTGAGTTTTTTTTTTTTTAAACCAATCATGTCTTAACACACACTTTTTTTCCACTCCACAGACTAAACAATAATACAATAAATATTTTCCTGTTTCTAGTCAGAAAAATAAGGGGTGCCTACTGATTCATCTGCATCTCTAAATCTAAAGCATTTGTTAGATATGGTAGTGTTTTTTTTGTTTTTGTTTGTTTGAAAGCTATCCATTCTGTGTTAAAATATGCATGATCAAAGTTAAATTTTTGACTAAATGTTTCCTGATTTTTGGCATTTGTTTCTGTAGATCCCTTCAACTCCCCTTTGTTTCCCTTCCTCCTGGTTTCCTGATGGCAGAAAGTCCAGCCTCCTGTAAGGCTCACTGACCTTCGGTATCTTTTTTTAATGACGTCTCTAGGGATTGCTGTCATTGTGTTCATCTCTGTCGTGACGTCGGTGTTAATACATTATAAGGTATTTCTTTTGTATCCTGCCTACATCTATTTATCTTCTGTGTTGCCTAGCAACATGGATGTCACAGCCGGTGCTGATAATCATCCAAAGCCCGCTAAAGGATTTTTGCAGTGAAAGCAATTTTTTTTTGGCTGGAGTGCACCTCTCTGTGAATTAAGATATGATTTATTTACCTCCTCTGGTGTCCCATGAAGAGTTTGCTCAACACAGCGGTGTATTTATAGAGATTAAGTTGAAAACCACATATTTACCAGATTGTTACATTATTAAATGTAATGCAGATTTAGGTTATAGGGCTAACCAAAGCAGGGTTAATAAGGTAGAGGGAAGTAAGGCATCATTACTAATCAATGTGAGAGTGATGTCATCAGCTCATCAATGCTGGTTGGGGCTGCCAGGTTCAGGCTTTTTTATCGTTCCTGTTGCTACGACCATTATTACGCCTCAGTTGTTCACAATCACTAAAATTGTGGTCTTAAACAAATATGAGAACACTAACCTGCACAAAAAGGTGTGTTAACAAACATTTAGAAGATAAAATGTATTTATTATTAACGCATGGAATACACTAATAACGAAAGTAATAGAGGACAATTTTAGTTATTGTTTTTCTGTATGCTATCAGAGTACATGAACTCCCTCAATGTTTTATGTATTTATCTGTTTACTTTTTTAAATTAATCATATTTTGTTGCCTCTTGCCATTTTAATTATATTAAAAAATATATATATACAATTTCTCGGTTTCGCCTATCCAAAAAATGCATTATTGTGTATTTTTTTTATAAAGAGAATTGAAGAATTAAACAATTGCTTAAAAATAAAAAAACACCATTAATAATATTCAATAAAAGCATTAAAACCATAATAGTGAGCATGTGGTTGTTGGTTGTGTGTTTCTATGATGACCTGCAAAAATTGGCACCCAGTCCAAGAAGAAAACCCCTCACCCAATGACCCACTGGAGCCTAGCCTACTCCGTGACCCTGCATGAGCGAGAATAGAGAATAGCTCCTTGTTTGTAACGACACGGCAGGCAGAGAACGGTGGAGGGCAACATATTGATTTTTCGGGAAAAGGGTTAGTGTAAAGGTTGATGCAGGTGCAGGAGGAGAGGCTGCCACCAGTTCAGCACAGCTTTCCGTAAGCGATTGCTTCGCTTGAAGGATTTGGAGTATTGACTTTTCCCAGGGTATCGGTAACTAATTCGCTCAACAAGGAGAGATCCCACAAAAGTTTACCATCATAATCACCTGTGTCGGTTAAACGGAAGCTGGTTACATTGTATCTGCTCTCATCATCATCATCACCCGTGTATCTTATAAATGACGCATGTTTTCGTCCTTTCATAAATGACCTTAGTGGGTGCGAGAGAAAGGAGAGTACAAGGAAAGTGTGGAGGTTATTTTGTCACCGCGGCGGCAGTTTAATGAATGAATCAAAGATGTGACTTTAACACACGCAAACATCCATTCTCTCCGATGCTCTTCTATTTCCTACCGTCACATCATCTCTTTCTTCTTTGTGCCCCATTCCCTGCCAGAGCACGACTCATTTTCACTCCGTGGTTGTAATCGAACCACCGGTACCGGTCTAACCCTCCTACATGAACCTCTGCTCACCTTTTTTTTTTTTTTTTCCTCACCCCTAAATTTGACAACTGCTCTTTAATAACAATGCCTGATTTGAATGTGTATCTGTGCGTGTTTACTGAGTTGCCATCTCACACCACACTTCCAAAGGGCTTCCAACCAAGTCTAATCTCTCTCTCTCCTTTTTTTCCCCCCTCATTTCATACTTCATCCTTGCTCATTTTTTACAGGTCTCAGAGGTTATCCTCTCAGCTGAGACACGGACATCCTTTTTAACTGGCCAGGTGAGCTTTAAAACCTCTGCCTCTCATTTCTGGTCTTTCATTTCCCCTGTTCCTTCTCACTACATATGTCCTTGGATGCTGCTGCAAAGAAGCTGCATCACCGTGTGTGCCCATTTCACTTTGGCTCCTTGTGATATATATATATATATATATATATATATATATATATATATATATATACACATAGGATCTGTTATTCAATTATCTAACTTGTTATTCAGCTGTCATTAGCCTAGCAATGTTATGTTTATTCCATGCACAATGCTCGCAGAATAAGATTGTTTTATGTGAAAACTTTGCCACATCTCTTTTGCCTGCTGTCTTGATGAAGGAAAGTTTTTTTGAAGGAAAGTTTTTCCCAGCAGGTCCGCTTGACCTTCTCCATTCTGTTTAATCGTCCCTTTTCTCCTCACCCTCCATCAAACAAGCTGGTTGCTGAACCAGAGAGCACAGCTATCCCGACTTTTTTCCACACCAATTTTAATGCCGTATATCCTAATTATTACGGAGATTAAAATAACACTGCGGCAAGAAAGTTGAGCAAACAGGCAGGGGAGGCAAATTATTGCTGATTTCAAGAATCTGGCAGATTGTTTAGAGAAACCGGAAGATGTTTTGCTTAGTGTTAGGTCAGATATAGATCAGGCGGGTCAGGGGAAAGGTCAGGGATCTGCCACATGTCAAAGGGAAACAAAGGGAAAAGATGGACAAACAAAACAAAATAGTCTACAGCGGGAAAAGGGGGAGAAAGATGTTACAAAAAATATAAGTGTGTTGGTCGAAATGTGGAGAATTTTATTTTTGTCTTATCTAAGAGATACCAGATTATATACCAGATTACCAGATTATACCAGATTATATACCATATTAAATAAAGAGGTCAGTTTTTCAGAAATTATTTACAATTTATACTTTGGGTACCTTAATGTTTATTGTTACTTTTAATCCTTTAATCATAACCTTTAAAATAATTTTTACTGTTTGTTTTATTATTAAACATTCTCTTATTAAAAAATATTAAGATCTTTGGTTTCCTGATGTTTTCTTCACAATGAAGGTTAAATATTAGCATTTTACCTGTAATTCATACTAGTGAATTGTCACAACTGTATTTTTTTACCTGTATTGTGAAAAAGATCTTTGTCCCTTAAAGATTTTTACCCCCTTTTTTTAACCGACTTAAATGTTATGAATAAATACAAAAATATTTTTTCAAATTGTTTCATTCAATAATGGAAAAAAGCTACCAAACCCTGGGAATCGCGAACTGTGAAATTGTGAATTATCTGTAAAATGTAATTCAAAAGGCGAAGCTGGATGTAATTATTACGTGACCTGCAGGATGGTTAAAAGATGTTAAAAACAACACGACACCTAAATGAAAAATGAAGTCACAAAACATCCATTAGTCTTGAAAGGGTCAGAAACCCATTTCTAACAGTTCAGGACTCCAGGAAAACAACAGCTGTCCAACAGCCATCCACTAAAAAGTGAGGTCTGCTGTCTAAGAGACTGCATACTACTTACTTTATTTAAAACTGAACAAAAGAAAGAGGGTGAGCTCGGAAGCCAAACCACTTATTACCTTACAGCGCAGAATAAGCGTCTCATACTTGTAAGTAACAAGATTGTGTCTGATCCCACCTCGCTGATGGAGGCAAAGCATGTAGGAGGCAGATTAAAACTTTAAAACCTTATTTATCTTGTCAGAGTAAAGTAAATATTGGTCGCTAGTCAACTAGCTTCCATCAAAATTTACACACTGCTTCCCCTCCTGCAAAATTCAGTGAAAAACTGCGCTTATAAGAAACTGCTTACCCAAAATAACATAAATCCCTGTGTCACTCTTACCAAAAAAAACATTATGATGATCCCAAAAATTGTTATGACTGGTGACACAACAAACTGACAATTTTTGAAGGTGATATCATGCTTTATATATGAACTAAAACTAACAACATTAAAAAAAGATTAAAAAAAAGACCAGGACTTACAAGTGAGTTCTGTTGCAGGACACTGGTAAAAAATGGACAGTAGCGAATCCACCTTTGAATAAATAACCAAAAGTTCTTCAGTGGGGGTGTTAATGTGAGTTATCACAAGCTCATGATGTCAGCTGTTGCTATTAAAGATGGGACCGTTAGTTATTACGGGGAAAATAGTTTTTCACACAGGTTAGTGTTGAGAGCTTTTTTTCCTTAATGAATGAAAAACATTTGAAAACTGCCTTACACAGTTTATCTTTATCCAGTACTGTGTTTGATGACCTAAAATATTTATGTGTGACAAAGCAGCAAAATCTGGAAGGAGACATAAAGTTTCTTTAAGGAAATGTTATGCACTGGTTCTGTCTAAGGACATGGGGAGACAGAGAGAAAGGGGAACAGTCAGGGAGATAGGGATGTTTGTCAGCCACTGCAGCAGTGATGTAACGGCCCAGACTCTCCCCACTCCTCAGACTAGACTCTTTTATTGTCCATGTTTCCTTCCTGGTTCTCTTTTTTCCCCCAATCTGTCATCAGCATGGTTTACCAACCTTGTATCTTTTTCCTCTATTTTATTGTAACATGCATATCAGCATTAGCTATCAAAATGTCCAAACACTGAAACAACATGCAAACATAGTATACTATATTGCTTAAAGTATACACTTCTCTTTCATTGAACACAATCATTTGATTAACTTCTCATAGTCAGCCCACCCTTTTCTTCAGAACACCTTCGACTCTTGTGAGAGGAGCTTTGTAGGAGGTTTAGGAGTGTTTACGGGGATTTACAGAAAACGCAGTGTAGTTTGAGAGGTTCTTTGTCTTTAACCTCAAAGGTGATAATGAAATGCTTCTTATTGAACAAATAAAATTGGTCGGTAGTTTCTTTAGCATTCTATCTAGTATTTAGTGGAATTGAATTGGCCAACACCTACAGAGGACCCTTGAAAAGTTAAACTTTACTCAGATCGCATTTTAAAAAAAACACTTTTTTATAAAGTCAAGAAAAGTTATTTCATATCAAAAATGAATTTGAGGATTATTTTTAAATCATATAAACCAAAATATTCTGTAGGAACCATTGTGAAATATCAGAACTTGTCACTCCTTTTCTCCTTTTTTTTATTTTAGCCATACCATTCCCAGCAGTCCCTTTACTAATCAAACATGTTTAAACCTAGGTGCATTATATATACACTTTAAATGAACACATTGACCTCTAATCTCATTGTACAATGCGTATAATGACAATAAAAGGCATTCTATTCTATTAAGGAAACTAAAGGTTGTGTATATGCTCGATTGGTTGATGGTGGCCAATGAGAACGTGAATAATAAATCTAGGATCAGGAGCAAAAAAAAAACCACACACTCCACACATCTTTAAAAAATCATAAATGTTGCAGGTAAATTTAATGTTGATATAAGTACTAAATTCAATTGGACATTGTATATTAGTGTCGTAGCTTAAAAAAGTGTTGCAGGTGAAGTTACCAGTTACTAAACAAGGCATTCAATACATGTTTATATTGCATATTTGCTATCAAGTACCACAAATAAACAATGGCAAACATTATAACATGCTATCAGTGATACTGGAAACACACCTATATGTACCATGTCCCGATAGTAAGCAACAAACCTAACGTGTGTGCTTATTGTCATATGTAAAAATCAGAGCAATTTCTAATGCTGACCTTAGTTTGGCACTAGATTAAATGTCACAACAGGTCATCCTAAGGGTAACATCAATAGACCAAAGCAACATCATAGCAATCCTTTCAGTGGCTGGAGCCACTTGAAACTAGACTAAAAAACCTAAATGTCAGCCCCAGTTGGAAAGGTCGAGGGGTTACATGAACAGAACTATGTAAAATTTGTGTTAAACTTCATAGAAATCTATCCAAAAGTTATAAAGGTATACAAATGGGATACCTCTGCAGAGTGTTGAAAGAAATTTTATTTCTGTGAATGTGACTTCAGTCCAGCATAAAATATTGAGGACCTTAAACTAGAATATCGTATTAGCAGAGGTGAAGGCCATAACCTGCAGAGCACCTACTCATTAATATTTAAAACTCTGCACAACCACATGATTCACATCTAGAATATTCTTAAGGAAACAACTTTTTATAGAACTGAATAATCCAAAATTTTATTTCTTGTCTAGTCATGAAAAGATCAGCACAAACTATATCCCTCTGTATAGGCACGTTTACAAAACATGAAGCGCCTGCACTTTCACAAGAAGCAGAGAGCTTGATCACTAGACAGACAGAGACATACACCAACACACACACACACACACACATACACACACACACACACACACACACACACACACATACACCTGTGCCACCTTTAAAAGACTACATTAAATGTGGGCTGACAGGTGACTGCAGGATGTGCAGTCTCAGGAGACACAACAAAGCACTCTCTCTGTGCATGTACTTAAGCAGTATGTGCGTCTGCATGATCAGTGTGTGTGTGTGTGTGTGTGTGTGTGTGTGTGTGTGTGTGTGTGTGTGTGTGTGTGTGTGTGTGTGTTTGTGTGTTACATAAGATAAATAAAGCTGTGCTAGGTATAAACATGACCACAATTTTAAATGGTGGATAGAATAGCTTTATTTTGTATAATTACTTATAGATTTTTTGTGTTTACACGTTAGTGTTAAATGCATTTTATCTCTTATTCCCACTTGGAGGTAGCTGTACCCCAAAGTGGGTAGAGAAGCCGTCTTTCAATCAGCAGTTTGCAGGTTCAATTCCAGCTGCCTCCCTGTCGCATGTCAAAGTACCCTTGGGCCACGCACTTAACTCTCAGTGTTCAGTTTATGAATTTATATATTCCATTTTTTTAATTCTTTAAAAAAATCTTTGATACTGCATTATATAACTGAAATATCTAATAGAAATACTAGTGCCATGTTTTCAAAATACACCCTTCATTGAAAAAGCATCGTATTACTCTGCAAACAACTTTAGCCTTATACCTTTATCGTAGCGTTGTTAACAGTCTAGTACTACCTGGGAAAAAACTGAGGGAATGTTATCAGACATGATACTTTGCTATAATTATCCCAGTCTAAATGGTTTGTATGTTAAATATGACAGCAGTTCTCATTTTAATCTTTAATTGTATTTGTATGAGTTCGTCTAGTTTTCTGACCTCAGAACAACACGTACCAGCATGAAGACTTTGTAAACAGGCAAAGCATATGTGATATAAGTCATCGCGTAAATTGTATTCCCGCATTGACAGCCAGTTATTTTTCACCACCGGTCGTTTTTGAATGTCTGTCATTTTCTATGGGATTTTCCATTGAAATTTTTATATTGAAAAGGTCCTCTCCTATACCTTTAAGTGAACAGTGGAAATACATTTTAATAAATGTTAAATATTATTGACTTAAACAAACTCCCATATATTCCACAACAGTTACTTTTAAGTTCTGGAATATATGGGAGTTTGATTTAAGTCAATAATATTTAACATTTATAAAAATGTGTAACTAACAGTTATTTGTAAGCTAGTTTTTGATTGCTGTGATAGCTACGGACACAGCTAAGGAGTTAAGTTAACCAGAGCTGCTGCTAAATTGATGCCCAATTAATTATCCAATATGTCATGCTTGTCATCTCTTTTGATCATTAGAACATATTTGGTTCTCATAGTTCTGCCATTTCACAATTTTTTGATAGGGTTTATGTTTCTGGGGCACCACTAAGCAACCCTGCATACTTGAAAATGATAGAAAACTAACAAAGAAGTATCTGACTGATAAATGAAGCATAATAAGTTGCCTGTGGTGTGTTGTCTACTCGTTTAATATATGTTGTGCGGGCAGAAAACGGCATTTTTACCACAGGAAATACAGGCTAAATTATGACTCACATGTGACCCTAAGCTTCTGCAGAGCTGAAGCAAGAAGTAAACGATAACAATAATAATAATAATGATTATAATAATAATAAAATTAAAAAAATCTGTCATCTCCTGAGAATTTACATCTCTAAACCATGAGTTGGCACTGATTTCCTTTCAGTCAGTCAAAGACTCCTAGTTTGTGTGAAATGTACTCATTGGGAAAGAAGCTTTTGCCAACAGTGAAAACTTGACTATCATTGTGTCACACTAGTCCTACTGAAACTGTCAGACCTAATTAGCAAAGTACTACATTTATGTTGTTTTTGGATTGGTAACTAAATAAATAATTTGAAATAATGAGGTCCAAAAAACCCTCCCAAAACACACAAATAATTTCAAGCAGTGTTTAAAATATCATTGTTAACTTAAAAAAAACATTGATAACAAGTGATTGTTTAAACAACCTTATCAATGGATTAGCGATAAAACAGAGAAGTAAAGAAAAACACAGTTGCCTTCATCTTAAGCACTTAAACGTGGTAAGTACAAAATACAACTAAAATAAAAAAAGTTTAAAAAAATCTAATTAGTATATTATATTATATTATATTATATTATATTATATTATATTATATTATATATATATATTTTTTAAAATCTTGTCCAGAGTGTGTGCAGCTTCTTTTGGACGTTTTTAAATTCTATTTCCATGCAATGTGTCCACGCATATTTTCCTTTCATTTACTCTAAAGAACAACCATTTATCTGGCGTGATATGAGAACATTTATGGACATTTTTCTAATATATTAGAAAATTCACTCAGCAACCCTCATCAGAATGAAAGGTCTATGCTAATAAAGACTTATAATGCAGTATGTTTCATGATATCAGTGAAGTACTGATAGCTTTTAGTATCAGGGAGGAAGAAATTTCAAATGGGTTTTATGTAAAACGAATATTCGTAAAATCAAGATGGCAAAAGTTAGATTTTTTCCAAAGGATCCCATAAGACATAAGAGAGTTGATGGGAACTGGAGAGTTTACAAAATTATACCACTGTGTAATTGTGTAACAATGTTAAGAAGAAGAGAGAGTATTTTGACTCCTAATATTCCCAACTCTTACTAATATTGTACAAAATATTGTATTGCCCTTTCTGTATGGTTCCTTTGTCAACTTTAGAATAGTACTCTTTTGCATAAAATTGCTCTTATCTAAATTATTTCATACTCTGATCAATAAGTAAGTTATTGAGTGTGATAATGATAATTTTGCATTTCTGTTGTCTAGGTTACTGTATAATATGTATATACTGTTACGCAAACACAAAACATATAAAAAGCCTTTAAACATTAATCCGTTTTATTTTTGCAGAAACAATGTAAAACACAAAAGATTGCTCAAGCTCTCAAACTGTAATCTTTGGAGCTCCATTTTACCTTCCTTAACACAGTATTCCCTGTTTGCATGCTGAAAGATCAACTTTGTTGTATGCCGTTTGTTCTTTTCAATTTAAAAACTCTCATTTTAAAGTTTTGCTATACATCTTTACTCAAGAGTGTTGAAAAAATGTGGGTTTGGCATCTCTGGTTCTTTCAGCAGCAATCAGGGAACTGTGTGCAAATACTTTAGTCCAATACCAAGTTCTCTCGTCTTGTCAACTTTGCAGAGGGGCTAAGAGGCATGCATCTTTGTTCCGTGAAGTATGTAAAATGTACAGAAACAAAACGAAACAAAAAAAGAGTTAAAAGTACATAAATGTTTAACTCTCTATGCTGGTTTAGGAAAATTAAGTATGAATAAAGTAAGTGACTAGGAATTAGTCAGGAAACAAACAAAAACAAACTACAAATACAAAAACAAACAAACAGGTAGGATTGATTAAACACTTTCAGGTTGGTTTACAGTAGGACAATGGAAGATTAAATTATTCAAGACTTTTTACAAATCTATACTAGGGGGTCCTAATACATGTGAAGGAGGCTGTCTGTCAATAATAACACATTCACAAAATGTACTTCTTATCTACACTCACAACTGACTGAATGACGCAGAACAGCAACTTTGAATTTAATCCTCTTTTCAATACTTTTTTGTTTGATTTTTGTATGATATGAAATTAATAAGCCAATGTTTTACTTTTTTTATTTTCAAATCGGTGGTGTAATTGCACTTAACTACATGTCTGCAAATCATTCCTTCTGCTTCCCAAAACAAAAGCTCTGACCAACCTTACTAATCATAAATCATCTGATAGATGTATTTGCGTTGATGATTAATGAATATAGAATAAATAAAATACAAATAAAATTCTTTGATATATGGGCTTTACTTTAGTACAGTTTGAGTCAATAACATATAGTGAGTCTGTGGACTATTCTTTAAACCCTTTAAAATAAAATAAAATTACCTAAATAACTTTAAGTTATAACTTTTTTGAACGATTCACTAAGTAAAATTCCCCTATAAATAATGTGATCAAGCAAATAAGGCTGCTAATTTTTTATCTGAACAGATGTTACTACAGCTGCAGCAGCCCATATTGTGCATCAACTTGTATACAGAAATTACATTTACTTATGATGATGATTTTCTTTCTGAAACTAGAGCATGCTGAAAACATTGTTAATTTATTGGGATCCAAATGACTCATACAGAGCTTGTCAAAGGAATGAGGACAAAATGGCCAAACATCCTACACAAGATCAAGATCCACAGCTTGAAACAAACAAAAACAATATGAAACACTCTGTTTGTGTATTTTGCTTGTATGGCTGGAAAACAAGTTGGTAATAAAAAACAACCAAAAACCAAATAAGTCAATGAGTAAAATTTTCAATGTAATAAACTAAGGCACTTTCAGCTTTGTCTGAGTTCTGTGATATACGGATAATATGCAAGACGTGCACAGATGCAAGCAAATCATAAACGCGGTTTAGTGTTCAATGTTTAGCTGTTTAGCTTTTAAAAGCTTCATTTCATTTATGTAACCCTCTAAAAATCAGCATTGCCTGAAATGTGCTCGTTGGATTTATTCATACTTCAGTGTGAGTTTTAATTAAGCTTTTTTTTTCGGTCTGTATCTGTATGTTTCATGAAATCCAATAAATCCTTGTCAGTTTTCTCTTCCAACATGTCACGCTTTTATAATTTTAGTCTATTCAAACCCAATAAATTTTAAAGCTTTCCACAAGACATTGTGTGCTTAGAAACTGTCCCTCTGTATTCACGAGAGATTGTATGTAAAAATGTTTGACAGAAGAGAAGTTGTAGCAGTTAAACATGTTCTGCTGCAAGGCAATGTCATCATGTGATAAATATTACCTATTTGCAATAAGTTGTTTTGTCATAATATTTCATACCATAGTCGTTAGAAATGGGATGTAATAAGTGTTGAGACAACAGTTTTCAGTTACAGACTTCAGTTGCATTTCAGAGTTTTGTGTCTTGACTTGGACATTTAGTCCCATAGTTGATCTTCGTTTCATTAAATCAGAGGTTTTAACAAGCTGGCATGCCTATCTGTATACATACCTTTTACTTTGAAAGAACACTTTTAAATTTTAGCCCGGCCACATTTACAGGTTGTTAATTGCTCATAACAATATCTACATGCTGACCTCTTTATCAAAAAGACTTTTGGTTATTTCACAACAAATCAAACGCACTATCGTCACTATCCTGCTGTTGAAATACAGTGTTGTTACAAGCGCAATTCTGGAATAATTATATTTCTTGTATAGTTTCCAAACATCTTTTAAAAAAGGTAGTGGTGGATTGGACTTAAAGGTACAAGGGGATTACGGAATAATTACTAAGTGATTGCAGACAATCAGTCTCTTTATTATTAATATTCTAATTCTAAGATAATAAATACTATAAGAGGCCTTCATAATTTGTTGGCCACCTGTAATATATTTTAATCCTTAAAATATAATTGTTTAAACCTATAAAAGTACATTTTGTTATGTGTTGAAATAGTCCTAAGGAAATAATGGATTTGAATTAAACCCACAGCAATGCAACATTGGCTGGATGTCTTTTAATTGATGATAAAATGTTCATTTCAGCCATTTGAGTTAAGAATATTTGGAGCTTTGCTTTGAAATGTAAAAAAAAATCAAAATCTCTTTTTTTATTTTTTATTAACAGGTACATCTGGGAGTATTTGTCCCTTGGTTTTTATTATTCTTTCGAGAACCTCAGCTACAACTCTGTGAAATTCTGGATCGACTAGGTCTCTTTGGATCCATCTTGACTTATCCTTTAAAGTCCCTGATCTCCTAAAGAGGTAAGAGAAGAACCACAGATTGTCGCATTACCAACTTTCACGGCTGCTTTACTGTCAACAAGTAAGCATTTTCAACAATAATCAAATACATTTATGTCAATGTGGTAATTTGTCTAGAATAAGAAAGCCTTCACCAGCAAAAAGCTTTTTACTGCTTCCAACCAATCCGGCTCAAAATTACATTTTTCTGTCCTAAAGCTCTGAGACGTGGTGAATGTCTGAAAGAAGGGGGGGGGGGGGGGAGTAACATTTACAGTGAGAGAGAAAAAGAAGCAGAGACAGAGAGAATGACATCTACCTTCACAGATGAAATAGCTATGTGGGTGGATGTACATGTGAGTTCAGGCTGCTGGGAGCTATGAGTGGGAAGCGGGTACTGAGTGGGAAGAGGAGAGCTGCTTTACTGAGACAATCAACACCAAGACCTACTGAGAGGCAGTCACGCTCTCGTGCCTTCTGTGTTTTGTGAACCTGTAGAATGACAGTCCCAGGTATTCATGCTGCAACTGTTTCTGGGAGATTGGCAGCTGAACAAGGGCCCGTAGATGTGGTTTTCTTTTTATTATTCCCAAAACACACAATGTTAATTCTGGATTTGTCAAGTCTTGACTTAAAAACATATATCCTGATTTACACTGGATTTAACATATTATGATCAAGTCAAAAGGAAAAGGAACAGTTTGGGAAAATATATTGGGCAAAAATCATTTACAATAAAAATAAAATCCTTTCGCAGTTGGATTTTAGCAAGATCACATTGCCAAGGCCCCTTAAAGTTCTCCTTTTTTGGTCACTTCCACTAATCTTTGCGTTTTTTTTATTTTGTGGGGTAGATTTACACAAAGCACCGTGCAAACATAAATAATAGATGGCAACGATTAAATGATACATACACACAACCAAAAATTTGAAAGTAATCGCAAGAATTTGTCCTCTGCCTCCCTTTTCAATACTCTGTAGAACCACCTTTTACTTTATTTACAGCAGCAGATATCCTTTTTAGGGATGTCTCTTGTAGATTTGCACATTTGCTGGCTGAGACTTTGGTCCATTGTCAAATGCTGAGGGGATTAATTTGTTTTTCAGTAACTTTGACAAGTTTCTTTGTCACTGCTAAAAAAAATAATGAACTACATGTTGCTACATTTGCATGTTTCACCATTTGAATAATGTGATTAGAATGACGTCCAGTGTTACTTTACCAGAGTTTCCATGTGAGGTAAAACAAACAAACATTTTGACCAAACCACTTAACTTGGCTTGTTATTTTCATCGTTTTTGACAAACACTAAATGTGATGTTTTAGGCTAACATGAATTTCTTACAGCGATACGTTTGCAGAATAGTTAGCATTTATTATACTTGGCAAAGCAATTTAAATGGGATGTAGTGCTATTTAAAAGTATGTTGGGAAGATTTAAAACATCAAAAATAGTTAATAAAATGCTGCTTGTCTCATTTTTACTGTGATAAAATGTAATAGAATTGAGCAAGGAGCAAAAAATACCTTATATCTACGAAATTGAAGTCAAATATGAATTAATATTTTTTGGTTTTAGCATACTCTAGATGTACAGCGGTAATTTGTATGCCAGAAATTCAACGGCCACATAACATAAATATGGATGTGAAATTGTAGTTAAGGTATTTGTGCTAACTGCATTCTGAACACTTTGGGTGTAACGTGAGGTGGGAAATATGATTTCGGATAATGTCTTATCTGAGAGAATATGGTTTTAATTCCTTTTAAATGGCTTTATTTTTTTTACTTTTCAGACAGCATACATGCACACATTCATACTCAAACCCATATAAAGAGCCGTGTTTTCAACCCAAGTCGTGTTTTTTCGGCTGTGGAAGGTAGTCAGGCAATGCTAAATGATGTGGTAAACTTTAAACAAAAAGCATCTTTGGTTCGATGATGGCAAGTGTTGTCTTTATTGCTGCATTTTTTCACATTATGTCAAAATTCATCTATTTCTTGGATGTGAATTTGCTGAAGCAGCCTTTGTGTTTTACCTACAGCGGGAGAAATGTGAGATTGTCTTTAACACCACCAACACCACCACCAAGATGAGAGTAAATAGAAAAGTCTTAAAAGTTTACGTTTTTTTAATTAAGTACGTTAAAATTCTAATTTTCATCATTTTCAAATATCCATAGTAACTCCATGACTGAGTATAAAAACATTCCTGCTTTGCTCAGATGTTTTTGGTTTAAAATCCAATTTAGGGTTAAAAAAAGATTACTTTAAAAAAAGTAATTCATATTTATGAATGTTAGATTAATCATTTAATAGCGACAACAAATTCAGGATGAGGAAACATATTTTACATATTATTATACTTAAAAATATTCAGTTAAAACATAATCTCATTCGAATCTCAGATAGTAGATGTCAATGGCATGTCTTTATTCCATCCGTTCAAAACCTGTGGTTCGAGCAATTATTATTCACTGATTGTAAAGATTTAATGAAGAAATCTTAGTTATGATAAAGAAACTAATATTGTTCATCACCGTAAATAAACCCTTTTAATGCTAAAACTATGTTATTGCAGCATCATGCTTTGGGTTGCTTATCTTTTAGCAGAGACAGAGATGAACATTAGAGTTGACAGAAAGCTAGACTGAGCTAAATACAAGGTTATAATGGCTGAAAACTTGTTAGAGGTTGTCTTCCTGTATACCATTTTAAAAGCCTTGTATAATTTGTCTATTAGTTAATGTTTTCTTTGTGTTACTCCATTACAGGGATGTCCAATCCTCTATTGCTACTATCCTGCAACCTTTTGCTGAATCTTTTCTCCGATACAGATGGGTACAATGACTTAATTCCCTCAACACCATGCCATTCGGTTGCATAGATGCCTGTCAAAAATTCTGGTATTTTGGATAAGAGATGGGTCTAAAAGTTGCAGGATAGTAGCTCTGGAGGACTGGACCAGGGTACTCACACTCTTACATATAATTGCATAAATGACAAAATGTGAAAATCGCATTGAATACAAATACTTTTATAATGCATTATAATCTAACATTTCTGTGGAATTTCCTTTAAACTGTAGACATTAGGCGCCCTTGTACAATAACAATAATAAAATTCAGTTTTGAAGAGTATATTAGCACATTCACAGTAACACTCCAAGGCACAATAGATAGGATCCCCTTGCCTCTCTGGCTCCTGCAGCGATATGGCCCTCAGAGGAGAGCCCTGCAATGCAGCATCTGTGTAATGTACATGCGCGTGCTAACACACACACACACACACACACACACACACACACAAACACACACACATTCAGTGAAAGGCGACATGTAAAGTGCTCAGTTCGTAGGAGGGAGATGAGGCAACGGAGCACAGTTTTGAGAGTGCTGAAGCCTGATGAAAGGTGGAGGAGTGAGTAGGCGGAACAAAAGTGGTAGGAGGAGGAGGAGGAGGAGGAGGCAGGTGAAGATGAGGAAAAAATAACAGGTGGGAAGAAAATCTCCAAGTGCTAAGAAAGAGAAGGAAGCAGATAAGATTGATGGACATTAAAAATTGATTTCTTTTTCAGCTCAGTCGTTACATTGTCTGGGAAGTTGTCTAGCAAGTATTCTGTGGCTGACAGTTTATCAACTCCTTTGTCCGCTCTTTTTTTTGTTTCAGTGCTGCACAGACATGGCAGAAAGTAGTGGTGAAATCCTTGAAAACAAACTGACGCAAAGTTCGGCTTGCGTCTTAATCTTCGGGGAAGCTTTGACAGCTGCATGATGTCACCATTAGATTTATGTTGATTTACTAATTGCCGTAATTATATTGAAGAAATTTTATAAAAGAACAACATGCACTTTATCCACTGATGTTTGTTGGTCTCAAATTAATTCTTTGTTTTTGAAAATCCACAAAACAATGAAGGTTACATCTGTAATTGTAACCTTTTTTTTCTTACCACAAATTTCGCAACTTTACATATTTTTACATAAGTTAATATTAATACCATTTTATGCTTTATAGTGATGAGAAGATAAAGATTTTTTACTTTAGCACCAGAAAAACATACATTTTTACTTTACAGAGTTCTACTCAGAGATGCAAGTAAAAAGTGTTTTTTTTGGGGGTTTTTTTTGCGCTTTTCCCTCTTAGCGGACTCCCTGCTTCTATTTTGAGGCAGTGAGCATAAACCTAGGTGTATGTTTTATGTAGGCTGCACTTATTATGGTGTTTCTGGTATGTATCTTCTTTTGACAGCATCTATGTTCTTTTTGCATGGATTTTGCCTCACCAGGTAAAATCTGTCCAAAGCCGTCTAAAGCCGTACTCCTCAGTAGTGTAATAATATTAGGGTAACAGTAAAAATAAAAAGTATGTTTTTTATGAAAATGCCAGTTAATGAAATGCCATCATATTTACAGAAATCCTATTACATCACAATCCATTAAAATTGCATAAAAAAAAAAAAATCTGCAAACAATCTAGTCGGAAAACAAAATAAATCATATATTGTACAGTTTCATTACACACGTTGATATATTTTGAGAGTTTTTTCCTGTGGATTTTGGTGAGTTTAATGTAAAGCCAATAAAACATTAAAATGTTAACATTACTAAAGGGATATACTGAATAGTATGTTCATGTGCTGGACAATTAATGTAATGTATTTAATATAGGGCATTTATTGAGACCTACAGGTATATTGTATACAGTGCCAACAGAAAGTATTCACACCCCTCGTTATATTAAAGTTATCGTAAAATCCTGTTGTATAATACTCTTCAAAATAAATCTAGATGTATAAAAATGTTACCATTTAAGTATATTAGGCTTATAAGAATTCATTCCAATGGTTTATATTGTTTTTAAGTATTTATTATTTCTCTAGATACTTGGTAAGCCTGTTTACGTAATTGTTCAATATTGTGTGCAGATCATCTTATGCTTAGTCAGGATGGGCAGTGTAATCTTAGATCTGTGTAGAGGTGTCCTTTTGGTTTTAAGTCCAAGCTCTAGTTGTGCCATTCACAGGCAGCTCATGTTGTCTTTCCTGTTTTTTGTTGTTTTTTTGGCTTTAGCTGTGTCAGACAATCACAGCATTCCCTATTCACCATGGTGCAACAACTATACCTGAGAGTAGGAATGGTGTTCTCCCGGTGATAATTATTAGTTCATTTTGCACAGACATGACGTTTAAAGATCTTGCCTAAAACTTTGTTGGTTTTGGCCAAAGTTCATAAAGTTGTCCATTTGGCTGCTGTACTTATTGGTACAGTGCACAAGCAATGTTTTACCTTCTTTTAATTGTCCTTTCACAACAAGGGAACAACTGAGCTGCAACTTAGTGACCTGTGGGTCACTAACTTGAATACTCAATCATTTTCACATTGTGGCAGTTTGTCCATAGTGAACAGTGGGTTCCTGGTCACCTAACGGTTACTTGTAAAAACTTCTGAACAACTAGAAGCAAGCCCAGATGTGGTTCAAGGTTTGTTTTGATACCACATTCAGATACAAAAAGCAAATCTCCAAAATGCACTGCTAGTGAACTTCATTGAGTTCAGCAACTTAAAAACAACAGGCTGACTAATGTATTCATTTATTTTTTAACTTTATGTGCTCGATGCTGAAAATCCTGAAAGAACCCTTTTTTTAAAACTCCAAACATTTAATTAAATTGTTTAGCCGTTGTTTACCGAGACTTTAAACCTAAATCTGAGTTATAAAGCACAAAAACGTAGGGACCAACTCTGCTGGCTGGCTCATAAATCTTGTCTACTCTTCCCAGGCACAGACACAACACCTATCAGCATCAACCCTGCTGGCCAGGTGCCACAGGCTTTTTGCCAGTTACAGCCAACCTGCTGTCTATTGAGATTCAGAATCCAAATCCATTACATTTGCATCTCTCGCAGCCTCAATTGTACATAGAGACTGTATATACTGGATCTGAGCTTTATTTAACTTTATCTTTCATGGTTTATAAAATCAGCCATCTATGTGGGCCTCCTCCATGCAAATGTCTCCCATTATATCTGAAAGTGTATTTAGTTTATAGTTCATGAAGATTAAACAAAAAAATACATATATCTGAGAAATAAATGTCTTTCAGTACTTTACTTTAACAAATATATCTTAGTCAGAGTATTATGTTTCCAGTATTAATAATTGCAGTTTTCAGCCAATAACCACAAGCCACAAACGTAAAAATAAAATTGTATTACAGCAATGATGAAAAGGTAAATTTGTATTTTTCATGTACATGGTATTACATGAAAAATACAAATTTAATAGTCTGGATCTGCTAAGGTGTTTAGAAGGTCCAGGTTGCTTAAGATTTAGCCGCCTTTTTTTCCTTTTTTTCTTTCTCTAAAATGTCTTATCTGATACCTCTCTTCTTCCTTTTGGCAATGCTCCACAAATCTTCTATGGGATTCAGGTTTGTTTTCTTGTTAAACAACCACTGTGAGACCACGGCCATTCATCCTGGTATTAGTAATTTTGGAAGTTTGGTTACATGCTAAGTTTTGGTTAAAAAACTAATTTCATTTCTAAAAAGCTATCTATTTTTGCTCTGATTAATTTACTCAATGAAACACTTACGCCAACAAGTGGAAAACTCATGCTGGAATGCAATAAAAATTCTGTGCATCCTCTCTTCCAGCTGTTTTTTTTTTTCAGACACTTTCCTTATTATCTTTCTTCAACACAAAATTTATACCACACTGACGCTGTCACCTAAATATATTCTGCACTGGTAAACTGATTTTTTTTTTTTTTTAGGAAACCAGACCACTGTGCTTTTACCCTTCCCCCATCATGAGCCCCCACTCCCACCCTGATCCTGGCCACCAGTCACAGCAATCTTACAGGCTCTGGAAATTAGCCAGAGCTCAAAGTGACCTTCATAAGCAGACAGACAGCACAAAGACAGAGAACCAGCACAGTGGCTTAAAATCTATATTTATGGCTCCTCTTATATATGAAGTCCTTTCTAAATGTGGATTTTCAAGGGGATGCAATGACAGAGGATAAGACATGTAAGGAACTATCGAGGTTACACACATGCTCACAGACAGGAAAAGCGACACCTTTTTAAAGTTGTCGGTATGTGCATTGTTGTTCACGTTACTTGAGTTTTCATGTGCATTGATGCTCAGCATCAGCTTGAGTTATTGTGCTGCATTGACCTTGTACAATCTAAAGATTTGAAGTTGCAAAGGATCACATTCAATTCAAAGCTACTTTTTCATTTATTGTTTTCCCACCTGCTCCATCATGGCTTTATGAAGTTCCTGTCACATTTAGATTTTTCTAAAGCTGACTGGAACAGCCGCAACACCTCAAAACTAATATCGCCTAATCATATGACTTCTTACAAATCCTGAGAACATTAGGAGGGGGTATTATTCAGGAGGAATGAGAGTTTTAAGGGTCCATTGCCTTGTGAAGTATTGTTTGCTTGTCCTTAGTTCCGCCTAAGTAGCACACTACAACACACCTGCATTAGAACGCACTCTGATTGAGTCTCTGAATTTGGCAAACTCTATTTCATGCTTTGGATTATTTCTAACAATTCAGGTTTTATACAAATGGATAATGGTCCTCTATTTCAGTTGTTGGCAATCTCAGCAAGGAGATTGCAACAACAAACGACTGCCTCCTGCTTATTAAAATAAAATAATATTATCCCACTTTAAAACAAACCCCTTTTTTAGACCAACCGAGCCCTCCACCATCTAATTTTATAATATGCTGTTACTAAGTAGCCATTTTAAGCTGGAACTTATTGAAAAGAAATCTTTGTATACCAACTTTTAAATGAATAATCATAGATTATGTAAATCTTTTTTTTATAGTTTTGTGTCTTTTTCATTGGAACCATATAGCTCTTAAGCTGTTGTAAAAATAATACTACCAGTACTTGCAAATCCTGTTGTGTTAGGGAATTTTGATCTCAACTGTTATCAATGTTTTTACAAAGGATTTTTCACTTTGATATGGAGCAATTTCCCAAATGAGCTAAAACAATAAGTTGTATAAGCACATTGATTTTGCATTAAATGAAAAGTAGAGATAAAGTGGAGAAATGACCAGAAACTAGAAGTATTGAATTAAGTGGATAACAGTGTACCAGAAACAAATGCTGGAGAACACTTATGTTATGTTGCTATCATGTGTTAAAAAAGTGTTATTAGATTAACATTAAATAAATTTTTTTGTAGCTTTTAGAAATCTAATACAATTAGATCATTTACTTATTTTAGCATTACAAGCCAACTGCATTATATGTATTTGAAAACAAATGTTTAACAACAAAGCTTGCATTATGAGGCAAAGACAGAGAAATAATTAAAATTAAAATTTTGTAAAGCTGCCATGCTGAAAGCTACACTCGACTGCAAGGTTTACATGAAGCTTCACTCTTACCCTCATGAAGTTATGACTTTTGAAGGTTCTCCTGTTTATTTGTGGACTTTTAAACATTTTAAGTAAGAAATAAAAGGTTTTAACTTCAACGAAGAACAAAGTACTGCAAGAGATAGGAAGTTAATGACACTGCCCAATTCCTAAATTGAAGTTCCTAAGTTAAAATAAAGTTTTTAAAAATGGTAAATTAAATAACATTTGATAATGTGCAAATTTAACGCAAGGGTTTCATTTTTTCTATGGCAGTCTCAAGGTATTTAAGCTCCTGAGTAGAATTAATTTGATGAGCACATATTTAAAAGTGCGCTTTGGTGTCTAGCAAACCTTAGGCTACTACTACAGCAATTAATTGATTGCATCAGTTGTGTTTGAGACAGAGAAATAATCGGTAATTTACCTGGACCACTGATGGTAATATTTTATTTAAAAAAAAGATAGTTTTACTAAAGAGATTTTGCCTCGCACAATCGAAGAAAATCATTCAAAACAGCAGTTTACAAAGTTGATGAAAATAAACACCCTAAAAACTACCCTGGTTGGGAGAAATAATGGTAGTCAAACTAATGTGTAATGTGGACACTCATTTAAGCCTTTTTAAAAATGCTATCTATAAAGGTGATGTATATCGTGAGATGCTGATTACAGCAATCACTACTTCACTGACTTTAAGTTTGAATGGTTATTTTTTAATTTTTTTTCAAAGGTACCCATTTTAAAATTGTTTACATATTTTTTTGCATATCGTGATATAAATCAAGTTCGGAGCTCTGCTTTTAACTTAAATTTAATACTCAATCCACCTACACATTTTCACATTGTGGCAGTTTGTCCTTTAATTGCTTTTTTTTAATTTTTTTTTGGTTATCTGAATATGGTTACACTGTATTAATTAATTTATGGGAGTAGATTCAGGAGTATGGTGTGTACTGTGAAAAGCAGTGAGTAGTGCTCACTGTAGCATTGCCTTGCGCTCAGGCTGCAGTTATTGACTCCTGTTTTCTCCATTAGGCTTCCCCTCACTCTCAGGATCTCTGTGGACTGCAGAGCTAAATGACAAATTACTTCAACACACTTACGCTTATACACAGCTCAGGTACCAGCCACTTATATTCCTGTAAAACCCACCACTGCGCCCTTTGTTTTCTTTGTTTCAGCCCTTTTACTGTTAGTCTGGGGTAACGTGAATGTGCTTTTAGTTTAAGCCGTAGAGTCGAACTGTCGTATTAGAATGTAAGACAATAGTCACAAAATATGCAAATAAAAACATCAGCATTTGTTTTCTGACTCAGATTTTATAAATAAATAAAAAGTTGAGAACCTGAGCTTTGTTTGTGGCGTGTTATGTAAAATATTAAGTCTGAATTATAGCACATTATTATAGTTCCTAGAAATGTTTTTTGTAGGTCTGATTACGTGTGAAAAACTTCAAATTAACAGTGGAAATATTTCCAGACCTAATCTGATCTTTATCTCAATTTAAAATAGTATTTTGATTTTTTTTAATGACATAATGGCTTTTAACTTGAGCTTTTTCAAAACCTTTTTAAAGAGCATCATGTTTAATAGGAATTCATCCCAACTTTCAGCGATCACCCAACTTTAAGTACTTTTTAATGTTGGTTCTGAATGCTTGAAATAAATATTATTTTTTATCATTTTAAGGATTCTTTTATTGTCATATCTATCTACCTTGGCATGTATGTGTTATGAAGTTGGAACCAGATGTCGAGTTCAAGCCAAATAAATAATGAAAAATAAATCTAGATATATAAATAATGATTCATTAAATAATAAACAATAACTTAAATTATCAAGTTAAAGTCAAAAACTTTAGTTGACCAACTGTAATTATTTCTAAGTCTTACCTTAATCTTTGAAAGATTGGGCTTTCCTTGTTAGTAGTGAGTCTTTATCAAGGCTTTCAGTTGTTTTACTGCTTCACATTATAAGTAGGGTAAGGATTGGATGAGCTGTCAACGGTCAATGAAGCTGTACTGCCCTCTCCTGTCCTATGCATTTAATATATGATGCACTGACAAATTCAGAGATACGCAACAATGTTTTGTTCTCTCAAAACTTTAACGCAAGAACTTTTGTGTAGGCAGTTTTTTATAATCAACATAATTTATAACATTGAAAAGTTGTTGCAGCTGTTTTTTTCTATTTCATATTTTCGGATTTTGTAAAGTAAAGGTTTAAATGACTTATTTATGCTTTTTTTTTTATTCACGCTGTTCTGAGTTTTCCCAGATTGCAAATTGAAACAGGTAATACACAGTTTCCCACTAATAAAAAAAATTAAAAATACATATTTCTGTACTCAATAATCCAGTCTAAAAAAGTATGTCATTTTGAAATGAAGATGTACTAGAAACAACACTTATTTCCAGCTTTTGTGTCTAAGCTAAGCTCCTATTTGATCTCTCAGTACCTGTCTCTAATTGTGCATGTTTGATCAATCTCCACCTTTCATCCCCTCAACCTTGCTTGAATGCCTAAAGCTCAACGTCTGCTCTGTTCATTTTTACTGGTTCTTTATTCCACTGGACCCACATCCTACATGAGTCATTGCGCTGCATACATAGAAATCAATAGGGTTTTAAACTGAGATTGTCATTGACCGGCAAATAGCCAAACTCAACGACTCACCGCCTACACACAAGTTTACTCGAGCACAACCGTAATCGGAGTAAGTGTTGACATTGAAGCAGTAATGCTGTGGTAAGGATTATGACTGACAAAAATATATATATATTACTGACACAGTGCGTCCTAAAGCCTGGGACAGTTTGTTCCCCATTATGTAACATCACTAATGTTGCAGTTTGTAGCAGAGCATCTTGCTCTTCTTACCCCTCTCTTCTGTCTCCTCTTTTGTCTAACTCAGAAATCGAGATTCCCAGCTCTTTGCCCGGTCCTGCCAGCTGCTATCTAGAAACAGCATGGCAGACAGTAGACAACCAGAAGACAGTGCACCCCAGTGGGAACCATCAGGGGGGCAAGAACCTGGCGGCACTCATGGAGCAAACAGTTACTCTTCGTCATCCTACAGGACCTGCCAGCCTGGCCATGAACAAACGACCACAGCTCCTTACCCTGCCAGGGAGAATGGCTTTAATGGAGAGCTAGCTGGAGCTCCCGCTATAACAGCAGGTAATATGTTCTCACATTTTTTTTCATTTTCATTTACTTCATAAACTTCACATATTTTCATATAACGACCACAAACGTTTGTGCACTTTGTAGGGATCATTTTTGACAAACACAAACTAGGACATAACTATCAATCGTTAAATAAATATAACATGCTTTTAATAATTCTCAAGAATAAAGATCTAAAAGGTGCTGATGAGTTTCACATCTTTTTTCAGCGCTTTGCAGGACCCTTTTTTGACTGCAGTTAGAACATCAAATCTTTGTTGTCTTTGCAAAACATGACTCTTTAGTGTGTAGTGCATTTTTCTATTTTTTTCTCTGATACAATCAGTTAGTAAAACCAATACTGTTTATTAGTATTCAAGAACTGTTCATTTCAAACAAACTCTTATATCTCGTTGAAAAGTTCATATTAAGTCCTTTTTTTGTTAATTCTGGTGAGCCAAAATGTTTGCACAAGAAACTGAACAAAATGTAAGACTTACTATTTTTGCAGGGTGCCAGGTTTGCAGATGTAAAGAATGTAATTATTAGACGTGCATTATTACAAGACAGCTCAAGCTCAGTTAGATTTGTTAACAGCAATTTAAGATTTTGCTACATATCTTTATTAGTTTTAGATGTAATGTGAGTAGTCATACCTATAATTTGATTGATCTAAAATATTCAACTGGAGCTCTTTTTTTTTTTTTTTTTTGAATTGCATTGATGAAAAAGAAACTTCTTTAACAGCCTTTTAGCAGCCTGTAACATTTCACCTAAGATTGGCCGTCATTTAGCTCCATCCATTATCCAAATATGTTTAATAAGCAATCCTAGCTAAAGAAACACATCTCCACAGAATGTGGCTGTCCTCCCCATGTTTTATGATTGGTATGGTCTGTTCCAGATGATGTAGAGCGGAGGTCTTCAAAAGGGGGTCCGCAACCCCTAAGGGGTCCGCGGAGGTACAGTTGCGGTTATGCTTTGGTGCTGTGAACATATTATATCAAATAGGGGTGTATTTGGAATCTGTATGCATTTTTTCTTTATGGTAGCTTTATGAGTGTATTTACAGATGCTTTTATATATTTATTTTAATTTAATTATTTTCCCTTTGGTTTTTCCTAGTCCTTGTTAACTGTATTGAGCAGAATGAGCTAAACTGATAGTTAACTGTGCTCATTCTTTACAAAAGATGTGTGTTGTGTTACTGTATGTGACCTTTGCAGTGTGCTTGAGCTGATGCTTTGTATGTAGAGTGTGGGCTCACCTCACTTACTAGGATAATATACTGTTATTAACAACACTGTAATTAACAAAAAGTATTTCTATCTTCTAGCCAAACTGTGTCTTTGCTCATAACCAGAAGACCAGACTGGTTAGCAGTAGTGCCAGTTGTGTAACTATGGCAACAGTTTCCGTACAGTTACTGTAGCTTGCCACAGACAAAGCCATTGAAAATAAGGTTGGAAATGATTCTCGCCGTTATTGAGGTTTAGAAAGATACCAGCGCCTAATGATTATTACAGTATTTCCCAGCTTAGCTGTTCTAATGTATCTTTATTAAAAATGTTGCATTGATTAGTCTTGATCAAATACACATGAGATTTTGTGGGGAGATTGTCCTTCTTTTTCTGTATCTAATTTCTTACCCAATATTCGGGTAATTGCATCAGTTGGAAGTGATGCAGGGTACATGTTTAATATACACTTTGTCACAGGGTTTTTAATAGAGTGTTACATGACCTGTTTGATTTTGCAGAGTATAAATCAAGTAAAATCTAGATGAAACAGTGGCCTACAAAAGCCATTAACTAAATGATTTACACATTTTACATATAGGATTTTTACAAGTTTCACAGACAATAGAAATGCCACATAAAACTACATTGGTGTGGACACACAAAATTGGTAAACAGGAAACAGCAGTTCTTGTAGCTTTTTTTCAACAAAGAAACTTTTTCTTGCCACTCAGTTATCGATTTGTCTACTGCACAGCAAAAAAAATGAACAGTAATCAGATTATTTTTTGAACTGCAGATCTCGGTGACTCACCTAGTTGCTCTATTTTGTCTTGTCACAATTTTCTTTTATAAAATTAATTTAAAAAAAAGTTTGTGATTGTAGCATGACAAAACACAGAAAAGCTTGAGTAAATTGCAAAGGGCTACAAATTATTCTTTAGTAACTATTTATTTTCGGTATGATTAAAATCATACATTACATTTGTATTATGATAGTTTTAAATTGTATATCAACATGGTTGTATGCTTTGATTCTTGTTGCATTTCATTTACCGTTTCCTCGGAGCAGGGCAGAGTATGGATTAATTCGGGCAGGATGGGTGACAGAAGAGCTGATGTTGGTTCTCACCAGGCCCTCGTTGCCTGTGAAAAGCTATTCAGTCACCGTGAGAACCAGTGAAGCACAAAATTGTCCTCTTGACTTTCCTTTGAAAGAAAGTTGAAAAAGTCAGTCAGCCACGTTATGAGTGGCCAGGGAAAAAGAAAGGGAGAAGGAGGAAGAAACAGAGCTAGTTAGTGAAAAAGAAAGCCTAGAGAGGCTTTGTGGTGCGTGAAGTGTGAGACAATTTGCTTGAATGTATGTTGATTTTCATTATTAAGTTTATACAGATAAGTCTCCAGTATTGTGATTCTAAAAATTGACTTTGTTGTTTATGCAAGATAAATCATCTATTGTTTGTCGAGAAACGAGGAAAAATGAACTCAAAATACTAACACAGGATACAATCTGAAACTTTCAGGAGGTAAGGATAAACGTGTGGCTGAAGGATAATCTAGAATGATTTTCGCAGTAAAAAAAAAACAAAAAATTTGAAGAGCACGGTCAGCGCATTAGTCAAAAGATTCCCCTTTTAGACTATCCAATGGTAACATGTGGCTTTATAATTATTAGTTCAGACAAACTATTGTCCTACCTTAAGTTAAGAGCAGTAGCAGTAAAACAAAAATGGTTATGATAAAAATGATAAATATATTGCCTATTTTTTCCCCTGCTTGAATAAGACGTATTTGTGTGAGAATATTTGATTAATACCAAATAGACCCAAGTTTAAAAGTCATCATGTTTTCCAAAACAATATATATGTTTTGACTAAGTATTACTGTATACATCCTGTGACATTGATCTGAGACATGGCTTACCAGTCTGTTTCTATGGAAACCATTGGATTGTGTACATTTTGGCTGCCTAATGCTATAAAACCCGAGATCATTCATATTCTCTATTCTTTACTTCTTTACTTGGTGAATCGAAATGCAGATTTAAAGGCTTCTTAAAAAAATAAATAAATGAACTCGCCAAACCCAGTTTTAGGAAAGCTGCTGTGTTATTTGACACAACTTCTGAAACGTAGGAATAAAAGCGCACATCTTGGATAAATATACAACAAAATTACAAGAAAAATTACATTTTCTTAAAGAAAAAAGAAAAGCTGTGCAGTTTTTGATCCTTTTATTGGAAATGAAGACATTGTTGACTTGATTTAAGGCAGTGATTTGTTTGGATCGTAAAGGTGTTAAACTTAAGGCATTCTTTTTTTTTTTGAGTGGCACGTTGTTCTTGATATTACAGATCTTGATTGAACAAACTGACTCCCCAGAGGTGGCACTTTTAAAGAGCACATCATGGTCCACTTTACCCATAGACTAAGGAGCTGTGCAAAAAACAGTTTTCATTTTTATGTATTTTAATCAATGGTGGGGGTGGTTGGGTTATTTCTACTTTAGTTATGATCTAATGCAACTAAAGTAACACTAACAACCTTCGTATTTCATAATTAGCAATGATTTAAATAATGGTGGCCTGCTATACTTTGAAACTGTCCTACTGTGATCAATAAAGTATATATCTATTTACTGAAAAGTAGCTGGTGCAGTTGACATACCAAATGCCATCAATATGTATGGCAGAAAATTATTTTGGATGACAAAAGTAGTAAAATCAGAAACAATGGATGTCATTGGAGCCTGCCAGTACCCTTTCAACAAATCTGATTTAGTTGTATGGATAGCTGCTCTAATGCTGATTTTCTGTCTTCCCTACCAGGTAATGTAATCTAATCTGGGACTTATACTACATTAACTTTTTGAAAGTCTGCACAAAAGCAAAGAAAAACGTTTGACTTTGGTGTAAGAAGTAGAAGAGTAGGGTGGCTCGGATTATGTGTATAAAAGGATTTAAAAATAACAGATTTTAAAGCTTACCGCATTGTTGGTTTTCATTAGACTTCTTCAAAATATCATCATAGTTATATGGGCAGCCACAAGAAGGATAGATGCATTTTTTGCAGACTCAGGTGCTTTGACGCCGTCTATAAGGAGTGTTAATAATGAAATCCATGTGATTTGCTTTGAACCACATATAAGCCTCCAAAGTGTTCTGAAAGAGATGGGCCAGGTAGGGACACCAGCCTAAGCACCTGGTTGCTTGGTTGGGAGGAATACTGCACTGCCTTTATGCCATAAAAACATTTCATACTTTTGTTGGGCACCTGACAAAGACTTCCTGGCTTGGGAGCAAACATGGTGTAGAGGTGGCTTACATTGCATAACATGACAGTGTCTTGGGAATTAAGGCCTTTATGCAAAAGGGGTCTTTAAGATAGTAAACTTATTTGATTCTTTTTTTTATTAAGCTTTCTTAATGAAGAATCTAAATCCTATGTGTAATCCTAATATCTAATTAAATAACATTGAATGGAATAGGAGAGAGACATAGGTATAAAGATAGAGATAGACAGAGAGTTTGTAAGAGTACAAGAAAAGACGGTGGAATAAACACTGATAACCAAAACAACAACAAAAAAATGCCTGTGAAGAAACGCTGTCAAAACACTGAACTGATTTGTATTGATTTATTTGGTTTCCCGACAAAGGGAATAATAAGAAGCGGCAGACAGGCAAAACCAGGCGAGAATGCAAGGAAACAATAATAGAGTATTAAAATATATTTAACTATCTAAGTAATGTTTTTGATATGTACTATAGAATTGGTTAATAGACTTTTTTTTTAGAAAATCTCTCAAGCATTACTATGTATTTCCAATACACTGACATCAAATTGTCATTTGCTCACATATTAGTTCACAGTGGTTCAAAAATCCAATCTGTGCCTCTGGTTCTTGTTTAGGCTGTGGCACGGCTGTCTCAGTGAAAAACTTACTGGATGGTGTGACAGACCTTGGTTACATTGCCATTAACTGGTGATGTGTGCATTTATTTTGTTTCCAAATTGCTTAATCTTCATTTTGCAAGTCTTGCAAATGTGTGTCTTGCGGGGGTGACTGAATCTCTCCATTTTTAAATGATTTCATCATTGTTGTGGTGCATTTTGCGAATGGGGATGTCCGGACATGTTGTGTTATTACAAAATGGATGACAACAGCCACTGGATCCGTTTTTATTTTTTTAAATACATTTTGGTAATATACATGACAACACATGACAAGTACAATATATGTAAATGGAGAAAAAAAAACTTGTTCTGAATATGTAAAATCTTTCAAAATAAAGCAAACAGAACTGATTTTGTTCTGTAAATTTAATTGTAAAAATAGAAAATTACGCAAATATTAAAGAAAAAAAATCACAGAAATCCAGATTTTCAATAGTTTTTTTTTTTTTAAACCATGGCAAAACCTCTGAGTGGGTTTCACATCAATCCGTTTTGTCCATTATCAAAATAAAGGATTTTTTGCCTGAAAACTCTGAAAAGAGAGTGCTTTATTGCTATTCTTGTTTCCTCTGAAAATGGGAGCTAGCTGCTTTGAGCTGGTGAGTGGGCAACAGTAAATGCTCCTGCAGGAAGTGTGTGCATGTGTAATTGTGGGAGTTTGAATGGCTGCTGTATGTTGTGTGGTGTGTGGGTGATAGTGAATAGAAAAGGATCCTGAAACGGCAGCATTTTAGAGATATCACACAAGTGCTCTTCTACAACCAGAGGATATTTTTTTTTAAACATGCAGATAGATATATGCAGGTGTAAACCCAAGGCTGTTTGACTTGAGTGGTTAACTGTCTCTGTTGGTTTCATTATATTTTGATGAAGAGTGTATGAAATGTCACACATATTACTGAAATTATTTTTTTTAAACAATGTTTGCATTTTTTATTTTATTTAAAAAAAACATGTGTATAATGGCATTTGTTTTTGAAGTGCCCTTTAGCTTGGTCGCGGGAAAGTGATATGAAGCACACAATAAAGTCCAATGTTTCATCAAACAAAATTCAATTTTTTTTAAAGAAATACAGTTAAAGTCTGACTCTATGTTTAGCAGACAGGTTGAAAAAGCATTTTCAATTTTTTGTTGCTGCCATGAGTTGCAATGACTTGTCCTTACACGACCAGACCGGACTCAGTGCACTCTTTAAGTGTATGTCCTTAACTAATGTATTACTCACGTTGTGGATCTGTGCGAATGTCTATTATCAGAGCAAGTTTCGGCGCGGATTGTGCAGGAAGTGACCGCAGAGGCAGTGGCAGTGCTCAAGGGAGAACAGGAGACACAGCGGCTGCCGTCAGGTGAGATGCAAATCTGAACACTGGCACAAGTAGGGCATGTAAGTAGTAATCGAAAAAGAATGTTCTGTCAACTTGTTACACAGAGCATGGATATATGTTATCCAGTAGTGACTAAGGGTCAGGGGCCCACTGCATGCAACTATCCAGGGATTCAAAGAACTACTGAGGCAGCTTTGAGTCAGCAGTAGTCACACCTGAAGTTCAAAGGTTCATCCCTGCTTGTAGAGTTTGCATACTCCTTAATTTTTCCCACATTTTCTAACAATACACTCACAAAGTGTAATGAATTGATTGGGATTTGAAGTTAGTGCTTTACTCTAAAGCTGAATATAATGATGCATGTTTTTTAAGGCTGATCTAGTTGCAGTCACAACTGTAAGCTTTTTTCCCCGCTTTGCTCTTCCAGAGAAAGTTTTCAAGATAATGTCTCCTCAAAGAGATTTAATATATGTCTGTTTAAAGGTGTTGACTTCTTGAAGGATTTACTTCAGAAATGCTCAGTGTTTAGCCCAATGCATCTTCCCTAAACTCTAACCCATTTCCTGGGACGAAAAGGGTCCCACAGCATGTCTTTTAGGAGTACCTTTTTACTTCCTACACTTCTTTAATGACCAGATATTTGGAGTTCATGTCTATAATTCCCCTGTCAATGTTTCTCCTAGCTGAGCTATGGATCTCTACAGCTCTTCTGCAGTTATTATAAGTTCAATGTATGGGGTGCAGTTTCATACACTAATATCTTTAAATCTTCCAACAAGGACTTCTTTGTTCACCATGTTGTTTGTTTACTAATGATCTCAGACAAAACTCTAAAGCATTGTTGATGCCAATTATTTTTTGTCCCCTTCATAATCACTCTATCCTATGTAGGTCTATTGCAACACTCATTATAACACATTGAAGTGTGTTCCTATATATGTTCAAAATTTGAAATAAGTTTACTGGACATGCATTCATAGAAACCTCATTATTAGAAGGTGATGTATTTACAGAACAATCAATGCATAATCCACAATCTTGGAACTGCAGTTAACATTTCTTGAACAGATTTAAAAATAAACTGCTTTTACCTTGCCATAAATTTCTAGGTCTTACATTTATATATAGGAACCTAGTAAAGGTACCCTGATCATTGGCTTTATATACCCATATACTTAGCTCATCTTCACAAAATGCCTCTTTGCAGTTGAAGATACCACCAATTTGCCTCCCTCCCCTCCCCCTTCACCTGCACCTGAACTCTTTGGTCCCTTGGAGCAAGGTAGGTCAACAATAAAGAGTGTTTTATTCTGATAAATGAGAGTGTGGCCTCCTTCTTTCCCTTCACTGTACCTGTTGGGGTACACTTTCCTTACGTAAAAAGTTTCTCTCTGCCTCTGGTGGGGATAACAACCCTTGCGTGCATGAAAATTAAGCCCAAAGCTGAGATGTGAAAACCACCAGGATGTTCTTCTTTCTCTTGTCATACATTCCCTGTAATGTCTTATCACATTTACACAATCATTTGCCTGGATCATTGTCATTTTCAAAACCTTCAGTTGTCCAGAGTGAAGAGAGACCCACCAGCATTAAAACTTTGTTGTTACACCAACAGTCCTTTTGTTTAATTCCCTATCATCCCTAGGTATTTTCTAAGCTCCATGTGTCACTGTCATCCCACACACTGTAATCAACCATATAAACGATTTGATAAACCTCTTGTTAGTTGTTGTTTTGCGTTTCTCTTGCGTTTCATTGTATTTCTGCCGATTGTCTCTCGTCTAACTATTATTATTATCATTATTTTGTGTATGTTTGGCCTTAGCTTTAAGTCAGAGACTAGCTCTTGAAATACCAAAAAAGATTGAATAGAAACCTAGTTCTGACCAGAATAAATCTATTTTTTTAAGCTAAAGTTGCCTCCTGATTTTAAAAGATTAGGACATCTACTGTATGATCAAAAATACCTGCAATAACATACATTGCAATAAGAAGATGTTTTATTACCTGTTCTTTTTTTCAATTTGCCACATGGACCAGTAACAGTATGCTTATTTTCGGTTATAGCAAAAAGTGTAATCAAAACATGAAAAGTTGCCCCCGAACAATGTCGGTTATCTGACTTAAAAGATAAATAAATAAATAAGTAAACACATCAGTTCTTGTACACATTCAAGTGAATTTCAGTAAATTTGGTTTATTAAAATAATTCCCATTTAGTTGGTCAGAAAATCAGAATCAAAATTGGTCAGTGAACAAAGTTTTTTTTAAACTTAGATCGTTTTTGAATGTTGGTCTGGTTACTGCACAATATATACTGTCCATACAGGCTTGGAGTTCCTCTTTGCTTGAATTATTGCCTAAGTACTGTACTTCCTGGCATATAAGGTATGGTCCCCTGACACACCTAAGTTGTTATGTTGACATTATGCTATACTTTCTGACATTATGCTATACTTTCTTATTTAGATGGACCTATAATTGACTGTTTTGACTGGTCTGAAAGAAAGGGAAGGTTTAGCCATTTTAAAAGGTGTTGGCTTTATTCTGATCTAGATCAGAGGCCTTCTGGTTTTATGACAACTTTTCACTGAATAATAAAGTGTAGCTTTCCACGATTTCCTTTTGTTTATATTCCATAATAACAGAAGGAAGGAGATATATGTCGCAAATGGTACCTTGTTTGGTACTCCTAGATAAAGGCTGGCCCCTAAAGCATTTATTCATTTATGTTGCTTGTCCACTTGTTTCTGTGTTTGCTATGTTTCTGTTCCTCTGAGCCAAGCTTTTTCCTACATTTTTTCCTACTCAATCTTTGTATTTTAGTTCTTAATACCTATTGTTTTATTCACAAGTTTTTGTGTCTGCAAAACATGTCCATCTTAAAAGGCCAAAACAGGCTAAAACCCCTAACCAATAGGTTGCCCAAATACTATTTAGTACGACCATATCACTCACACTGCTAAAGATCCATTTTTTCCTCTTAGAGACAGAAATCAGGTAAAGACAATTTTACTTTTAAATAGTTGTTATAAAATGATGTATGGTGAAGGAATAATGTTTCACCTAAACAGATTGTCCTTTCACTTAATTAGCATTTTAGTCTTTTTTTGAAGTGAAATAGCATAATTTTCTACTGCAAGTAATTACATACACTTACATTTACTAAACAAAATATGTTCTTTTATTTTATAAAAGTACCCGTGTCAAATTAATTCATTGTCAAAAATCCTGATTATACTGTATTATATTATATTATATTATATTATATTATATATTATAATATATTATGCTCTCTTCCATTAAATACTTGTTAGGTTTTTGTCAGTTGAACCATTTCTATGTAAAATCTGACCATTGATTTTTGGTCAATGTTACATTAAGATATTCAATGATGACATATTTTCATGATACTAGTAGAGTCTAACATGTGTTTGGCTTTTAAAGACTATGCAAAGACGAGTCTAAAGCTTGTCAAAGTCCAGCATTATTGTTTGGGGTAGTAGGATAGAAAAGGCTTTAGCTTCACTCTAAACAGCTATTCTGGTTATTGATATTTGGAGACCGTCTTATGCTACTTGTCTTCTAATAGGATTTTTTTCCCAACTTAATAACTGTAATAGTTTTCAATAATCCTGGCGTTGAATTTCAAAATCCAGTCATTTTTTTATATTCCCTTTAAGATGGTCATTCTTTTTGTGTTTTCTTCATTTTCTTCCCCTATCTTTCCCCTCTCCTTTGCTGTCTCTACTTCAGTCTGTGTGTCCAAATTTCCTTGCAGTTCTTCTCCTTGTGTCTGTCTTGTTCGTAGATGTAGGGGATGAGGAGGAGGCAGGTCCTCTCCGCCGCTTCCAAAATTCTCGGGAGAGGTGCAAGTTCCTCGCCCCCTCCATCTCAGTTTCCGTGCCCGAGGACGACCCCTACCACTCCGACGAGGAGTACTATGAGCATCCATTGTTCAGCCCAGAGTGGACGAACTCAGGCGCTCGCCCCACAGGGCACGCCGTGGCCTTTAGACAGATTGAAGGTGAACCACGCATGGTTCCTCTTTGCCATTCTCCCCTCATCTCCTCACTCCTTTATTTTCCTTTTGTGATTCTACCTTGTTCCTTCATTCTTACCCTGTTTTCGTCCTTCCGTCTCTCCGTCCTTCAGTCCATTATTTTACAAATAGGTTATTAATAAGTTGTTGTTTTTTCAAATCCCCTTATAAGTTATGTTCTTGCATAACTCAAGTCTGTGTTGCCTGTAGTCTTATTGTGTCCCCCCTTTCACCCTGTTTTTGAGAAGAAGAGACCATGGAGGCTCTTACAGCTGAATACGAGGAGGAGGAAGAGGTGGAAGAGGAGGAGGAGAGTGCAGAAGCAGCAGTATCCGAGGCAGCTCTTGATGAGCAGCAGTGGAGTGGGGAAGAGCCTGAGCTGGACAGCCCCAAAGCTGAACCCTTAGATCAGACAGATACCTTAGAAGAAGCACAGGATGTAGACCTGGGGCTGTCTGATGCAGCTAGTGCTGCCACAGAAAGCTCTATGGAAAGAGAGGAGGAGGAGGATGCAGAGGGTGAGGAAAGTCATGAATCAGCTGTGTCCTGGCCTCTGCTCTCTCTGCCTGCATGTTGTTGCATTTTCCACTCTTATTACAACGCAAAATGCGTAAAAAAGAAAGCAAATAACATAAGCACTATTATTCAACTGGAATGGCAAGTAATCCTCTCTGTGCTCTGCTGCGGCTGCAAGGCAACACAGGCTTGTTGGTGGAAAGAGTCACATTGTCCAAATTAACTTGGTTTTCTTGTGTTTTGTATTTGCTTGTGTTTTTTATTTTCTTGCTGTAGTTTTTGGGGCCGGCCTTTTCGTGTTGGTAAATTGATGTGAAGTGACGCTAAATATAACAGCATTTTATTTTAATTTCACCAGCTTATAAGCTTACTAGTCTCTCATTATGTTTTGGCATAATAGCTTGGTGCTGCTATGCCAGTCCTCCACATTCAATGTTACCATGAATCATGGCGGATAAACATGCATTGCTAATTTTTAATCATCAGTCTCAGTAAAATGAGTTTATAGGAAAACTCCGTTTAGTGTCTCTCTTTCGATGTGTCTTTGCAAACCCAGATAAAGATATAGATCTTAATTTGTTTTTTTATCATCATATGTGAGAACATAAGACAATTACATTGTAAAGCCTCACATAGAATTATCGGTATTGATAAGTTGTAGGTTATTCCTACATTGTAAAAAAAATTAAATAAATGTAAATGACAGAAATACTGTATGCTTTGAAGATGATTTTTGATGCATGGATATTCCTCCCATCTCTTATAACTGTTCTCCCATAAAGCATTACAGTTTCCTCATGCCGACTCGTCAGTCTCCATCTTATGTCTTTCATCCATCTGTGACATGGTGGGCCCTTAATCTTGCCGTACCTCTTCAGTGATGGCTGTGTCATTGTGCTGTAAGTTTCAAAAGGGGAGCTTTGCCTGGTTGTGTGTAAGCTTTCCCAGTGACCAGCTTATAAACGATCCCTGTTGATAGCATGCTAAAGCAATATTTTTTCTTGTCTGATAGAAACAGTCAATTTACAGATATCTTTACAGCTTTGAAGATGGATTCAGAGAAGCAGGACAGTGAGTCGATGAGCCCTGACAGCATTGGATCAGAAAAGCGCCCAGAGGAGTTTTTTGAGCCTCCAATGCAAGGATTTTTTGCTGGTGAGCGAATTGTACCTGAGAGCCCAACTATGGATATGCCATCCTTTGACCCTGCAGATGTTCAAACCCAAGCCAAAGAAACAGTCAGATCCCTCACACTTCAGCCCACATATGGTGAGCCAATCACAGTATCAGAAAAACAGCCGTCAGTGGAGGTGGTTGAACTTAGCAGCATTACTGCTCCTTCTGATTTCTCTTCGATGGGAGTCAAAGTTCAAGGAGGAGATTCAACCAAAGAGGCCAAAGATAAATCAGGCATGTCAGCATACTTTGAAACTTCAACTGTTGCTGCTGACGAGGGTACAGGAGATAAGGGTGAAGGTTATTATGAACTGAGCCGATCTGGTGAACAGACAAGTAAAGATGATTCCCAAGGAGTCAGCTACAGCACACTGACAGAAGCTAAGGATAAACCTGAAACAAAAAAGACTCCACCTGGAAACACTGGTATGTTTGCAATTTCTGATACAATTAATGAATGCAGGCTTTCACCTGGTAAACTAGCCATGGAGCAGAGGAGTTACTCACTTAATATCACAATTGGAACAACAGATCAGAGTGGACAAGGCAAGCAAAGAAACTTCACCCCCCTGGCCACTGACATTATGTCATATACAAGCGGAAGTCTTGATGAGTCAGCCGAATATCTTCCAGTTTCTACATCTTCTGTAGATAAGCCTCCGTCATTCCCTCCACTCATCCTGGAAACCGCAGCCTCTGTAACATCGGATTCTTCTTCCCCTCCTAGAACAGCCGAACCACCATTAAAAGTAAATCCAGAATCAACATCTCCTGAATCACCTGAGCCAAATAAAGGCCCTTGTAAAAATGGATCAGTGATGACACAGGACTTGCCAGAGATGTTAGACCTTGCTGGTACCCGGTCCAGGCTTGCTTCAGAAAACACAGACCCTGAAATAATTCAAAATAAATCCCCTAAAGAGGATAATCCTACTTTCACTGACGATCCCCTTGCCAGTCTGACATCAGGGGAACTGAGTCCTGGGATAAGAAAAAGTGATAACCAAATGGAAGAGATGGGCTATTGTGTGTTCAGTGAATATTCAGGGCCTATGCCATCTCCTGCAGATGTGCTTAGCCCTACCAGCGTTTCTCGGCAAGTATTTACTCCATCTGTCTTAGAGGAGAAAGTGGCAGCGCAGGCAAGAAAATTAGCAGTGAGAGACATATCCTTGGAAGACAAGAGTCAGTCATTTGAGGGTGCTGATGTTGATGAGTTAGATATCCAAAGCCAAGGGAGAAGAAATTATTCAGTTGAAGAAGGTAACAAATATGATTCAAGTGATTATGCAACAAAATCTGTAAGCGAGACACCTTTTGCTCAACTGACCGAACCCTTTGTGACACCTACTGTCACTGTGACCCTGGAGGAAGGTGAGAGGTCAGCTAGTGAGACTGAACGTCAAGCCAGCCGTGAAGCTTCAGTGTCAGACACTGAGATCGCAGACTATGAGAGGCAGATCCGAAAGCTAGAGATGGAAGACAGACCTCTGAGCCTGGAGGAGGAACGTGAGCTACAGGAGCTCCGGGAGAAGGTGAAGCTGGTGCACCAAGAGGCCTATGAGGAAGTGGATGCTGAGGATGTTTACCAACTAACTGGGATGGCTAAGGACCGCATTGCCAGGCCTGTGAAAACATCGCCTACTTCATCTGTAGAGAGCAACATTGATGATGACAAACTGCTTTCCCCAGTACTCTCCCCCTCCAAACTCAAACAAAGAGAATTGTACGGTTCACCCAAAAGAGCAGCTTCGACTGTGTCCGGAATAAACAAAGATGACAGGGATGAACAGGAGAGGAAAATGAAGGAAGACAAAGAGAGGGAAACAGCTCAGCAAATAAAGAAAGAAGAGGAAGCATCATTAAAAGAAAATAAAGAGAAAAGAGCAATGGAAGAGGAAGAAAAAGAAAGGCATGAGAGAGAATTGAAAGATAAATTGGAGAAAGAAAATAAAGAGAAAGAACAGCAAGAGATTAAAGAAAAAGAGGAGAAAGAAAAGAATGAAAGGGAGAACAGAGAGAGGGAGGAGAAAGAGAAGAAGGAACAAGAAGAGAAAGAGAGGGAGGAGAAAGAGAAGAAAGAAAGAGAAGACAGAAGGGAGAAAGAAAAGAAAGAACAAGAACATAGAGAAAGGGAGGAGAGAGAGAAGAAGGAACAAGAAGAGAAAGAGAGGGAGGAGAAAGAGAAGAAAGAAAGAGAAGAGAAAGAAAAGAAAAGGCAAGAGGAAAAAGAAAGGATTACAAGACTGGAACAAGAAAAAGCAGAGCAAGACAAGATGGAGTTGGAAATGAAGGAAATGGAAGAGAAGAAACACATAGAGATGAATCTTAAAGAGGTAAATGAGCATGAGAAACTGGCTGAGTTGGATAAAAACCTTTCAGACCAGCCCATAGAAGCAGAAGCAAGACAGCAGTCAGAAAAAGTTCCAGCAAATCTGGATGATGAAAATCTGCCTGCAAAGGAGTCTACAGAAGCAGAGGGGACAAAAGAGTTATCCGAAACCCATGCGGCAATTGAATCTGTGGTCATGGTTGAAGATGATTTCATCACCGTGGTGCAAACTATTGACGAAGCTGAAGAACCAGGTCACAGCATTCGATTCTCAGCTCCACCGGAGGGTGAAGTGCTTTATGTTGGTGCACAGAAAGAAGAAGAGGAGGTGGAAGAGGAGGAATCTGTGGAGTTGGCTGAGGAACCAGAGTTGGAAGCGGCCAGTCTTGAGGAGTTAGGGGAAGTTCTTGAAGCCCCTTTCTCCCCAGCACATGAAGCTCAGACCAGAGAAACAGAGAGACCATCGGAAAGCTATGATAGAGATGAAACAACGGTAGATGACTCAATTCTTGACAGTTCCTGGATTGACACACAAGGTAATACCACTAAATATGTTTTCAAAGTATTTATCCTAATCCATTTTTCTTCCGATGTTTTTAATCAAATACTGTTTTTGTCTTTTTCCCCTTAGATGATGACAGGAGTATGTTAACAGAGCATATTGAGCCTCTACCCATGGTGCCCAGTCCAGTTAAACCAGCTGTCGTCAAAAGTAAAGTGGCACACCAGTTAAGTGCAGAAAAACAAGAAAAAGCTGTTAAACCTAAAACTAAGGGAGGGCGAACTAAAGGACGCATCTCAACGCCTGAACGCAGACCTGTGCGCAAAGAGCCCATTTACATACCCAGAGAAGAGATCAAAAAGAAAAAAGGTCATTATTTGAGCATTCATGATTAAAGCAACAATTGCGTAAAATGTTTTTCTAACCATACTGATGAATTAAAAACTATGTTTGAACTAAAATGATAAATGCACGTTACATTTTTGACTCTGGTTATTTCATAACTAAGAAAACTAAAATGTATATCTTTTATATCTTAATACAATTATAATATTTAAATACATTTACTTATGTTGTAACCACCGCGTTTGTTTTCAGCATTTTATAAACTCACCTCCTTTAATCACTTTTCTATTTCTTCCAATTGTATAGCAATAATAAAGAAGACAGAGTTCAACAAAAAAGTGGAGACTCAGACTCTTTCGCCATCCAAGCGGAGCGCCATGAAGCCAGGAGTCCGTCACACGAGACCCATCCAACATCACTCCTGCCCAAGAAGGAGACCCACAGGTGATGCATGGCCTTGATCTGTAAGGCGGCTTGTGTTTCCTCTGTCTGCTGATGACACCTCTGTCATGCCTTTGAAGCAAAGTAACATAAAATCTGCTGTTATATATATTATTTAAGCATAATTTGAATGCTCTTTTCTTCACCACTTCTCCCGGGTATGATTGCTGCTAAGCCACTAATCTATGTTTTTGTTCCATTAGCAGTCTGTACTGCTACCCTGTCCCTAAGGCAGTGTACACCAAATGTCTACCCTGATTGATTGGATTCTCTGTCACCAATGATAAAAGCTCAATTTGCTCCTGAATTATTTCAGTTGAATTAGTTTCCAATGTTGCTTTAGATTATAGAAATCCACTCCACTCTGTATGATCTAATCCCAAGTCTTTGAAAACCAATGCTCTCAAAGGAGCAGCAACCTACTGCCGTTACTTATCAGATATGACTCAGAGGCTATATTGATGCACATGCAGTTATTATTGCTTGCAACATTCAGTATATATATATAGATAAATATATAATAACAGTATACATGTTCATTGTTTGTTACAAAAAAAAGTTCCTCTTCATCTGCTGGTCTCTTTTGTAGTTCTAATGTTGCCATCCACATTTTGACAATTTTAGCAATGGAATATGTGTCAGCAAATGTACCCTGACTGATCAAATGGCAATGTCCTGAATAATCTGGGACATGTCTTATTAAATTTTTTTGTTTAGTAGCATTCATTCCTACAGCAGTTTGGAGTGCAGTAGCTTGTGTGTTAGCGTGGGCCATACAGGGAAATTTTTGAACCACACATACATTTCTGACCTTGATTGACCATATCCTGGACTCTGGTTTCCAAGTGCTTCTCTCTTGGATAACTAACGATTTACCGCATAATGCAGACTAGGAACACCTAATAAGAGCAGCACTTTTGGAAATATCTGGCCCCTGTCTAAGTCACCTGTTTTTCTCCATTCTAGTACATCAATGTTGGACATAAATTGTATGTTATATTCAGACTACATGAATATTAAACTAGTTACACCAAAATACTTGTAGTTTATTTCTAATTAGATTGGAAGTATCCAAATTTTCCTTTTTTTTTCTGTTTTATAGAAGCCCTGTCAGATATTCGCCGCCCTCTTAGTGTTGCCAGACAGTCTCGAGAGAGAGCGTTGGTAAGTATACCAAGCAAAACAAACTCTTGCTATCTAAACTACTTATTGGGACTACCAAAAATGTGAAAAACATAGCAACTAGATATTCTAGGGGACTACCTATACTAAGAAGCTTAAGATATCTTAGTGTATTACTTAGACCGAAACACTCGAGATCAGGGTTCTGAGAATAATTAAACTCAACACGCAAATTCAGGCAAGGTTTGTCAGTTCATTATATCATTATCTGTAGCCATTTATCACAAAGTAAAGTTGTTTTTTTGTTTTGTTTTTTGGAGTTGGAAGCAGCCCAAAAAGTCTAATATTTTTAGAGCCTCTTGATCACCAAGCTTGGCCGGTATTCAGACATCATTATTAAGGTATAAATAGCCGAAATCATATTTAAATTGCTGTTTAAAACAAAGAAATAAAAATAGCGTAATAACATTATAATGCTTATACCCAAAGTGTTGAAACAAATTAGATGGAAAACATCAAAAATGTAATAATACTGCAGGTTTTCCACATTGCACTAGTCTGTTTTATGTTTTATTGGTTCTTTTTGTTCAAATGGTGAAGACAGATCCATAAGTGTTAATTATACTGTGTGGGTGTAGAGTCACCGTGCGACATTTCCGCATCGGCTGGCGTGGTCGTGACTCCATTTTCCTCCTCCACCATGCTAATGACAGTTATTGTGTCTAAATAACACCGTCTCTGCATTCCTTAAATGTCATGTCATTTACAGCATACTGTAAATGTGTTCTAATACAGCTATTAATGTGGGGCCGGTTACTATTGCCTGAACATGATGTTCTGCGATCCACCTTTGCATGTTTGTTGATCATTCGAGAATTTCACAGTGCTTTGGAAAAATATTTATATGATGTCATATAAATAAAAAAATTTTTGTCGTGTCACAAGCATTTCCATTGTTGTGATTCATTGGCATTTAATTTTAAAAGAAAAGGTATATACTTGTGAAATTAAAAAAGGTACACAATTTTCTAATTTCTCGTACAAAACAATCAAAACATTTTGTTTGTATCTTTAATCATCTGTTTACTCTGATGCCTCTTAATTAAATTCAGTGCAAGTCTTTGTTTCCAAGAAGATTTTATTGTCATTCCATTACATTGGAACTAAATTACACTCTTGCGGTCCAGTATCACCCAAAAAGAAAAAACTATCAAAAAGTGAGATAAGTTGATAGAGTCTAGCTCCGTGTGGTTTCATTACATCAAAATTACAGCTGTCCTGTAAGAATCTCAGAGGTTAAAGAACATTAGTTATCACACAGTAATTACAGAAAACCGACGTCCTAAAAAGTGTTGACTCTACTAAAGGATTTAACCCATTCCACATGCACAATTTTTTGTTGATCTATAACATAGAATTTGGATGAAATAAATTGACTTTTGAGCTGGTAGTGTCAAATAATGTGGAAAAGTTCTTATTTCTTTTCCAAAGCACTGTATATTTTGTATGCATTAGAATATATTCACATACAAATTTTAACTGTATAAGAAGTAATTTATCACTGATTTAAAGACTCGTAAAATCCAGTGTGATTATTATTCATGTTTCTTTGTTACAGTGTAGTTGTTTTTTTTCGCATCGTGAGTCACATTGTTGTTCTCTTTTAGTGTCATGCTTAACGTTTGCCACTTATAAAGATTCCCATCTCAATATCCAGAAAAACTGTCACATTCGACCGAACAGCTAATCAGAATCATAATCTTATAGAAGATGCGAGTGGACAGGGTAGTTCCACAAGTTCAGAATATACCAAAATGTTTTGTATTTTCAAGAATTGAACAATCACATTGAACTATCTAAGTTGATGTCTTAGGACCGCACTAATGAATGTATTCCATCAGGATGGTGGGTCTTGGAGCCCTGTAAAAAGATCCTCTGCGCCACGTCATGCCTCTGTACTGGGTCGCCGAAGCTACCATGAACATGAGGAGAGTTCTACCTCCATCACCAGCTCCGGATCAACTGCTCCTCGCAGACCCACTTGTAGGCTGATCACCTCATTGTACCAAGGCATCAGGCCTCCCAATAGTTATCAGTATGACATGCCAAACATTTTAGATCTCATGCCAAGGTTGATTATTGGATTTTACAAATTCACACTTAAAATAACTTTCTGCAAAAGTAATAACCATTGTCAACATTCCAAAAGAACAAAAATTGTTGAGCATGTTGGAAATTCACCACTTAGGCTGTTATTGGTCAATTTTACTTTCTTGTTTTTTTGGGGGTTTTTGTTTGCCAGTTTTTGATTTTTCTTTCCAACGATACAACAAAAACAAATGTATTTTCTTAAACTTGGTTGTAAGTCAATGATTGAATCTGAGATATATTAGTCATAGGAGTGGCATAGTAAGATATTCCCCCAAAAATTTTTTTAATATTTTATTTTACATACAAATGTCACAACAATGAACCAAGACTGACATTACTCAATCTCATGCATACACTGTGCACAAATTCCACTTGCATGGCGGAAGATTTACTTACTTCAGAGTGCCTAATGCTTGAAGTAACACCTATTAGTATCTTAAAGTATAGATTATACTAGGCTACTTTCTAATCAGCCCAGTTTATAGTATTATGGAGCATTGTATTTATCCCCATTTGGTAAGGTAATCTTGAAATGCATATATAAAAGAACAAGAGGGTGATTACAAATTGAATGTGGACTTCACTCCTCTTACAGCTGATTACTATAAAAATCAACACCCTTTATCCCAGTTTACATGTACAGTATAATGGGAGGTGAATCAAGAGCAAATCTTTGAATGCATAACATGCTCTTGATGTGTTCATGTTTGAATGGACTTAAAAATGTATATTTTAAGAACTTTTTATTTTTATTTCCACAGCATTTCGCACTGAAATGAGAGCAGAGCATAGGATAGGAAGAGCTCCTAGCATGACAGGTATTCAGTAATTTAAATATAATGTCCAGGGTTTTTTTTGTCCATGTTTACTTAATTTAATTGCAAAATTCAGGACTACAACTTATTTCCTTTCAGTTACAGAATCAATACGTTCCCGTTCTGCTCGCAGTGGCCACTCCACCCCTCGCACCCCAGGCTCTACAGCCATCACCCCAGGAACCCCTCCCAGCTACTCATCATCTTCAAGAACCCCTGGCACCCCACGCTCCCTCAGTTTGATTTCCCAGGAGAGGAAAGTGGCAGTCGTCCGTACCCCACCAAAGTCCCCCGCAACCACTCCCAAGCAGCTGCGCATCATTAACCAGCCACTGCCCGACTTCAAGAATGTCAAGTCCAAGATTGGCTCAACAGAGAATATCAAGTACCAGCCAAAAGGAGGACAGGTGACATTTTATATCTTACAGTTCCAATCTTGAAACATTTTTCATTTCTCTGTTGGTTACTTTTGTTTTCGTTTGAGGTTTTTTTATGTGGAATTATTGATTTCTTATTTTCATTCAGAGATGTTTAGCGAAAACTATGGACGTAATTTGCTTTCTGATATTTTTCAGTTGGTGCATATCTTCTCAAAATCATTCTAAAAGGTTAACAGTTTCATGCAGCGATCTTGGAAAGTTGGGAAAAATGTAAGAATTTATTTAAGGTCAGCTGCAGTGGTGGGTGAGGACGCCAGTTAAACTACGCAAATGTCAGTCCCTTCAGAAAAACGCGATTCTGCGGATGCAGAAAATCCAGCATAATCAAGAAAGGAAGCACAATATGCTGGGGCGCACATAATTCTTAAAATGATGCGTATTCACCACATAAATATCAGCTAAGCGCTGAAATCGCAGAACTATGTAAATTCGTCTGATTTTACTGATTCTACATTTTACCTCAGAAATTTGAAATCATTTCTGTGAAAATTATTTCAAATTATTCCCCCAGCGTCAGCTATGATGCTATATTTGTAAACAACTTTTTTTATGTTTTCCAAACTATTCCACATATTTTGGCACTTTCCCGCAAATAGAATTGACATCAAAATTGGCCCCATTTTTCTCGGGGGACTGAAGGGTTGTTGTTCGTCCCCAATTCTGGTTGTAAGCTTTATGGAAAGAATTTCTAGGTGCAGCCAAGTTGTTCAGGGACCCATGTTGGTGGTTCCAAGATAGGGTCTCTATTTTTTGCAGACAATGACGTACTGCTGCTTCCATCAGAACATCATCTCCTACATTCGCTGGAGTAATTTGCAGCCCAGCGTAAAGCAGGCTGCTTGAAAACAAGCGCTTCTTTACCAAAACCATGATTCTTGTCCCTTCTCCAGAATGGGGAAGAGTTCCACCCAAAGTGGGAGTATTAATTTTCTTGTGGTCTTGTGCACAAATGAGGGGGAAAATTCTGCGAGTGATTGAATGGTGCTGCATCTTCAGTGATGCAAACGCTGTATTAATGTGTCATGGTGAAAAGAAAGCTAAGCGAAAGGGCAGAGTTTTTGGTTTACCTTTCAATCCATGTTCCTGCCCTTTACCATGGTCAAAAGCGTTGGCTAGTGACAAAAAAATTTAGAGCTTGGATGTAAGTGAAAGAATTCGGTTTCCTCCACCGGGTGTCTGGGCTCTTCCTTTGAAATAGGGTGGAAAGTTTCGTTCAGAGAAGAGCTGCTTTTCATCAACATACAGATAAACCAGTTATGGTGGCTAGAGGATCTGGTCAGGGTGTTCCTGGATGCCTCCCAAGTGAGGTGTTTAACCTAACCCAGTGGAAGGAGCCTCAGGGGAAGACTCAGGACATGCTTTCTTTCAGCTGGGGCGCGATGCTCACTTTACTCAGACGACAGGCTTTTAACATTGTGTTTCAATCACTTTCATGTTTTTTTCATTATTCTTGACCTATCCCAGTTGCCGGGTAAGAAAATCCACATTAAAGTACACATACCCTTCCTCTCTGCTTGCTGCTGCACTCACCTGCAGACGGACTGGGCCCTGGGGTGCAGTGCTGGGAGCACGGGGGGCTTGTATCGATCCGCCCCGGCTGGCTGTCTGGGGTCGCCTATCTCTCGGGTGTCGGGCGGGCTCTCTGCTGGGCGCTGGGGGCGCTCGGACATCTGGTCACGGCCCTGGCCCGTGCCTGGGCGGCCGGGGCCTGGCGGGAGGGGTGGGGTGCTCCTCCTGGTACCCTGGGGGCTCTACTCCGAGGTCGGGGGGGGCTCTACCCCGGACCCCCTCTGCGGTGCTATGGGCGGGTGCGTGGTGTCCCTGCTGTGAGCTGTCTGATCTCTGTGCTCTTGCGTGGCCCCAGTGTCCTGGACCTTGTGCTTCCTCTGCTCGCTCTGGGAGGGGGGTGGCATTGGCCCTCTGTACCCATGGCTGAGCATTTATTCATGTAATATCTGCATCACAATTTCTGCATGCTCATGCGCAATCACACACTATAGAGATTACAACACTTTAACTGTGCCGATCTGTTTATTATTAACACCAAGTTTGCCTCATATTTATTTATGTGTAATGGGCCACATACATTGTGGTCTTTGCTCTGCTTTCTGCTAATTATATCTCCACAGGTATGATTGATTGCCATTTCGCAGTTTCACAAGGATGCTTCAGGCCTGTCATGATAACTAATTTTGCTGAGCGATTAATTGTCTCAGAAATTATTGCAAAAACGATAATATTGTAGGAGACCATTTTAAATTGATATAATGATAATGACATAATATTGCAACTATGTCCTGTCAAAGATCAATAAACTTTATTTTCAAATGAACACTTAAATCTGAAACTGGTAAATAAAATAAACAAAACCACCAAAACCTAAAAAAAATGGACTCTTGTCTGGTAACAAAAAATGCACTTGAATAAAAACTAAACATTAAAACAAAATGGAAATAAAAACTACATTCAACCAAAAAAGTGATTTATGCCAATCGCCGTTTGTCATGTGTATATTTTCCTGGGCATTTTGTACTGTCTGTCAAAAGTTTGTAACATTTTTTGAAATGACGGCTTTTTAATAATATTAAATGGCAGCATTTCTGTTGCAATTAAGCAAACTACACTCTCTGTGAGCGCGCACCACTTTACGCCGTCCTTTTTGTATGTTTCCTGTCTATTAATTGTTTCACAGATAGTGGACCCTCCGGAACTTGAAGACAGAGAAGGCCGACATTTTTTGCCCAGCTGAGAAAACTGAATTGGATAGTTGCTCTCTAGGTGCATGTACATGTTGGTTGTATTGCCGCTCTTTGTTGCTACCGTTTTACCGCATGTGCGGAGAGTAGCGAAACAGCGCGGCAAAAAGACACAGGGGAAACAGTATCTGACGGGGAAACGCGACTTGACGCAACACCGGCTTGCAAAGGTCCAGCGGTTCGCCTCAAAAATGCTCCGAAATGCTCCCACACTGGTGCAGTTATATTCAACTTTGTAACCAGTTCAATTATGAGGTTTGTCCCGATATTATCTAGTGTTTCTAAAGCATGCTAATTGAGCTAAAACGCTGGAAAAGTACAAAATAGCGCACTGCCCTGATTTATTAGTTAACTCCTCCCTCAGGCTGAGAAAATGAGAAAGGGAGGGCCGAGTGGAGAGCACCCGAGTTGTCTTTTTCCAGTATCTAAATAGGAAAAGGCTGGTAAAAAAACGATAAAGACGATACGTGAAAATGATCAAACTCATTTTAATTATGGTACGATTAATTGATTAATTGTTTATTGCAACAGGCCTAGTTATTGTTTGTTTGCTTGTTTCTATTTGAATATTGGTAAGTGTGTATGTTCCCTTTCACTCTGTGCCCCCCTCCTCCCCCTCAGTTATGTTTAGCTTTACAATGTATATAACACCTCAGTAATCAATAAATGAATAAGGTATGGGAATCAAGGGAGGCTCTATAAAGCCTCACTTGGAAAAGAAAATCTGGACAAGGGAAAAAAAACAACAACAAAGTAGTCATACGTTTTTCAAATCCCATACAAAAAGACAATTTGTTCCTGAACTTTCCCTCCAGGCTTTGTTTTGTAAGGACAGCCTCAACATGCATCAGCATTTCAAAGGATGTTTTCCGGTGCTGGAGAGATTGGGCATCTGAGTGTTTTTGTCAGGATTTCTTGTTTACATTTCACCCTGGACCCAGAAAAGCACTGCTGCGGCTTTGCATAAAATGATTAAAACAGCACGGTGTCTGTAGCTATCAGCTCTTACAAGCCTGCACTGATGACCTGATTAGGAGACTTTGCTTTTGCCTGATGTATTTATGACTTTTACAGGTCTCTGATCTGCTCAGTGCAGTCAGCTACAAAATAAGGATGGATCATGTTCCAAAACACTGGCCTCTTTTCTCCTAAAAACATTGATGCTCTATCTTTTTGCTTGCGTATATGTGTATATATATATATATATATATATATATATATATATATATATATATATATATATAAATGTTGGTGTCAGTAAACTCCATTGCTTTTTTGGATTGTAATCATTTGTAATATGGGCCAGCATCACAATAACGGCAAAAGGTTATTTATATATTTAGAAAGATGGCCTTTTGATAATGATGGGAATTTGCTATTATGATTACATTTACCTACCTTGTAAGCAAGCCCCCCAGTAGACAACCAACATTTGTAAAGGCCTTCATACTATAAATATTGGTTGAAAGCTAAAATCAATAACATAAAGTAACCTTTTGAGTTCTAGTTGGCCTTCCTGTTACTGCTAAACCTTTTAGTCTCTTCTCTGTTGAACTAAAGTTTTACGCTTTATTCATTATTGTAATTGTCAGATATTATTTCCTTTGCTTTAAATATTTGCTTACAATACACAATATCTCTTTTTGTTTTTCTGCTGAGTAGTATAAAAAATTAAGGTTAAATAACAAACCTATATTTAGTAAAGTTCTCAGTCTACAAAATAAAACTAAATTAAGATGAATGCAAGTTTAATTCTGGGTGTGAACGAAGCTTAATACCATGCTTGAGCTTTATAATTCTTTATCTTACAGCTGACAGACAAGGACTGAGTTGGCGGTACCAGTGGCAAGATAAGATATGAGGGACGTGGCTCATAACTCAGGGTGCCATTCTGCGATGGGGATTAATGAGCACTAAAAGAAAAACATGTGTAGTTAACTTGTCTGAGCCTTAGCAGCTGTAAAAGCAATTGACACAACTGCATAATAGAGCACCGAGCACATCCTAGACGTGAGTGATACAGTTGGGGAGAATTTTGGAACAATACCTAAAGCTTTTAACATCTCACACGCTTATTATGTCAATTGTGTTTTGCTGAGACACATGTAAAATATAAGGGCTTAAAAATGAGTTCCAGAATAACATTTAAAATATCAAAACAAGGACATCTAGATATCCTACATGTCCGAAATAACACTTAAATTATCTCACATCTATAAGGAAAATTAAATTGTTGAGCTAGCAGCAAACTTAAATGTTCTCTGTCATCTATGAGAAACTTTCTAAATAAAGAGTCTGCTCATGTTCATGCGGAGATATATATATATATATATATATATATATATATATATATATATATATATATATATATATATATATATATATATATATATATATATATATATATATATATATATATATATATATATATATATATATATATATATATATATATATATATATATATATATATATATATATATATA